>JAQHUG010000013.1:3171055-3191885 GCA_028555095.1 Dicrostonyx torquatus | reverse complement strand
CCTCAAGCCTCCTCCGCCAGCCAGACTGAAAACATAGCACCCCCACCCATAATCCCTAGCGGCGGCCCTCATGACTTCTCTCCCCACTGTTCACCATCTGACATCCCATATGGCACCTTCTCTCCCTCTCCCAACCTGTTTTTCCTCCAAAGAAGATAGCTATGACACAGGGAATTTGCCCAAAGCTCTACCCAAGTGCCTAGAACAGTGTCTGTTACACAGTAGGCCTGGAATAAATGTTAGTTGCGAGAAAGGAATGAAGCAAAAGATAGAAGGGAAAAGATAAGACAGAAGGAGAAATACAGCACTCTGATCCAAACAGGCTCGTGCTGTGCATACTGCTACAGATGGCTTTTTAGGAAAAGATTATTCATTTTTATTTCAAGTGTATAAATGTTTTGCCTACACATATGTATGTCCACCATGTGTGTGCCCAGTATCTATGGAGGCCAGAGAGGGTGTCATATCCCCTGGAACTGAAGTTTACTGGAAGTTTGGAGCCACCATGTGGGTGCTGGGAACACAGTTGTGTCCCCGGCAAGAGCAGCCAGTGGTCTTTCCCGTTTCTCCAGCCCTCACGCTGCTTTTATTCTCTCAACAATATAAGGGGCATTCTCATCTCACTGTCAAGAAAAGTGTGGAAGAGATGGGCTGGGATGCAGCCCGGTTGGTAGAGAGCTCGCCTAGCATGACTTGACCCCAGTGGTGACACAGAATCCCAGCCCTCGGGGGCTGAAGGCAAGAGGAGCAGAAGTTCAAGGTCATCTGTGGCTACCTGAGTTCGAGGCTAGTCTAAGTTCCATGGGACTTTGTCTAACAAGAATGAAAACAAAGGAAAGAAAAGGGAAAAGAGAAAGGAAAGATGCCAGGGCCCTAAAAGGGTTTCGCTCAGAGACCAGCAAGATGGCTCACAGGTAAAGGCACTTGCTGCCAAGCCTACGACCTGAGTTCAATTCCAGGCACCTACATGGTCCTCCCCCAAATAAATAAATTTATTGTGGTAAAATATACATGACATAATACTTACCATCTTAGCCGTATCGTTGGACTCTTAAATACCCAGAATCATTTTACAAAACCAGCACGATGCCCCATCACACGCTAACTCCCCATCTCCCTCCCCTCCCCATCTCCTGGCGGCCACCACTCATAACCTCGTGGAAGTGGAATGAATCAGAATTTGGGGGAGGGGGGCTGGGAAGTGACCAGCGGTAGAGCCCTCGCTTAGCTCATGCAAGGTCAATATTTGGGTAGCTGTGGCTGCTGGGGGTGGTGCATGTGTGTGATTGGTTGGCTTTTTTTATTTTGTATTTAGTCAAGGCTCACCTGTATTGTATCTTAGATCAGAATTTCGTCCCTTTTTAACTGGATAATACAGACAATAAGCATTGCAGTGATTTGAATAACAGTGCCCCCCCATAGGCTCATAGATTTGAATGCTTGCTCACCAGGGAGTGGCACTATTTGAAAGGATTAGGAGGTGTGGCCTTGTTGGAGGAACTGCATCACTGTGGGGGGGGGAGGGGTGGACTCTAAGGTTTCAAAAGCCCATGCCAGCCTTCGGATCAGGATATAGCTCTCAGGTACTGCTCCATCATCTCGTCTGCCTGTGTGATGCGATGCTCCCCACTGCGCTTACAGTGGACTGAGCCTCTGAAACTGTAAACCAGCCCCCAGGTAAACGCTCTGCTTCATCAGAGCTACCGTGGTCATGGTGTCTCTTCACACTAGGACAAGCATACACCACACATTGCTTACACGCCCGTCTGTTGTTGCACACTTGGGTAGTTTCCATGTTTTAGATCTGAGGACAATGCTGCCATGAACAGGGTTTCTTCAAGCCCCTGCTTTTAGTCCCCTTTCACATTCCCAGAAGTGACACTGCTGAATCACACAGCACTTTGACTATTAATTCTCCAGTGATTGGCCAGACTATCTTATACAGTGGCCATCCCATTACATACTCGCACAGTCCTCTGATCTGTCTACATCCTGCCCACACTTACTAATTTCTGTTTTCTTGATAGGAGTCATCCCAAAGTCATACCCCATGCTTTGGGACTGCATTTCCCTAAAGACCAGCAGTACTTAAATATCATCTTACTTGCTTCCCAGATGCTCATATATCTTATTTGATTTACCTGTTTTTCAAAGGTAGCTATTTTGTTTTCAGCTTTAGGAGCTCTCTAAATTCCAGATCTGCATCTTTAGCAGACATGTGGTTGCTAACATGCTTCTCTCATCCGATGATTTGCCTTTTTGCTCTGTCGTACCAGTTCTTCAGTTCATTTGGAGTTTTGTTTGTTTGCTTTGCTTTCTCTCCTTTGTGTTTTGCTTTGTTGTTTGAAATAGGGTCTCCCCATGTTTTTCATGTTAGTTTCAAATTAATGGGCCCGAGTGATCCTTGTGCCCCAGCCTCCTAAGTGGCTGGGCCTACAGAGGTTTTACACTGTTGTCCGAGGTGTGAATTTTAAACTGTCTATGAAACCCAGGTTCTCTGTTTCCTTCTTGTCGGAACACAATCCAAGAATGGAGTCATGTGACAATTCTGAGTGCTTGTGAGAAAACTCCAAGAAAACAAGGCAAGAGTCTTGTTGACCTCAGTTTCTTCAAAACACAGAATTGCTCTTGGGATGTGCTTTTGCCCCATGCAGCTTGTCCATGTGATTGTAGACTTTACTCGGTGACTCTTCCCAACCCTCAGAGGATAAACTGTATAAACAGATTCTCTGAATAAAGTTGGTCACCACATGAGACTTTAGTTCACCTCACTTTTGAGTCCCGCTCTCCTCTTCTCGATGCCACTGAGAGCAGTAGCCCTTTTGTCACCTGTGCTTTGGTATAACACCCAAGAAGCTGTCCCCAAATCCAGTGTCACGGCATTCTTCCCCGTGCTTTCTTCCCAACATTTTCATAGTCTTAAGAATAACCTATAGAGTTATGGATCCATCTTTAAATGTTAAACCCACCCAATTATTCCCATAGCATTTGTTGAAAACACTGTCTGTCGACCATCAAGCAGTCTTACTCTCTGGTGTAGGAGGTCCTTCTGTTTGTGTGTTGCTATCATTGGATAATGAATAAAGAAACTACCTTGGCCTAGTTTATAGGACAAAACTTAGGTAGGCAGAGTAGACAGAACTGAATGCTGGGAAGAAGGGCAGAGTGGCAGACGCCATGGATCTCCTGCCTGAGACGGACACTGGTTAGAATCTTGCTGGTAAGCCACAGTCATGTGGCTATACACAGATTAATAGAAATGGGTTAAATTGAGACGTAAGAGTTAGCCAATAAGAAGTTAGAGATAATGGGCCAGGTAGTGATTTTTTTAATACAGTTTCTGTGTGGTTATTTTGGGTGTAAGCTAACCGGGCGGCAGGGACAAACAAAGGGCCCCTCCTCGTGTAACAACTCTCCCTGGAAAACACCTGACCATACAGAAGAAGACTTTCTTCAATTCTGTTCAGTACCATCCACAGACATGTCTGTCTTTCAGGGCCATCTGTTGTGGCTACTGCGTGGTTCCAGCAAGTTTGAACATCAGCAAGTGTGAGTCCTCTACCTCTGTTCTTTTACAGAATTAGCTATGTGTGTGTGGTCTTTTGGAGAGTCTGCTGCCTGCCCCCCATGCCAAATGAAGACCCACTAACCTCTGAGAGCTCCTGCATTGTGCCAGCTCCCAGGGCTGTCTCCTCTCTGGACCTCTGTCCTCTGTTTCTCTCACCACACGTCTCCAATGACTCTGCAAGGTTCCACACTGTCCACCCTATGACACTCTGTCCACACAGTTTCAGGCAACACCATAGCTGACATGTTCCAGCCATGATCTCTCCCCTAAGCTTCAAGCTCACATTGGGGAACTGTGGACCCAACATTTCCCCAGGTTATACTCTGACCAGAACTCCACCCCGTCCTTCCTTGTAATTCTCCTCTCTCTGCCTGAGCTCCTGGGGGGAGCACTGTCCTCTTGGTCACCTGAAAACTGGCACCGCTGCCCATTCCCCTCTCCCTCACCACTCATGCCACTCACGCACCATGGCTGCCAAGCTCACCTCTTCGGACTTCAGATTCATCCCCTGAACAGCTCCATCTCCCATCTCATCCCTCCTAGTTCATCACCCACAGATGATGATCCACAGCAAATGTGATTCTGAGACACATTAGAGGAACCCCCTTTCTGCGGGGTATGGGGGGAGTTGAGCCCAGAACACTCTGTAAATGCACTGCTAATAATACACCTTTATCAGAAGCGCCTCTTTGATGTTTATTTTTTCTTTCAATAAGGGAAGATGTCAGGGGCCAGGATAACTGGTGCCTCAGGGGTCATCTTAAGAAAAGGACTGTTACCCAAATAGTTTGCCAGAACCTGTTCCCACAACCATTTGGTGGTAGAGTACACCTCCAGCTCTGAAGGCTCTGTCCCAGCCATAACTGGGACAGAGTTTGTCACCACAATTTCCCACAGTCCTGTGACCCTGCAGCCATTCTTGTCCTTTATGAGAGGGGGCTGGCTGTTCCTTCCACTCCTGGCTCAGCAGAAGGCCAGTGGGTGAAGCAAATACACTCTTCCATGTACATGCATGGGGGCTGCTGTGATTGGTGCAAGTGTGGCCCTTCATTTGCATGAATGACTGACCGTGCTGTGATTGGCTGATACAGACAATACTTTTCATTTGCGTAAAGAACTGCTGTGATTGGTGCATGTGGCCCTGATGTTTATCCTCCTGTCCATATAAGAAGGCTATTCAGCTCGGGGGGTGTGTGTGTGTGTGTGTGTGTGTGTGTGTGTGTGTGTGTGTGTGTGTGTGTGCGCGCCAATGGGAGAGACTGTCTCGCTCCGCCTCCAAGTGTTGCAACAGTAGAATGAAGAAAAGGCTTTTCTCACAGATCTATCTGCTTGTTTGTTGCTATTGTTGTGTCTGCTTTTGGTCCTCGCCATTAATAGAGTGGATTGATACCAATAGTCTGGTAACAGACAGAAGAAACCGGAAGTAGCAATGAAGCAGTGATAAGAAGGCAGCTAAGGAGCTAGAGAGTGGGACTGGGAGACAGCTCAGTGGGTGAAGTACTGGCCAAGCAAATGCAAGAACACAAGTTCAAATCCCCAGAACCATATAAAGCCAAATGCGGTTGCACGTGTCTGCCATCCTGATGCTCCTGTGGCGAGATGAAAGGAGAGAGAAGAACTCCCATGAGGCCATGGGCCAGCCTGGTATACACTACATCGAACAACAGAGAACTGATCTTGTCTCAAACATGGTGGAAGGTGAGAACGACAGGGGGACAGAGGAGGCTGTCTTCTGACTTCCACATATACGCCTTGGCATGCACACACCCACACTCTCACATGCCAGTGTGCACACATCTACACCAAGAGTTCCAGAGAATGGTGAGGACAGAAATGACAGGCAGTGGAGAAGAGAATGACAAAGATGGCTGAAGAGCTGAAGATAAGAAATTACCGTCCCTGTTGACTGGAAGAGTTCCAAAGACCAGCCGAGCCTCAGGAGCCAACGGTGTCAGATACCTTGTACTCAAGAGCTCCGATACTCGCTACCGTCGAAGACAGGAGCCCGAGGTGCTGAGCCTGAGAGCTGTAACATGCACCATTGTTTATAGCATTTGAAGGCTCCAGAAACTGCAGCCTGTACGGGAGTTCTAAAACGAGGTGTCACTTGCTGCCGCTGCTGCCGGCTGCCACCCACTGTAGCTGCCAGGCTCCAGGACCACTGGCAGGTAATGCCCACAACAATGAGCCTCTAACATCAAAAACACGGAGCCATAATCCTCTGCTTCTAAAGACTGGAGTAGTGGGCCCTTAGTTCTTGGTTCAGAGCTCTAAGTGCCTGGGTCGGCCAACCCAGCCCTGCGATGAGTTAGTTTAAAATGTCAACTTTCCATAGCCTAGCATCACCTGGGAAGAGAGGCTCAGAGAGGAATTATCTAGATCAGACCGGCTTGTGGTCACATATCCTTGTCTGCTTTCTGCTGCTGTGACCAGAAGCAAGGAGAGTCCCTAATGTCACATGGACTACAGCAAAGGCAGTGGAGTCAGGGCAGCGGACAGCCTAGAGCAGGAAGTTGAAAGATCACATCTTCGACAACAAACAGGAAGCAGAGAGTGAACTGGAAGTGGGGTGAGGCTCAAGGCCCACCCACAGTAAGGTACTTCCTCCAGCATGGCTCCACCTCCGAAAGACTCCATAACCTCCCCCAAACAACACCACAAACTGGGGACCGAGAGTTCAAATACCCGAGCCTATTGGGGGATGTTCCTTATTTAACCACACTACATCTGTGGGAGAATGGCTTTGACTGTGTCCACTCCCCGACCTGGGCCCTGACCTGTGTAAGAGTGAGCGAAGCTAGCTGAGCAAATACCTATGGATATGTTTGTCTCTCTGCTCCTGGCTGTGGATGTGAGAGCAGCTGCCTGCGCTCCTGCCTTGACTTCCCCAGAATGATGGACTATATCTTGGGCTTGGGTCCAAATAGGCCCTTTCTTCCCCTAAATTGCTTATTGTTGGCTGTGTTATCACAGCAAGAGAAATCTAACGGGAACAAATCTCCAGGCCTGGGGCAGGTTTCGCACCATCGGCACCGCCAAGGGCTTCTGCTCACCTACCCAGAGTTCCTACCCGGGTGGGGCAAATGCCCTGTGCCAACTGCTTGGTAACGTTTCTAAAATGCAAATGTAAAAACTTCATCAGTCCCCCTGCCCAGGAGCACCGAAGGCCCAGAGATGCCCAGGGACACATCAACTCCAGCTGCCTTTCTTGAGTGAACGGCTCCCTAGGCAGTGTTTTGCTCCTGGCTACAAGGCAGTCTTTTCTAAATGAGCGTCTCACTGACTGCAAAGAAGTGAAAGTTTACTGTAATTTTATAAACGGCTTTGCATTACAGTACCGCTGTTACTGCAGACGAGCGATGAATGGAATTTTCATAGTAAACATGCAACGTCTCCTGCCCTAATTTCCCCACGCCAGGGCCCTTAGGTAAGGGTGTCTGAGGCCTACGCTGTTTTAGACAGCTGTTTGCTGGTCCTACACCGGGCAGTTGGTTACAGCCCTTCTGCAGCTAAGTGAGTATGCTTGGTGGAAACAGTAAGTACAGAGACGAAAAGTTGTTTGAAAGATGTGAAAGGGTGTGTCTTCTAAAAAGACTGTCCAAACACAGGCTTTCCCATGTTGCTTGCTGAGCTGAAGCTAAAGATGCAGGCAGAAAATAGCTCACCCTGTTCTGGGGACCCTGGCTTGGAGGATGGCAGTCACCATGCTGGCCAGTTTCTTCCCTACCTCCCCACGCTAATCAGGGGGGTTGGGGACTGATCGTGTGTGACTGTGAGCTCATTCATATCAGCTTAGTAAACCCGGATGAAGCGTTCGCTCTGTTCTTCAGGGCTGAGGAATGAAGCGTCTGCCCTGACCTTGCCAAGACGGGAAGCCAGGGTCTGCCTTGAAAGCTCACGTCCTATTTGTGATGCCGCAGGAGCTGTCTCTGCTCCCACGGGCCCTGCCTTCTTGGGGATCTGAGCAAGATGACTGTCCCCAGACAAACTTCCAGGTCTAAGGGATTCTGGAAGAGGGGACACCCAAACGGAGACAGCAGAGGCTAACATCAGCCAGAAGTCAGCAGAAGCCTCAGAGAGAATCCCACCCATTTAGAAGAACCTAGACGTGAGGTCGGTGGCCAGCCTAGTAAGCTGACCCACACAAGCATGCCCCGCTGAGAAATTTTCCTGCTACTTCGGTTCATCTAAGACACATCCAGGAAGATACTCAAGAAAACACTGGCCCCTCCAGAACAGATGAGGGTCACACAGGTCCCCTAGACTCCCAGACATTTCTCCATTCCCTTGCACGGCCTCTTCTCTCTTGCCCCTCCCCAGCTCCCTGCCCTAGGCCTCCAAGATCAGTTTCCTGAAGCCTGGGAGAATTCCCACACCACAGGCTACTTCCGGCCAGATGAATCGGCACCCTCACCCTCTATTCACATCCGGGACAGAGGCCACTGGCCCAAAGCACAGAAACCTGAGGACCGGAAGACCGGAAGTCCTGGCTTCTAGATCCCTATCTACTGCACCCTGCCCTGCAGGTCTGGGAAGGTCTCTTCTCTCTAGTTTCTCCTATTGGAAGGGGCAAGGTTAGAAGACATGAGCCCAGTCGCTCTCATTCCCAAGGCACTGGATACGGCTCAACACTCTGTGCAGTGTGTGAACCTGAGAGAGAGGGGTCCTGGGGCAGCTTTTACAGCACAGACACTCAGCGATCCTCGAAAGGGCCACGCAAACTACAGTGGGGTGAGGCTAGCGAGACCTCCTCAAAGTTCCCAGTGCCTCCCAATGTGAAGGGGGGGAAAACAATGAATTTCATTCCAAATAAGGGAACTTACAGCAGAGTTCCCTGCCATGGCCCAGTTCCGGCTGGTTTATGTTAGCCGAATAAGACTAAACAGACCTTCATGTTCCTAGTATTAAGCACTCAAAATGAAAAAGCGCCTGTTTGTCTCCTGCACTGGGACATGGGAGAAGCTAGCTCTCCCCTGAGGCCCCTAGGCAGCTTGGGGACCCGGGATGCCTGCCGAGGGCAGAAGGTCAGAAAGTTAACCTCAGAGTGGACAAAGCCTGAGGCAGGTGGGGGATGGAGAGGGCCATGCAGCACCCTTGTGACAGCAGGTGTGGAGATGTGGGGGGGCAGGGCAATGAGAGGGGAAGAGAGACTGTGCAGAAAGAGAGGTCGGCAGAGAACCATTAGAAACCCTGAGAAGCCACCACCACATGACAACCACCATCACCACCACTACCGCCACCATCACCACTACCACCACCATCACCAGCACCACCACTACCGCCACCATCACCACCACCACTACTGCCACCAGCACCACCAGCACTACCACCACCACTACCGCTACCAGCACCACCAGCACCACCACCACTACCGCTACCAGCACCACCAGCACCACCACCACCACCACCACTACCGCCACCAGCACCACCACCACCACCACCACTACCGCTAGCAGCACCAGCACCACCACCACTACCGCCACCAGCACCACCAGCACCGCCAGCACCACCACCACTACCGTCACCACCATCACCACTACCGCCACCAGCACCACCACCACCACCACTACTGCCACCAGCGCTACCATTACCACCACCAGCGCCACCAGCACCACCACCACTACTGCCACCAGCACCAGCACCACCAGCACCACTACTGCCACCAGTACCACCAGCACCATCACCACTACTGCCACCACCATCACCACTACTGCCACCAGCGCCACCATTACCACCACCAGCACCACTACCACCACCAGCACCACCACCACCACCACTACTGCCACCAGCGCTACCATTACCACCACCAGCGCCACCAGCACCACCACCACTACTGCCACCACCATCACCACTACTGCCACCAGTGCCACCATTACCACCACCAGGGCCACCACCACCACTACCGCCACCAGCACCGCCGTTACCAGATTTAGCTCAGACACCAGGAGGCAGGCGAAGGAAAAAGAAGGGCCTGGACACTTCCAGGCCAGCATGCACCAAGTTCCCAGCCACTTCAGCTGCCTCCCCTCAGTGTGGATACAACCTGCCTGAGATGTGCATTTAATTATTTAGCAAACAGAGAAGCCTAAAGCAACATGACCCTCCTGCTTTTCCAGCAAGCCACCCTTCCATACCCATTTGCCCTCTGGCCTGCCCCTCCATTCCTTCAATGCCTTTGTCACTGTGTCTCACAGCTTGAAAGCAGGCAGGCATCACTGTTTCTATCTTCGAGGGGAATACATCAACACTAGGGGAGGACTGTGACCTGCTCAGGGTCACTTATGTACAGATGGAAGAGCGAGGACCAGAGCTTCCTACAGATTTGGAATCATCTGATTCAGGTCCCACACTGTGGCTAGACTTGCCTGATCCCACACACAGCTCCATCCCATGGCAAACCCCTTCTGTGTCTACCAAACTTCACCATTGTTCAAACAAATCCTTCACTTGGGCCTACTGGCATTTCCCTGCAACAACCAGCATTCGGGAGACAGAGGCAGGAGGACCACTGCAAGTTAGAGACCGGACTGGTGCACATAGTGAGTTTCAGGTCAGCCAGGCTACCTAACAAGGCTCTCCCAAAAGACCAAACAAGGGGCTGAGGATGCAGCTCAGTTGATGATAGAATGTTTCCTGGCACACACAAAGCCCTGGGCTCATCCTCAGCACTGTACAAACTGGGTGTGAGGACATCAGAAGTTCAAGGTCATTCTCAGCTATGGGCAAGAATAAGGCCAGCCTGGGCTACATAACATAGTCTCAAATAAACAAAACACATTTTTACTCTTGAGAGCCCTCCCTCCCTTCACTTGACCTGTCTACCCTCTTCTCCAGCCTCTGACCTCCACCCCAGTGATCTACAGCAACCAGTTCTATAAGGGTAGGACCATGAGCCTGGTGCCCAGAGCCTGGCACAGAGTCTGGCACCAGAAAGAACCTGTGCTGTCAGTAACTCAGTCCCAGGGTCCGGCACTGAGGAATGTCATTGCAATAAAGTGGGGACCCAAGGATACAATTCAAAGATAGATCTCTTGCCTAGCATACAGAGAACCCTAGGTTCCGGATAATGAGAAGGAGGATGGGGAAGAAGGGGGAAAGAGGAAGGGAGAGGGGAGGAGGGAGAGGAGGAGGACAGGAAAACCTGAATTTCCCTAGACCAACCCATTCTTTTGCATTCATTTCAAAACATATTAAATGCCCTTTGTGCGTGCCAGGCACTGGGGATGGTGGCCAGCAGTAGGTGACAGAGGTGGCAAAAGTCACCAACAAGCAAATAGGTATGGACTGTGTGATCATCGCTCAGATAGGGAATCAGGGACATAGCACCAATAATGAAGAGGATACCAAGGCCATCTGACCCAGCCTGCTGGTCAGGGAAAGATCCCTAAAGGAAGACATCTGAGAGGAGGCCCGAAGTGAGCCCAAGAATGACAGTAGCCAGGATTTGTTGGGCTTTCATTACTAACAAGTATCTCAGACAGAACCAGGACACGGAACAGTTCAGCCTGTTACTAAGGTCCTCTGAGCCCGTGGTCCACGAGGGCTGATGCTCACCACCACCTTCCCTTCTCACACTTCTGGCTCACATGGCCGCCTGACCCAACCTGGCCTACCATGTCCTCGAGGAGCTCCAGAGGCCCATTGGGATTTTCCAGAGGTCGGCATCTGGATCGGATTCCCACAGCCTCCTTGGTCAGGCCCAGAGAACAGAGTTAGAAGTGGTGTCCCTGCAGATCCAGACGGAGTCACCCTGCATCCTAGACAGAATTGCTAGCAGAGCCTGCCCTTCGCCTCGGGTGTCATGAGTCTCCCAGCCACGGGGAAGTGACTCCATACTGCAGGAGACATTCTCAAAATGAGAAAGAAAGAAAGCACCACAGAGCTAGAATCTGCTTCCCCCTACTTACTGCTCTCAGCGTTGAATACAAGAAGGGATCTTTAAGTCAGGTAGGTCCCTCTGCAGAAAAGATGGGAGAGCTGGGAGGCAAGGAGGACTCCCCAACTCGAAACCCACTGGACAAGTGGGGACAGGGAGTAGGAGGGCCCCGGGAGGAAACCAGGAAATAAAGCCCAAGACCATATCCTTCTCACAGGCATGTTACATGGCGACTCAAAATTGTCATTACAAAGTACTGTGCAGTTGAGTGACAAAAAAAAAAGTCAAAACAAAAATCCCATGAACTTTAGATAATTTACAGTTCTGGGTTGGGCCACATTCTCCATGATCCTCAGCTGCAGTCCATGGACCACATATCAGACCCGCCTGTGGGAAGCTTGAGCAAGACCCAGAAAGGAAAAAGAGGCATCGCAAAGCTGACAGCCCAGGACACATGGAACAGAATGTTTTCTTTGCAACAGCTTCAGCTCTCTGAGAGAGACCCACACTGAAGGCCATGGGACAGAGATGAGGACGAGGCCCTTCGTAGACGAGGCTTTTCTCTCCCAGGTGCCATGCCAGCCAAAGCAAAAAGCCAGTCCCTCTGCATCCCAGCCACTGAGACAGCCAGGCCCCTTCAACCATGGCCTAAAACATCACATCCACCATCTAGGCAGGTAACTGACCACTCGGAAACAAAGCTATCGGCCTAACTAGCCTAGCATGGCTCTGGATGGCCCTCCTGAGCAATACCATACCAAGCCCTCAAGACCCAGGCTTAACATATTCTGCGTACTGAGCACTCCCTCTCCCCAGGGGCCACTCAGCACAAGTTAAGATCCAATTGGCATTAATTGGACCAAGCTGGCAGTGCCTGGGGCAACTTAAGTACTGTTGTTGTGGATTTGGCTCACAGAGTAATGGCTGTCCGTGTCTATAGCGCACACCATTAGTGTTGTTTTGGAAGGCTCCAGTGGGTGTAGATGGCGCTCGGTGAGACAGCCTCACTGGCTGGCCGAAGCTAACACCCAGAGACCTAGTGCCAAAAGTGACTTAGATCTGTGCAAAGAGCGAAGAAGCCAGGAGGATCATTTCATCTGCTCATGGCCCCAGGAAGTCTCTTCACCACAAGGCCTGCTAACCAAACTCTAAGCCCCAAAAGGAAGCCTCACGCTAAAAACCTGAGCTCAAATGGATGTCTGGCCATAGAACTCTAAGGTCAAGTGCGGTCAAGATCCTGGACACTGATGAGGACAGCTGCCTGCCCTCCAGGAGTGGGTCCTCACCCAGCATGGGACCTAGTCCCCAGCACTGACAACCCCAGCATCAACCTACATTCTTGCCTGCAAACAAACAAACAAAACAAAACAAATGGTAGCTTCACCCCAGAACAGAACCTGGGACCTCGGGAACTGAGTTTTGCCACCAGGGCCACCTCTCCTTCAGGACAAGCCTGAGCTTTTAGGAGCAAACCCAACCCAGCCAATTAATCTTGTTTTGCTTCTTTCGGTTTTGTTCTATTTTTATTTAGCTTAGGGATTCAGGTTTTTGTTTTATTTTGTTTCTGAGAGAGGGGAGAGGGAGAGAGAAGGAGGAGTGTGTGTGTTGCTGTGCAGCCCCAGGCTGACCTCATACACATGATCCTCCTGAATGCAAATGTGTGCCACCATACCTGATTACATTTTGTTTCTTTTTTCCTTCCTTCCTTCCTTCCTTCCTTCCTTCCTTCCTTCCTTCCTTCCTTCCTTCCTTCCTCCCTTCCTTCTTTTCTTTTTGAGAAGGGATCCGGTGTACCCCTGGCTCTCCTGGAATTTGCTCTGTAGACCAGGCTAGCCTTGAACCCAAAAAACCTGCCTGCCTCTGCCTCTGCCTCTCAAGTACAGGGATTAAATGTGTGCACCCTCACGCCTGGCTTTGTTTAATACACTTCAGCTCTGGTGACGAGGCCCAATCTCCCCTAGACAGGTCTCCTCTCACTTTCTAGTTAAGAAGACAGGATCCTCCTGTGAAGGCTGAGCCTTGGTTTCTAGGCGGGCTGCCCTCTGCTGAGAAAGCGTTCATAGGAATGACACTGGTGGCCTGTGTTGTCCTGATTGTCTCCTCAAATCCACACTAGAGCCGGGTACCTGGCTGGTCCATCAGCCCCAGCCTCTGCACCCCACGAGGTTTTATGCAAAGAATCTCTCACCGTTTTGAGATGAAATGTCCTTCGTGGCCCACGTGTTAGAGGCCTGGTCCTCAGCTGGTGGCACTACTGAGGTGACTAGACCTGAGACCTCAAGCTTTGCCCATGGATCAAGCCATCGATGGGCTATGGAGGTGGCTCCTCCCTTGAGGAAGGGGGCCATAGAACCTTCTGACGTTCTCTGCTTCCCGCCCACTGTAGGTGAACCGCTCTGTTCTGTACCTCATGCTCCTGCCATGCTGTCCTGCTTCACCCCAGCCGAGTCACTCTGGACTGGAACCTCAGAAATGAAGCTGAAATAAATCTTTGCCCCATTAGGAAACGTTCGTAGGGCATTTTGCATAGCTAAGGACTCCTTATGGCTTCACTCAGTTCTGACTGGAGCAAAGCACCCCTCCCTCTGTCACAGGAGCGCTGCAGACCACTCCCCTTTAGAATGGATCTCCTAGGGGACATGAGTTGCCTCTCAACAGATGCCAGGCGCCCCAGCAAGGCCCTTTCCTTTTTTGTCCTTACCCTGACCTTTAGAGTAGTCCAATGGCATCTAGGAGGAACAGGGCTTTTAAAAAAATATGCCATCCAGGTAAGTCAATAAACATCCTCCCTCACTTCCTCCAGCCCAGGAAGAAGCGGCTCTCGCTCCTCCTAGCTTGCTTTCCACACATAGCCAGGGAGTTACTTGCTGGAACAGACAGACAGACAATGGGACAGCTGAGACAAGGAAGTGGATGTTGAATGATTTTCTATGCAAAGTTCCCTGGCCAGGAGCGCTGGAGGCCTCTGGTCTGACTCAGTCCCTCTGCAGTCAACAGCATCTCCCAAAGGCCTCGAGCTTGGTCGTCTGCTCAGTGCAGGGTACCAGAGCCTTCCTGGGCCTTCCCTGCAGCCTCACACCTAGCTCAGTGCTTCCCATCTGAATGTAACAAGGACATAGGGGATAGCCTGTGCTATTTAACAGGTAGACACTCATGTGGGGAGTGCCATGTCCAGCATGGTGACTGCTCCCACTGGAAGCATGACGTAGACCCTGCTCTTACTAGGTCGCTTACCTAAGGAAGCCTCCCTGGATTCAAACCTCAGTCAAAGGCCCACAACTGCTCCCTACCATCTGCTCTAAGTCTCCATGCAAACACAACAGCCTTGGTTGAGTAAAGAAGCAGTTGGGTCAGGCAGAGTGACCCGGACCTCTCATCCCAGCTCCAGAGACTGAGGTCAGCCTAGGAAAGGAGATAGAGCGTTATTTGTCCTCCTGATGGTGGCTGTTGTGGTGACTTTCTTCCAAAGAGCACAGCATGGAGGGAGTTGGCTTTAGCTTTTCAATGGGAAAACTGCCAAACGCTGCTTGAGCCAGGCCTACAAGGCCAGCGGCAACAGCGATGAACCAGCTGATGACCTGAAAGCATGTGTCGTGGGGGTACGTCGGTAGGAACTAGCACAAGCTTTCTATTTATTTATTTATTTACTTATTTACTTATTATGTATACAATATTCTTTCTGCGTGTATGCCTGAAGGCCAGAAGAGGGCACCAGACCTCATTACAGATGGTTGTGAGCCACCATGTGGTTGCTCAGGACCTTTGGAAGAGCAGGCAATGCTCTTAGCCGCTGAGCCATCTCTCCAGCCCCTAGCACAAGCTTTCTTAGCAACATTCCATCTATAGTCCTTCTGTCTCATTAAGACACAAACCAAACTATGAGGACAGATCATGCCGAGGAACTCGGCAGCTCCTGGATTAAGTCGACCATCCAGCAGCCTGAAAACCTCAAGGGAAAGAGTACTGTGCACAAGAGGGAGAGCACCTTTGTAAACCTTGCCGTGACCAGTGGACAGTTCCTGAATGCTGGCACAGCCCGGAACAATCAATAAAAGCCCGCTGCTGTCTTCTGTTCAGCAAGCAGCAACGTCGTCCCTTCCCATGCCCACCTGGTGTCTGCTTTGTTTTGCTGGCTTTTTTGTGGGGCTAAAGATCAAACCTAGGTCTCCACAAATGCTAGGCAAGCACCCTACCACTGAGACACACCCTCAGACTTTTTTTTAGACAGGGCCTTGCCCTGTGGTTCATGCTGGCCCAGAACCAGCTCTGTAAGCCAGGCTAACCTCTCATCTGCATGGATCCCTCCTGAACATGGCTGTGTTCCTCTGCCTTGGGCTCAAAGTCCAGAGAAGGAACCTCGCTCATGTTGATCTTGTTTCTACAGTTTCGATGCCATAAAACCCTGCCATCCAGAGTCAGGTATAACATGGTTAAAATGACACTTGACATTTTAGAGCCTTTCTCTCCAAGACTACAGCCACTTTCTAATCATGAGGGGGACATTGGACAAATTCCAAAAAGTCTCCAAATGTCCAACCAGTGTATATATATATATATATAATATTTGTTATTATATTATATATAATAATATATTATATATATAATATTTGTTAACAACAAATATAATGTGTTATCCTAAATGAGGATCCTGATACCAAGAAGACACTAGGGTATACTGAGGAAAAATCTAAATTACTCCAGACATTAATAACATGGGATTAGGACTGTCATTGTCACAAATATCCAACGTTAATGGAAGATGCTAATAACAGAGTAACTGGGGATAAGGTGTAGCTGAATGGTATAGCACTCACCTGGCATGCACGAAGACCTTGATTCAACTACCAGCACCATGAGGACAAGAATTAGGAAAACTGGGTGTATGGCCTTTATAATATCTGGGGAAGAGGAACTGCCTCCATAAGACATGTTTGGGGACATTCTCTTGATTCTTCATTGATGTTGGATGGTAAGCCAGTCCCACAGGACATGGCCTCTGGACTCTGACTTGCTGAGAAATGGCGGCAGCCCAGCACATCCCCAAAGCCCCACCCTTCTCACAGGCCTAACCATCTCTATGGTCTGGCCCAGCTCTATCTGTGCCACCAGGCCTGACAGTTGGCTAGTTCATGTCCCTCTGTCCCTGAAGTAGGTTTCCCAGATGTTACCAAGGAGACTTGCATCCTGCCCAGGGTTGCCAAAGCAACCAGCTCCGTGAGAAGCAGCCCCTCAGCCTCTAGCCTGTGGGTGTGCGGGTCTAGGAATGAGATAATCGCAGATTAACAGGAAGCAGCTCCAGCCAGCTGCACACCAGGGCAAAGGCAATCCTGGCATCCGCTATGCAGTGCCCAATTCCTGGTCCCCTCCCCCCTTCCTCCATCTGTTCCTGCCTTAGCCTGTCTAGCCTCTATCTTGGACTCCATAAAGCCAATGGCTGGTCGTGAAGCGTGAACTGTGAGAGCTGCACCACTGCACCACCCACTGTGGGTCAGTGGCCTTATAAGATATGTGTACACACTAAGGAAGGGTCAGTTGAGGACCCAGCAGGAAGGAGGCGTGTACAAGGCGAGAAAAGGGCTGGTGTAGGCTGCCGCCAGCCTTCAGCCCTGTGAGAGACACGTTGCTGCTGTCTAAACCCTTCAGCCAGTGGTGTTCTGTTATGTATTGGCATTGGTTGCCTGGGCGGACCAAGATACCATTCCAAGAACAGTGAAAAGCCCCAGTAAAGAGAAATGTCTCTAAGGCTAGTGTTTTCCTTGTGGCCTTCCATGTCCTGGGGCGGAATCTCAGAAAAGCAAATACCAACCTTACACTGACTGGGAGACTGAGTGAACTCATCTTTATTGAGGCACCATGAAAAGCGGAGCTTCGTTTTTGTAAACACTTTTTGTTTTGTTCTTATTTATGTGTGTCTGTTTGAGTATATGCTGCCTGTTAAAGCAAGGCAACCATCAGAAAGAACTCTTGGAGCTGGAGTTATAGGTGGGTGAGGGGCTGGAGACTGGGGATTCTGAACTAGCCGGGTCATCTGAAACATCCTCTGGCTACTAAGGGGGCATCAGGAACTCCATTATACTTTCTTTCTCTCCTGCCTCTGGGGCTCTGCCTTGTCTCTTTCCTACGACTAAAGAGAAAACCAACCCAAGACAGGTTAGTAGGTATAGCGGTGTGGTGGCTTAAATAGGAATGGCTCCCATGGGCTCATGTATTTGAGTGTTTGGTCACATGGTGTGGCACTATTTGAGACGGATTAGAAGATGTGGCCTTGTTGGAGCTTTGAGGTTTCAAAAGCCCATGCCTGGCCCAGTCTCAGTCCCCCGACCCCGACCCCCACAAACTGCTGATCAGGATGTAGTTCTCAACTACTGCTCCAATACCTGCCTGCGTGCCACCATGATGATCATGGACTAAGCCTCTGAAACTGCAAGCGATCTCCCAATTAAATGCTCTCTTTTATAAGAGTTGCCTTGGTCATGGGGTCTCTTCACAGCAATAGAACAGCCACTAAGACAAACTCTAAAATCTAAAGATCCTGGGTTTGAATTCCAGCTTTAGCCATTTCTTTCCCAACCACCCTCAACCCCAAGATAAGTTCTCACCATGTAGCACTGGATGGCCTCAAACTCAGAGACCAGCCTGCTTCTGCCTCCTGAGTGCTGGGATTAAAGTGTGCATCACCATGCCCATCATCCTTTTCATTATTATTACATGTATTTATCCATGGGATGGTGTGTCACAGCATGTGTGACGGTCAAAAAACAGTATACAGGGGTCAGGTTTTGGAGACCGAATTCAAGTTATCAGGCTTGACAGCAAACACCCCATCCGCCCTTCCCATCCGTTTCTAACAGATCTAGGATAGGTTAGTCAACTACTCTCAGCCTCGTTTCCCCATCTATAAAATGCCATGGTATATGGTCATCAACGTATTGATGGAGAAATCAACACAGAACATATTTGGCACACAGTAACCACCAAACACATGACTGCTACTGTGTTACTATGGCAATTAGCAAACAGAGTTCAAAGGAAAAGCTGAACTGAAAACCGACAGGGGAGGTAGGTGGCTGTTCATCCCAGCCTCTCTGACATCTAGGGTGGGGTTCACATAGTCTGCCAATGTCATGGCAACTAAGGAAGGAGCCCGGACAGCCATGGAAATGTCTGAGTTCACCGAGGAATGGAAGCTTTGATTATCTGATTACAGCCGTGAGCAGCCGCTATGCATGGGGAAGAACCAACAATAACAGAGGCAAGACTGAAGACAGTAGCTAAACCAGGTGTGAGAGTACACACCTGGACTCTCAGGATTCAAGAGGCCGAGGCTTGGAAATTGTCAAGAGTTTGAGGGCAGCCTAGGCTTCATAGTGAATTTCA
The DNA here is from genome assembly GCA_028555095.1 of Dicrostonyx torquatus. NCBI lineage: Eukaryota > Metazoa > Chordata > Mammalia > Rodentia > Cricetidae > Dicrostonyx > Dicrostonyx torquatus. Next base: position 3,173,064 of record JAQHUG010000013.1, on the reverse strand, counting down.
GGCCAATCTGGGCTATGGAGTGGACTCTGACTCTCTCTCTCTCTCTCTCTCTCTCTCTCTCTCTCTCTCTCTCTCTCTTTCTCCTTTTTGTTCTTTGTGTTTTTTGTTTTTATTGAGCTATATATTTTTTCACCACTACCCTCCTTCCCTCCCCCTCCCCTTCTATCCTCTCCCATGATCCCACACTCCTAATTTACTCAGGAGATCTTGTAGGACCTTCCCTTAAAACACACAAGGGCTGGTGAGATGGCTCAGCAGGTAAAAGCACCACCAAGCCTGACTACCTGAGTAGGACCCATACGATAGAATAAAACTAATATACAGACTTTTTCTCTCTCATTTTCCTTCCCCTTCCCTCCCCAGTCACAAAGAGATATGAAAAACAAGCAAGCAAAACAGGAGGATCAGAAGTTCATGGCCAGCCTCAACTATGTAAAAGGTGGAAGCCAGCCTCAGCTACATGAGACCCTGTCTCAAACAAACAAACCAAAAAGCAGCTATTGCAGTATCCTGCATGAGGACACAGATCAGGGAAACAGCAACAGGGATGTCAGGCTCAAAGCTGGCTAGGACCTGATCCAGGGAGACCCATCCTCCATCCTACACCCAGAAGCAGGGAGGAAGTTGAAAACCCTCAAGGAAGTTCTCCGCTCTGACCCAGAATCAAGACTCCTTAGCAGGGTCTCCCTCAGCCCCCAGAAGATTCAGTCATAATGAGAAAGACAGAGAAACACTAGCTGTCTAGCTAGCATTAGAGCTTGGAGGATGGGGAGTAAGCTCCCTGCCACTGTCATAACCAGGACTTAGTGAGGTGACCAATTCTGGAAGAATATTTTTAAAGTCGGCCAGTCCTGTTGACTGTGTCCTTTGCTTTACAGAAGCTTCTCTGTTTCAGGAGGTCCCATTTATTAATTGTTTCTCTCAGTGTCTGTGCTGCTGGGGTTATATTTAGGAAGCAGTCTCCTATGCCAATGTGTTCGAGTGTATTTCCCACTTTCTCTTCTATGAGGTTTAATGTGGTTGGTTTTATGTTGAGGTCTTTGATCCATTTGGACTTGAGTTTTGTGCATGGTGATAGATAAGGGTCTATTTTCAATCGTCTATATGTTAATATCCAGCTGTGCCAGCACTATTTGTTGAATATGCTTTTTTCATTTTATATTTTTTGCTTCTTTGCCAAAAATTAGGTATGTGTAGGTGTGTGGATTAATATCCAGGTCTTTGATTCGATTCCATTGGTCCTCCTGTCTGTTTTTATGCCAATACCAGGTTGTTTTCATTACTGTAGCTCTGTAGTAGAGTTTGAAGTCAGGGATTGTGATGCCTCCAGAAGTTCCTAGACAAAATGGCAGCCTACAGAATGGGAAAAGATCTTCATCAACCCCACATCAGACAGAGGACTGAGCTCCAAAATATACAAAGAACTCAAGAAAGTGGTCATCAAAAGAACAAATAATCCAATTTAAAAAATGGGGTACAGACCTAAACAGAGAACTCTCAACAGACAAATCTCAAATGGCTGAAAGACACTTAAGGAAATGCTCAACAGTCTTAGCCATCAGAGAAATGCAAATCAAAACAACTCTGAGATTCCATCTTACACCTGTCAGAATGGCCACGATCAAAAACACTGACAACAGTTTATTATGGAAAGGATGTGGAATAAGGAAAACACTCCTGCATTGCTGGTGGGAGTGCAAACTGGTACAGCTGCTTTGGAAATCAGTATGATGACTTCTCAGAAAATTAGAAAACAACCTATCTCAAGACCCAACAATACCATTTTGGGGTATATACCCAAAGGATGCTCAATCATACCATAATGATGTGTGCTCAACTATGTTCACAGAAGCATTGTTTGTCATAGCCAGAACCTGGAAACAACCTAAATGTCCCTCAGGCAAAGAATGGATAAAGAAAATGTGGTACCTTTACACAGTGAAGTACTACACAGTGGGAAAAAAATGATATCTTGGAATTTGCATGCAAATGGATAGATCTAGAAAACA
>JAQHUG010000013.1:3133098-3147978 GCA_028555095.1 Dicrostonyx torquatus | reverse complement strand
AAAAAACTTATATAAGAGATATAAAGTTTATAAGGTTGAGAAACATAAAAACTTAAGTTGTTTATCTAAGAAAACAATTTAAAGCCTAAAAAGATAGTATGGGGTTGATAATACAAGTTAGGATAGAAAGTAAATTAAGTAAAAACTTTTGGCTCACCAAGATATGATAGATAATAAAATAATTTCTCCAAATTTGCCAAATACAAATGAACTGGACATTATAAATATAATTCTTACTTATTAGTTGTTCTTACTATATATATAATTTTACTGTATTAGAGTTAAAACCTTTTCTTTTTATTTAGACAAAAGGGGAAATGTTGTGAAATATTTGTACACTGTGTAGATATATATTGCCGTGAATGATTTAATAAAGAGCTGGCAGGAGATATAGGTGGGACTTCTGGGTAAACAGAGGAAGTAGGAGATGAATCAAGGTACAAAGGAGATGCCAATGAGACATGGAGGGAGTCAGACATACAGAATGAAAGGTAAAAAGCTACATGGGAAGCATAGATTAATAAAAGCAGGTTCATTTAAGTTATGAGAGCTAGTGTGACAAGCCTAAGCTAAGACAGAGCTTTCATAATTAATAAGTCTCTGTGTTGTTATTTGGGAGCTGGCTGGTAGGACAGAGAAAGACTCTTTACACTATCCAAATCATACTGGTCTGTGAGCATGTCTGTAGGAGATGTTTTGCTTGTGAATTGATGTAAGAGAGCCCAGTCCACTGTGGGTGGCACCATTACCCACGCAAATGGTCCTGGGTTGTATAAGAAAGTTAGCTAAACATAAACCTCTGTGAACCAGAAAGCAACATTCCTCCATGGTTTCTGCTGTACTTCCTTGGCTATGAAGTGAGTCCTCTGGTCAGAAGAAATGCTGTGTGGAATAGTGAACAGGCCTGTCTTCAAATTCTCTCGAGTTCCTACCCTGACTTGTCCTCAAGGATAGACTGTAACCTGTAAACTGAAATAAACCCGGTCCTTCCCCAAGCTGCCATTTGTCAGAGTGTTTACCACAACGACAGAAACTGTGTGGTTCATCCTGGCTTTGCTTAAGCAGTACCCTCTCCTGGAAAACCTTTGCCTGTCATAGCCCTTCTCAAAGAAAACCCTGAGATGGGACTCTGTGTTCTTCCTCTTCTAGGAGGCCTCTAGGGAGGAGCTGATACCCCTCCAGATTCCATCCAGCCCAAAAGCACACAGGAAATGTCCCCAGGCTGGCCTGTCAGGTTGTGGCCTCATCAGACAATACAATTTTGCTCCATCTCTGCTTTGTCTCACCACTCCCAGAATTTGCCTGTCCCCAGGGAGCCCCACCCACGTTTACCTGAATATTCAAACCCCAAAGAGAGGTACAAGGGGTTGTGGAGATAGTCAGGAGAAAGCAGGGTCCATTTGCCTAGAGGCTCTTTGGTCTGACTGGTCACAGAGTGACACACCCCACAGGAGGAGGGAGTAGCCATCACCTGGCAAGAGGCATCTTTAGAGAAAGCCCGCCTCTACCTTTGTCTCCATTACACCTTGGAGAGTAGGTTTGGAGGCTGCAGGCAGCCTGTTCTTTTGTCCTAAGACGAGAGATATCGTCCTGCGGACCCCAGGCCCATCGCTAAGTGACCAAGCCTCGGCGTCCCGCCCACTGCTGTGTCCACGCAACCGCAGTCATGGATAGGTTCCGGATGCTCTTCCAGCACCTTCAGTCCAGCTCAGAGTCCGTGATGAATGGCATCTGCCTTCTGCTGGCTGCCGTCACAGTCAAGATGTACTCCTCCTTCGACTTCAACTGCCCCTGCCTAGCGCGCTACAATGCCCTCTATGGCCTGGGCCTGCTGCTCACACCTCCTCTGGCCCTCTTTCTCTGTGGTCTCTTGGTCAATAGGCAATCTGTGGTGATGGTGGAGGAATGGCGCCGGCCAGCAGGGCATCGGAAGAAGGACCTGGGCATCATCAGGTAGGGTCTCACACCCCTCTCTACTACCCAAGGCTGTTGATGCTCTCAGGTATACTCCCTTGTGCCCCAGCTAGTGATTGACAGCTAAGGATGTTGGGCTCGTTTTCAGTTTCCATCTGGAAACATCTCTCTCTCTCTCTCTCTCTCTCTCTCTCTCTCTCTCTCTCTCTCTCTCTCTCTCTCTCTGGTGTGTGTGTGTGTGTGTGTGTGTGTGTGTGTGTGTGTGTAGGTCAGAGGACAGTATTCAGGAGTCAGTTTTCTCCTTCCATCATATGGGTTCTGGGGATTGAACTCAGGTCGTCAACCTTAGCAAGTGACCCTACCTGCTAACCCGTCCTGCAGATCCTGAAAATATGTATTGTTGTTCCTACCATTTTTCACTTTTCCATGACCACTACTGTAATCGTAAAAATGATTCAGGGTTTCCAAGGGTCACATCTATCCCATTGGGTGTATAAAAAATTTTGTTTGTTTTGGTGCACGCAGCAAGACAAGAACCCCCCCCCCAAAAAAAAGAAAAAAACCCACCAGGCCGTGGTGGCGCACGTATTTAATCCCAGCACTTGGGAGGCAGAGGCAGGCGGATCTCTGTGAGTTCAAGACCAGCCTGGTCTACAAGAGCTAGTTCCAGGACAGGCTCCAAAACTACAGAGAAATCCTGTCTCGAAAAACCAAAAAAAAAAAAAAAAAGAGACAAAAACCTAGCCTGTTGTCGCCATATGTCCTCAGGGTCTGGCACATGGATACAAATCAGCTGGTGAGGCTTAGCAGTTCCTAATGGCCCCCGGCTGGGGCCAAGGTCCACTGTGCTGAGTGCATCTCTAAGGCATCTCTAAGTTCGCTTTCCTCAGCCCTGGCCCTGCACCTTCAGCAGCCCTGCTTCCCAGACATTGAATCTTTGACACATAGATGCTGGGAACCTTGGCCAAGGGCTGACAATGTAGATCAGTTGGCGGAGGGCTTTCCTAGAATGCCCCAAGGCCTGGGTTGAATGCCAGCACTGCATCCACCAGATGGGATGGCACACTCCTATAAATCCCAGAACTCAGGAAGGGGAGGCAGAAGGATCAGGACCTAAAGGTCATCCTCATCTATTACACACAGTTCAAGGCCAAATTGGGACCCATAAGGCCTTGCTGAGAGAGGTAGGGTGGAGGGAGAATACGAGAGAGACAGAACATGAGTGAGAGACCCTAACCAAACTGTCGCAGCTTGGACGTGGCCACACTGCAAACCCAGTTCTCCCTGACTTTAGCTGCGTGGTGGCTGCCCTTGGAAACCTCCTTTCTTGGCTTGCAGGTACATGTGTTTTTCCGTGCTGCAGCGAGCTCTAGCAGCACCCCTGGTCTGGATCCTGCTGGCCCTCCTTGACGGGAAGTGTTTCGTGTGTGCCTTCAGCAACTCCGTTGACCCAGAGAAGTTTCTGGATTTTGCCAACATGACCCCCAGCCAGGTACAGCTCTTCCTAGCCAAGGTGCCTTGTAAGGAGGATGAGATGGTTAAAGACAGCCCTGCACGCAAGGCTGTGTCTCGATACCTGCGGTGTCTGTCACAGGTAAGTAAGTGGGGTCCTGTCCAGGCCTTGATTCCCTCATAGGTACTGCACTGGTTAGTTTTATATCAATTTGACACAAGCTAGAGTCATCTGAGAGGAAGGAATCTCAATTAAAATACCTTTATAAGATGTGCTGTAGACAAGCCTGTAGGGTATTTTCTTCATTGATTGATATAGAAGGGCCCAGTCCGTTGTAGGTGGTTCTACCCTTGGCCTGGTGATCCTAGCTTCTATAAGAAAGGCTGAGCAATACATAGGGAGCAAGTCGGCAAGCAGCACCCCTCCACGGCCTCTGCATCAGCCCTGCCTTGAGGATCCTTCCCTGTTTGAGTTTCTGTCCTGACTTCCTCAATGATGGACTACAATGTAGAAGTATAAACCAAATCCCTTCCTTCCCAAGTTCCTTTGGTCATTATGTTTCATCACGGCAATAGTTACCCTAAGACAGATGTCCTGTTTTGCTTAGGTTAGATCTGAGCCAGGTCTACATGACTTTGGAGAATGCTCCTAACTGCTGGAGCCACAACCAAGAGCAGAAGGTGTAGGGGCATTGGGACCACTACCTGTGAGAGATGAGCATGGGGCCATTGATACCAACTGTCTTAGTTAGGGTTTCTATTACCATGAAGAGACATCGTGAGCACAGCAACTCTTACAAACGAAACTAATGAAAACATTTAATTGGGGTGGCTGGCTTACAGATCAGGGGTTCAGTCCATTATCATCATGGCCAGGGAGCATGGCAGCGCGCAGGCAGACGTACTACTGGAGAAGCAACTGAGAGTCCTACATCTTTTTTTTTTTAAATATATTTATTGCTGGGCGGTGGTGGCACACACCTTTAATCCCAGCACTCGGGAGGCAGACGCAGGCAGATTTCTGTGAGTTGGAGACCAGCCTGGTCTACAAGAGCTAGTCCCAGGACTGGCTCCAAAGCTGCAGAGAAACCCTGTCTCGAAAAACCAAAATATATATACATATTGTATATATATATATATACATATTATATATATATTATGTATACAGTGGTCTGGCAGCATGTATGCTTTCATGCCAGAAGAGGGCACCAGGTCTCATTACAGATGGCTGTGAGCCACCATGTGATTGCTGGGAATTGAACTCAGGACCTCTGGAAGAACAGCCAGTACTCTCAACCTCTGAGCCATCTCTCCAGCCTGAGAGTCCTACATCTTGCAGGCAAAAGGAAGTGGTTGTCTGAGACACTGGGTGATATCTTGAGCATATGAGACCTCCAAGCCCTCCCACACAGTACACACTTCTCCCAACAAGACCACGCCCACTCCAACAAAGCCACACCTCCTGGTAGTGCCACTCCCTTTGAGCTTATGGGGGCCCATTACATTCAAATGACCACACCAACTTACCCAGAACACACACCAGGTGCCAACCCTCCTGAAAGTCACAGGAGCTGGACAGCAGAAGAGTCAGTGATGTCCCTGCCTCCCAGCCCAGAAATAACTAGTTGAAAATCATATAATTATAATCATATAATATTGACCACTTCCACATCAGGCTCTGTGGTGAGTACTTCCTGTGCATCACTTTGTTTAGCTCTCAGAACAGCCCTTTGGGATGGAGGCAGTTGTTAGCAACCCATTTCAGATGAGGCAATGGAGGCACTGAGGATTTTTAGTTCCCGAGGTTAAAGTCACATAACTTGTAACAGGCAGGGCAAACTTCTGGATACACATGTCATTGGTCCTTCTCTCTCCTTACAATGGAGATCTTTGCCAGCTGCTTAGATTCTTACTGGGAAGCCTCTCTACTATCCTGAAGCATCTGCAACCCCACCTCCACCCAGGCTCTCGATTCCACCACATCACCAAAGCCTGTGTTAGCCTGTGTCTGGCACAGAGCATTTATGAGCCCATTACACATGGAGTGTCTCCACGACTCCAGAGAGCCCTATGCTTTGGAGTAGAGGGAGCGTTTAGGCTCAGAGGAAATGCAGGCTTGCGGTATGGTGAAAGGACCAGCACTCAAGATGCTCAGTGTTCTAAGACCAATAGAAAATGCATGGAGCTTGCAGTCAGACCCATTTGCATCCTAAGTTTTAAGTTACCAAACTGAGCCTGGCATGTCAAGATTTTTTAATTTTTCTGATTCTCATACAGAAAATACTTAACTTGTTTGGTGAGGGAGCCTGTGTGTGACCAAATAAGAGAACTGTGTAAAGGGTGAGACTCACATATACAAGTGACAATGATTTTCATGTTTGTGGGTCTGGGAAAGACTGCAGTTTTGAAAGAGGAGAGGAGTTGGGCAGGCGTGGGCTCCAGCATTAGAGAATGACTTCCGGTTTCCCTCACCGTTGGTCTAGAACACGGCCCCCTTGTCCCTAGTCCCTGCTTAATGCCTCACAAAATATAGCATAGTTGCAAAGCTGGATGGGAAATATACATGAGAATGGGTACAAAGACAAAGTGATTGATGTACAGGTGAGTGGGCCACAAACAGAAAGGAGAATAATATGGAGACATAACGGATGGGAGAAAGGTGGATGACTAAGAGGAAGGACGAATGAAAAAAAAATGGCTAGATGGAACAATGATGGACATACGGCCAAAGGAGAGGAGGGGGTGGATGAATGGGTGGAGAGATGGTTAGATGGATAAATCTGGAGGATGTGTGACTGAATGGGAAAGCGTAGAGAGAGAAAGGGAGAGGCTTTGACACGCACACAGTGTATGCCACTAGAGCCCCCACTGCGTCTCACTAGTGCTATCCCATGCTCCAGGCCATTGGCTGGAGCATTACCTTGCTGTTGATAGTGGTGGCCTTCCTAGCCCGCTGCCTGAGACCCTGCTTCGACCAGACGGTCTTCCTACAGCGCAGATACTGGAGCAACTATGTGGACCTGGAACAGAAGCTTTTCGATGAGACGTGCTGTGAGCATGCGCGGGACTTCGCGCACCGCTGTGTGGTGCACTTCTTCTCGAGCATGCAGAGCGAGCTGCGAGCTCTGGGGTTACGTCGGGCCCCAGCAGGTGGAATTCCAGAGTCACAGGAGCCCTCAGAGCCCCCAGAGGACCTGGATGATGGAAGCGGGAAGGCTCACCTGCGTGCCATCTCCAGCCGGGAGCAAGTGGATCACCTCCTAAGTACCTGGTACTCCAGCAAGCCGCCACTTGACCTTACAGCATCCCCCAGGCTCTGGGGACCTGGCCTCAATCACCGTGCCCCTGTAGCTGCGCCAGGTACCAAGCTGTGCCACCAGGTCGATGTGTAGGAATCTTGGTAGGCTCCAACAGAGGCAGTTTTCCCATGTCAAATCCCCGTATTGATAAGGGTCTGGAAGCCAGCCTGCCCTGTTGACCTCCTTCCCAGAAAGTTCAGTATCTGCGTAGTTTCTAGGTATGTCCTCCTCTGTGGGACCAGTCCCTCTGGGCCCAATCAAGTTTAGATTCTGATTTAGCGCACCCAGAACCAGGTCCCTGAATCTTTCTTTCCTTCCTTCCTTCCTTCCTTCCTTCCTTCCTTCCTTCCTTCCTTCCTTCCTTCCTTCCTCCCTCCCTCCCTCCCTCTCTTCATTCATTCCTTCCTTCCTCTCTTTTCCTCCCTTCTCCTTTCCTTCTTTCTTTGCCCCCCCACCCTCCACCTCTTTTTGAGGAAGAGTCACACTTCAGCTGTCTAGCTGAAGAGCTTGCACTCCAGGCCTGGGCTTCATGGCTATCCTCCTGCTTCAGGCGCCTTTAGTGTCAGGATTACAGGTGTGAGCCATCATTCCCTGCTCTCCGGAATCTCATCTCTAATAAGCCCTAACACAATATGGTTCTTCTGGTCAGTGGACCAAACTTTAAGTAGTCACAGTCTGAATAAATCTATTGTGGATATGGATCATAGACATCGATTCCAAACTTTAAAAAATGATCGCCGTAGTGTCACATGCCTGATGTATATTCGTTTGCTCTTCATGTAACCTGATGAAGAAGGTATGATGATTAGCAACCCCTTTAAATTTAAATTACATTTATTTGTTTACTTATTGTGTGTGTGTGTGCGTGTATGTGTGTGTGTGTGTGTGTGTGTGTGTGTGTAGAGATCAGAGGAGAGCTTGTAGGAGCCAGCTCTCTCCCTATCATGTCTGTCTGAGAGATCAAACTCGGGCTTGTCAACAAATGCTTTTACCTGCTGAGACATCTCATTGTCCTTTCTCCTTTTTTGAAAAATTTATTTTATTTTATGTATGTGGGGAGGGGATGGGTATAGGTGCACGTGTGTGCTGGTGCCCACAGAGGCCAGAGGTGTTGGATTCCCTGGAGCTGGAGTTACAGGCAGTTGTGAGCTGCCCGATATGGATGCTGGGACCCAAGCTTGGGTCCTCTGCAAGTACAGTGTGGACTTTTAACCACTGATCCATCTCTCCCGCTCCACCCCACCCCCTTTTAAAGCCTTACTTTGTAGCCTTAGCTGGCCTGGAACTTGCAGGGATTACAAGTGTGCCAGCACACCCCAGAGACAAAGGGTGTGCGTGTGTGTGTGCGTGTGTGTGTGTGTGTGTGCGCGCGTGTGTGTGTCTGTGTGTGTGTGTAATAGGGTCCCACGGAACTTAGCTGGTCGCCAACTTTCTGCCTAGCTGAAGATGATATTGAACTCCTGACGTTCCTGCCTGCACTTCCTGAGTTCTGGAAGTGCAGATGTGCACCATGGTGCCTGGCTTATGCTGTGCTGGGGATGGCATTCAGATCTTGACACATGCTAAACAATCACCTTGTAAGCTAAGCTACATTATTAGATCACTGTTTGAAAAAGAAAACTGAACCAAAAAGGTGAAAGTTGCCCCAAGGTCACCAGACTAGGAGCTGGCATTGACTCCCAGGACACCTGGCTCTGGGTTCTCTTCTGAGCTCTGACATCAGTTTACTCTCTAGGTGTTGACTGAGTTTTCTGTCCTGCCCGGTTCCCACAATCATTAAGTCCCAAAGAAATCACACAGAGGTCTACATTAATTATAAACTGACTGTCCCATTAGCTCAGGCTTCTTATTAATTCTTATAACTTATATTAGCCCATTATTCTTGTCTATGTTAGCCACGTGGCTCCGTACCTTATTCAGCAAGGCAGTCGCATCTTGCTTCTTCTGTGGCTGGGTCAGGACTGTGTATCAAGCTTTTTTCTTCCCAAAATTCTGTTCTCATTGACCCGCCTCTACTTCCTGTCTGATTATCCTGCCTATACTTCCTGCCAAGCTACTGGCCCAATCAGTGTTTATTTAAAATATAATTGACAGAATACGGACTATTGTCCCACACCATCCAGGTCTGATTCATTGTCTTTCAATGCCCTTGTTGGGTTTCTTGCTGCTTCTACCAGGGTTTTCATAGCAGGTTCTAGCAAGTTCTGCTTGGTAAGTTCCTCATGAAAGCCCTATGCACTGACTCTTATTGGCTGCTCCAGAGAGTTTGCTTTCCAGACTGGGGATATAGTTCAGTTGGTGGAATATTGGCCCAGCACAAGTGGGGGTTCAATCCTTATTATCACTGTGTAAACTTGGCATGACATGCACTCTTGTACCCAGCGCTCAGAATGTGGAGGTAGGAACAGCAGATGTCTGAGGTTATTCTCAGATACAAAGTGAATTCAAGGCCAGCCTGGTCTACAAAAGACCACGCCTCAAAAATAAATAAATAAATGAACAAACAAACATAGGACTGTTGGTGGAGTTTACTAGTTCATTTCCTGACCACCCTGACTAGAAATAATCACACAAAACTATGTTATTTCCAATACTGTTTTGCCAATAGCTTAAGCATATTTCTGGCTCTTATATCTTAAATTAACCCATTTCTATTAATCTGTGTATTGCCATGTGGCTGTGGCTTACTGGCAAGATTCTGGTGTGCCTGTCTCCTGCTGGCGGCTACATGGCTTCTCTCTGACTCTGCCTACTACATACATACATACTATATACATATATACTATATAGTATATATATACATACTAGATACATATATACTATATATGTATCTCTTCCAGCCTGGCTATATTCTGTTAAGCCATTGGCCAAAAGTAGCTTCTTTATTAACCAATGACAATAAAACATATTCACAGCACCCATCACCTCCCACATCATAGGGCTGGTGAATAGCTCTGAGAGTACAGGCACCAGTTGCCACCCTGAAAGACCTGAATTCAGTCCCCAGAGCCCAGAAAATGGAAGCAGAGCAGCAGCTCTTGCAAGTAGTCCTCTGACCCCTACATGCATTCATTCTTAAACAATTAATAAGACAGCTTTGTTTAAAAATAGTCTGTATTTTCCTGTGGAGCGTGTTTTTCTGTGAAGTCAAGAAGAGGTGATCTTCGTAGCTCTCAGGTCCCATCAGCTCTGTTTGTAGCTGGCCACAGCTCAGCCTGGTCCAGGCTCTTTTAAGCCCAGCCTTCTGCCCTCTAACTGGCAGGGCTACCTCCCTCACCTGTCTGCCACCATTTCTGCTGCTCACCACGTGAAGCAGGAGTCAGGATCATTCCCTTCCCAGGCAGCCCCTTCCCCAGGGAGCCCGAGCAGACCCAGCCGGAGGTTGATAGTCTGGTAAGGGTGTCTCCAGAATCAGGTGGGGTCTAGCTTAGGGACTGATAGATCTGCTAGTAAAGTCACCACTTAGTTTCTGGCAGCCCAAACAGGAAGAGCTGGGGCAGCTCAAGCCTGTGAGCTCCGCTGAGCCTCAGCCCGATCCTGATGACTCACTTGTGCCCAAATGCAAAGCTGGGTGTACTCCCATTCTCTGCTGCTTCCTCAGGGCCCTGGACAGAGTGGGTGACCCTGGATGACCCCCTGGAACCTAGATCCCTCCATTCAACCATTTCTACTCCCCTAGTATTTGCTAAGGGACCTGGTGAGACCAGAAAAACCCTGCAGCTCAGCTTCCCCCGACTTCCTGACTGTGGTCAGCTCATGCAAATGTCTGCAGTAGTGTGGGGTGAGGGATATGATTTAGGCAAATTGTTAGCAGCGACTGTGAGAGAGGGGAAAAAGAACTCGGTGATAGCCCCACGTGTGTGGGTGAGCTTGTACCCTGGGAAAGGAGACTGGGAGAGGGCCGCCTCGGGCTCTCGGAGGAAGCAACATGGGGTTATTAAAAAACCATCAACTGGCTGGGCGGTGGTGGCACATGCCTTTAATCCCAGCACTCGGGAGGCAGAGGCAGGCGGATCTTTGTGAGTTCAAGACCAGCCTTGATCTACAAGACCTAGTTCCAGCGCAGGCTCCAAAGCCACAGAGAAACCTTGTCTCGAAAACAAACAAACAAACAAAAAACCCCATCAACTGTAATTCTCACTTCTTCCTTCTTACACTGAGCACTTACAGGGCACCTCCTGCATGTGGCACTGTAATAGGAAACACTTTATAGGTGACCTCAGAGAGATCCCTGTTTGCGGGACAGAGATGGGTACAGAGATGTTGATGACCTGAAGCAAACGGTGCAGTATAATAGAGGCACGCCATGTACCTGGAAGGCTTTTGGGGACAATAACGCTCTAGACTGAGGGACTGTGGCAATACTGTGTGATTGGGTCTTAAGAGAGAAGACTTTTTTTTTTTGACATTTGGAAAGCAAAATAAAGAGGAAACAGCAGATACAAAAACGGAATTGGCAGAAGTCGGAACCTGTTTCCTTTTCTCATGAGGCAGGTACTCATGGGGTGCTGGGGACCCAGAGTACAAGTACAAGGGGAACACTGTCCTCCATTCCTGGATGTTCTGGACTGGAGTGGAAGGTAGGGACATGATGAGTGAACTCACAGCCAAGCAGAGGGCCCCCAGTGCAGCCTGATAGAGGACACTGGCGGGAGCCTGGAAGTCCATCTAGTGATGGTCCTTGACACCGTCTCTGGACTCTCTTGCCTTACCATGAGAGGTATCTCTCACATCTGCGCCCAACGACACGTCCTCTGGACTCTCTTGCCTTACCATGAGAGGTATCTCTCACAGCTGCAGACCCCAAACCTCTCTGCCATCATCCACCCATACTCCCTTTCGCTCACAGCCTTGCCAGTGTGAGATGTCTCAAGCGACAGGTACCACCCAACTAAGAATGAGGGACAAGGTAACGGGCTCACCTGGCTCCCAAAGACCATTCCTTTTAAGGAAATAGCTATCTTGGGGGCCCAGACACATTCCTCAAGTTTCAGCCAATCCTGGATTGCAGCCCCCCTGTCCTCATCCTGGACACAAGGGAGACACCATATCCAATTGAGCAAGGTGGGTGTGTCCTGAAAGTGTCAGTTTTGGCTGTGCACTTCTTCATCTTATGTTTCCTGGGCATTCGAAGCCCCCACATCTACTCCCAGGAGCTGGACACATGGGCATCTCCAGGGAGCACTTAATACTTCGTGCTATGTACTGAGGGAGCAAGGCAGGTGCTTAGTGACAAGGTCAAGCAGGGCATGTGACTTGGGACTTGTCTAGGCAAAGAGATGCTGAAGGCTACAGGAATGGATAGGACGGCTGAGAGAAAGGCTGGAGTGGGGCCAGGCAGCATTTAGGGTAAGGAAGGGGGTCAGCTGAAGAGAGAAAGGAACAATCAAGAAGCAGCAAGCACAGCAACAGGCCAGGAAGGAAGGAGACTTCAAGGGGGTTTTGAGGAGCCACACAAATCCCTTCCAGAACTATAAAGGCAGGTAGAGACTTGGATCCTGTCTCAGTCTGTGGTACTGATAAAGAACTAGCCATTCGCATCCCTGTGTGGGGAAAGATTCTGGGACCGAGGAGCACAAGGGAAGGAGGGGAGTCAGATCCACACTAAATGCTTCCACCTTGGAAAATCTCATAGAAGAGGAAGGCACTCTGCTGTGTACCCAGCTGCACCCAACCTCTCCCCTTCTTTGCCTCATGGTCTCTTTTAGAAGAGGTGAGAGTAGGGGTTGGGGTGCAGGTCCCTGAAGGTCTAGGGAAAACAGGTGGGAAATAGTTTGGAGAGACAGGAGCTGTGGATTAATCCTTCTGTATGTTGTGAAAATGTGTTGCTCTCAGTGTTAATAAACAGCTGATTGGCCGAAAGCTAGGCAGGATTTTAGGGGGTGTAGAGAATGCTGGGAAGAAGGATGGAGTCTAAGGAGTCTGAGGAGTCACTAGCAAGATGCAGAAGAAACAACATGGGAAGTTCACAGATGAAGTAAACGAACCTCAAGGCAGCACATAGACAGAAATGGGTTAAGTTGTAAGAGTTGACTGGAGAGAAGCCTAAGCTATAGCAGGCAATTGTAATTAATAATCAGTCTCTGGATGGTTATTATGGTGCTGTGGGACAATGATTTGTACCTGTCAATTGTATTGTAATAAAACACTGATTGGTCAGTAACCAGGCAAGAAGTACAGGCAGGACAACCTGGCAGGAAGTAGAGGAGGGGCGATGAGAACAGAATTCTGGGAAGAGGAAAGATCATTCTGCAGTTGTGACCCAGACTCAGAGGAAACAAGATGTGACTGCCTCGCCAAAAAAGGTACCAAGCCACATGGCTAACTCAGACAAAAATTATGGGCTAATATAAGTTATAAGAATTAGTTACTAAGAAGTCTGAGCTAATAGGCCAATCAGTTTATAACCAATGTAGACCTCTGAGTGTTTTCTTTGGAACTTAATGACTGCGGAAAGCTGGCACGACAGAAAGTTCAGTCAACGTTTGGAGAGCAGCCGGTGGGACAGAACTGACTGGCAGGTGGGGGCCCAACAGAGGCAACAGTGGGTTACCTGACAGCAGCAGCTGCCTCGGCAATGAGCTTTGAACATCCACCAGGCCCCTAGACCTCTCTTCTCCCAGACCTTCACGGAAGGGAAACTAAAACCCTCAAGGAAAGCCTCCTGTTCAGTTCTGAGTCTCACCTCCCCTTTTCTTTGACCACCCGTTTGGGTATTCGCTCAGCACTTGTTAACTGAACATCAGTATTGGAAACAGAACAGTGAACAAGGGGGCTGGAATGACGGCTAAGCAGTTAGGAGCATTGGCTGCTCTTGTAGAGGAAGAACCTGGGTTCGGTTCCCAGCACCCACATGGCCACTCACAGCTGTGTGTAGTCTGTAGTTCCAGTTCCAGAGGATCCAATGCCCTCTTCTCGGGGTACCGGGCACTCATGGGGTGCACGTATATACATGCAGGCAAAATGCTCATACACGTAAAATAAAATATCTTTTTTTTTTTTGTGGTTTTTCGAGACAGGATTTCTCTGTAGCTTTGGAACCTGTCCTGCAACTAGTTCTTGTAGACCAGGCTGGCCTTGAACTCACAGAGATCCACCTGCCTCTGCCTCCCGAGTGCTGGGATTAAAGGCATGCGCCACCGCCACCTATCTTTTAAAAAAGAGTAGTAGGCAAAACAGATGCAGACCTTAGCCTATGTGGTCCCAAGGGAGCCTCAGATTTTAAGTAAACATCATCTCAGCATAGCTAAGTTTGAAATAAGAAACTGAGGAGACGGCTCGGTGAGTCAGAGCACTTGTTCTGCAAGCATGAGAACCCGAGTTCAAATCGCCAGCAGCCATGTAAGAGTCCAACATGGGTTTGCATGCTAGGAACCATGGAAGGCAGAGACAGGCAGATCCTGAGAGCCCATTGGCCAGTCAGCCCAGCTTAGAAGGTGAGCTTTGGCTCAGCAAGAGAATCTGTCTCCCCACAGCAAGGAGAGTGACAAAGGAGGACAACCAGCAACATCCTGCTCTGACCCCTACCTCTGTATGCACGTGCATGGGTACAGTCACTCATGTTGTCATTTTGCTGGTCTTCCCTGTCACCTGGGTACCCTGTCCCTTTAAGAGACAAGCTCCATTGACCCCTAATTTCCCCTTTCACACCCAGGCAAGCTGATCCTCTCTCTCTCTCTTTCTCTGTCCGTCCCTCTTCTGAAGAGGTAACTACTGCCTCTCTCCCTTCTCTCCTCCCCCCTTCTTTCTTCTCTCTCCCCTCTCTCTTTCCTCTTTCTCTGTCCCCCCTTCTCCCCTCCCCTCCATAACCCCTTACTCTTGTACTGTCCCCAATACCCACTAAATAAACTCTATCCAAGCTCTCTGCATGACATATCTGTCTGTCTCCCACCCTCCACAGTCTCACACCCACCAGGAGACCTGCCAGGGTCGCGCCACCAAATATCTTTCAACTTGTGCATAGGACATACATGCACACACACACTGAGGGAGACATTAAGAGACACAGAGAGAGACAGAGACAAAGAGAAAGTGACATGAATACAGAGAGAGAGAAACAGAGAGACATTGAGCTGAGCTGAGAGCTCGAGAAGACCCCTCTAAGTAAGGACCATTATCAGGCAGGCATGCCATCCCTGTACTCCCAGACTCAGGAGGCAAAAGGATGGTGACTTCAAGACCGATAACACATTGTCAAATAAATAAATAAATAAAT
>JAQHUG010000013.1:3093063-3131812 GCA_028555095.1 Dicrostonyx torquatus | reverse complement strand
GTGCGCCACCACCGCCCAGCCCTAGCGAGAATCTTCCAGAGGTCACCAACCTAGGGACTCCAGTTGTCCCAGGGACACTTAGTCTTGTGGCTGAGGGAAGCAATAGTCTTCTTGTAGGCCTATTTATGACACAGCAGCCTTTCCACTCAATGGATAAACTTGACCCAGCCAGAAGACGAGTTAAAACAACAATAACAAAAAGTAAACAAATAATCAGAAACCTTCCCTGCCCTTCTTCACCCTGCACTCCCACCCTCAAGGGCTAACCTGGGCTCCAGTCACATCTCTCCACCGATGGCCTGGTGGCCTTTAGCTAATAGATTTGTCTCTCTGAGCCTCGGGCCTCACTTTCATAAAGTGATAAAAAAAATCCTATCCCATAGAATTGTACAAGGGTTGCACAACGCATGCAAGGTGCACACCAGCCAGCTGAGGTCATGGCAGGCCTTGTCAGAAATACAAAGATGCAGGCAGAAGACAGCTAGTGTGGCTACAAGCACATCTCTGTGTACAGACCGAAGCCACACTGAGTGCGCCAAGGTCAGAAACACAAAAGGAGGTCCACGTCCTGCCTCAGCCCCTCCTTGCCCCAGACAAGGAATCATCCGGTTGGATCCAGATCTGACACACCTGTCTGAAAGCTGCAGGATCAAAGGGAGCCTTCCCCTCGGATGGCTCAACACACAGGGCTCTCTGATCATGAAACCGTGTCACCTGTGGGTCCAGGGGTGTAGAAGTAGAAGGAGCCCGGAAGGGTTTGCCATTCACAACTCACAAACACAGACACCTTCACAGAGACACAGATGTGAAACCGGCTGCAACTCTGACTTAGGGTTCAATCCAACCCCAAAGCCAAAGCCAGGTGTGATGTCACGAGCCCGTAAACCCAATATTCGAGAGGTACAGACAAGAGGACTGGGAATTCTGGATCTTTCTTGGCTACATAATGAATTGGAGACCTTGTCTCAAAAAGAGAAAGGAAAGCAAAGCCCAGGTAGTTTTACTGTATGCCTCACTCACTGGTCACCTCTGAGTGGCCACCTCACTCCTACTGTCACTGCCTGCCACAGCCTCTATCCCCATCATTCCTCTGTCATCTTATCACCACTGTTTCAGCTGATGGAAGAGCTTCCTTGGGTCCTGGCATTGCAGAGAGAACTCAGGAGAAAGGCCCAGCAAGATGATATGCTTCCCCAGAGCCCAGCAGCCTCTCAAACTGCAGCCTGACTTCATCTCCCTCCCCCTCCCGCACCCAAAGAAAAGTGGTCCTCATGGGGTGAAGTTCGTGGCTCTCTAGGCTGCTGGCAGCTGGAGAGAAGGGGCGGGAAGCGGGAGGGAGGGACACAGTCCTGACTGTACCCACAGGATTGGTCAAGCTGCGCCCTCTCTACCAGCACCTGTGCAGTAGGAAGGTTCCTCCGAGTCAGAGTGATCTCAGCAGCTGCCCGGAGCTCGGATAGTCCAGCTCGGATCCCAGTCATGAGGTGGCTGCCCAGTGGGCAGAGTGGCTTAAGGAACTGTCTGGAAAGCCACAGAAGCCACGGTGACAGAGGAAGAGGCTGAGGACCCTCACAGGACACAATGGACAAGTTTCGGATGATCTTTCAGTTTTTGCAGTCCAACCAAGAGTCCTTCATGAACGGCATCTGTGGCATCATGGCGCTGGCCAGTGCCCAGATGTATTCTGCCTTTGACTTCAACTGCCCCTGTTTGCCGGGCTACAATATGGCCTACAGCATGGGCATCCTGCTGACGCCTCCCCTGGTGCTTTTCCTGCTTGGCCTAGTCATGAACAACAACATATCCATGCTAGCTGAAGAGTGGAAGCGCCCCGCGGGCCGTAGGGCCAAGGACCCAGCCGTGCTACGCTACATGTTCTGTTCCATGGCCCAGCGAGCTCTCATCGCACCTGTCGTCTGGGTGGCCGTCACACTGCTGGATGGCAAGTGCTTTCTCTGTGCCTTCTGCACAGCGGTGCCAGTGGCCACACTAGGCAACGGCAGCCTGGTGCCCGGCCTGCCTGCGACAGAACTGGCTCGCCTGCTGGCCCGGGTACCCTGCCCTGAGATCTATGACGGTAACTGGCTGCTGGCCCGAGAGGTGGCCGTGCGGTATTTGCGCTGCATCTCTCAGGTGAGGGGGCTGGGTCTCCTCACAGGACAGGGTCCCTCTGGGAAGGTCCCTTCTCAAAGTGGGGATTTCCCTCAGGTGGCTGTGGGTTGAGGCAAGCATTGCTAGCTGAGACTCAAGGCAGAGCCCATGTCTTCTCTCAGCCAGGTTACCTGGAGAGCGCGTATGGTTTCCCACCTCCTCCATCCTGGGCTCAGAGCTGAGAGGCTGAGAGAAATTTGCATTCATTTCCTTTCCCAGGCCCAGGCAGCAGTGAGGCCAATGGGAGGCTAAGCCATTTGGGTACATTTCCCTGGCAAATGCCCCCAGCTGGTGCCTCCCTACTCTGGGAGTGGAAGCTGAGGGTCTGGGTATCTTTAACAGGGTGAGGGAGACGGATGGTTGGGATCAGGGTTTAAGGACCACCTGTTCATCACGTCCTGGGGCAGTGAATTGTGTGATGAAGGAGACAAGCAGGAGGCAGTGTCTGCTCCGGTGGGTCTAGAGAAACAAGCACACTCTGCCCCGGCCAGTGCACACTCCCCACCCCCGAGGGGAAGCTCTTCCCTGTACAGCCCTTGTCACCACCCAGACTACCTCAAGGTTCTCCAACTGTGACTGTCTACGCCATCCATGGACCCTTGCCCCGTCACCCCAGGCCTCAGGCCCTGGAGTAGCAGTCGGTTTGCTTGGCTTTTAAGCTGCCACACTGTGAAAGCTGGAAGGTTCCCCCCCCCCCCCAGAGGCCACAGGCAGCCTGATTGTAGACAAGTCCCTGTGACTTGTAGAAACTGAATTAAGAAGTCATATTAGAATTGACTTTATCTAGAAATCAAATTGTCAAAGAAAGCAAATCACTTGGAACATGAGAAAACCCAAGCTCTCTGTGACCCCAGTGGCTTGGTTAGCAACATGGGAAGCAGCCCCCTGACTGATAAATTCTGGATTTTCCCACCTGCCCCCACGGCAGCCATTGGGCACCACTAACACAACACCCAGCCCTACCCTACTTCCTTGACTTGTGCCAACTCTTCTCTGTGGAGATAGGAGTCTGACCCGAAGTAGAGCCAGGGAGGGTCCTGCTCTGTGCCCTGTGCTGAATTACTGTCAGAGATGTCCCCTGTGCTTTTTAATGGAGTTTGGAGACTGTCCAGGGTGTCTCTGGAATTCCTTGAGAGTCCAGCTCAGACCAGTGTAGGGAGTGTTCACTTAGAGCTGGTGTCATTCCCAGAAGCCGGAGGAAAGCCCCAGGGCTTCCAGTAGGCCCCCGGGGGAATCAGGAGAGACCTTCTGAAGGAAGAGGCGTGACCCCAAGTGGTGCCATCATGATGTCTAACAGAGTTATATGTGGGTTGTCTTACAGTCATCATTTCATTTGGCTCTCATAAAAGCCCTGTGAGGTAGGTGTTACTGCCATTAGCCCCATCTTGTAGGCAGAGAAACTGAGACACAGAAAGATCAAGTGGAGACAGGATTCATACCTGGGAGGCCTCACTCTGGGATGTGGAGTTACCTCCTGTCCACCGAGTGCCTCGCCAAAGCAGTGTGGTCTATGCTCCCAGGGTCTGGTTCCTGTGAGGTGAAGTATATGACCATTTTACACATGGGGAGATAGAGGCCAAGAGGTGGTGTCACTTGGTCCATGGCTGCTATCCTCTGTAGAAGAGAAGCACTTTGGGGTCTTGGCAGATAGGTCTGCTGACGTCTGCCTCTTCCTACAGGCGCTGGGCTGGTCCTTTGTGCTGCTGACCACATTGCTGGCATTCGTGGTGCGCTCTGTGCGGCCCTGCTTCACCCAGGCTGCCTTTCTCAAGAGCAAGTACTGGTCTCACTACATTGACATTGAGCGTAAGCTGTTTGATGAGACATGCACAGAGCACGCCAAGGCCTTTGCTAAGGTATGTATCCAACAGTTCTTTGAAGCCATGAACCATGACCTGGAACTGGGACACACCCACGGAGTGCTGGCCATGGCCACGGACACAGCCACAGCCACAACCGCGGAGGCTGCCCAGAGCCCGTCTGACAGGACAGAGGAAGAGAAGGAGAAGCTGCGTGGTATCACGGACCAAGACACCCTGAACAAGCTGCTCACAAGCTGGCACGAATGCAAACCTCCGCTGCGCCTGGGCCAGGAGGCGCCGCTGATGGGCAATGGCTGGGCTGGGAGTGAGCCCCGGCCTCCACGCAAGGAAGTGGCCACCTACTTCAGCAAAGTGTGAGCTGTCACTGACTGCAGAGGCAGGAGCAGAGATCTGAACCCACAGCCCTTTGTCCCAACATAGACAGAAAACCAACTCTGAGGCACAGCTCCAGGTCCAGGCATTTACCTGCTACTGTGAAAAAGGAAACCTGGAGCTGAAGGACCTTTACCCCCCTAGCTGTGATGCCGCCCCGGTGACCCAGGAGCAGTGTCACACTGTGCCTCACCTCCTGCTGGTGCAGTATTACAAGTGTTCAGATCTGGGGATGGGAGCTGGATGCGTCGTACCAGGACTGGTACCCGAGTCCCTTCCCCAGCCTCCCTGTGATGCTCTTCCTTCCATCCCCAGCTCACTGTCTCCACTTAGGCTTCCAAAGTCCACACCCCAGCACTTCCTCTTGCTCTAGACTCTTCTCATGCTCAGGCTCAAGGATCCGAGGGCAAGCAGCCCTCTCATAATCTTAGCCAGTATCTTGGGTAAGACAGAACGGGTTAAATGTCACACACTCAGCTGGTGTGACATGCCTGAGTGACACGTGATAAGATGCCAAGACCTAGGACCATATAAGGGAGGCCACGGTGTATGTCACAGGGGCCATTAGACATCTTTTGAGACAGACTCCACGTTTACCTCACACCGAGTTCCAAATTACCACCCTCACACAATCTTAGGGAAGCAGACCATCATGGGGCTTGAGAGCTAGAAATGGAATCTGAACAACTCTTATTTTCTCATAGGCTCCCTGAGGAACTTGCCCTGAGGTGTGGTGAAGATGAGGGTGTTGCTTAAGAGTGGAAGTAAAGACTAGGGTGGGATAAAGCTGGGTTAAATGCTGGTTCTACCATTTGCAAAGTGTGTCCCTGGGCCAAACGCCCCATTTCCTGGGTTTCAGTTTCCTCACTTGTGCAAGAGGGAGAGGGCCATCTACCTCACAGGGTTCCCCACGCATAAGCTCACGCTGCACATAGCAGACATCTGGGGCAGTGTAGTTAATGTGCATGTTCATCTCTGAGGCCCTGGGCTGCTTGCTCTCCCCTCCCCTGACCCAACCAAGGGACAGGAATCTTGTCCAAGCAAAGGAAACAGAGGTGCACGCAGGCTTCTCGTCTCCGGGTCCCATCTTCCCTCAGCCCTCAGCCCTGCCCACCTCAGAGCTCACTCTGACCTTCATTTTCCCTCATCCACCATCCTTCCACTCTCAGGTGGAACCCCGGGGCCAGGGTGTCAGTGAAGAGACAGTGGAACTTGACTCCAGCCCTGAATGAAGGACCAGATGAACACAGACGGAGTAGGCATTGGTGTGCATGGGGGATGGGGCGGCGGCTTCTGCTCAGGACAGGATGCCAGGAAGTGCTTGAGAGAAAGCTTTTGGAACACCAGAGTGGTGGGAGCTAAGGCTAGTCCCCAACCTGTAGAGAGAGTGCTTGTGGAAAGGCACCCAGGCAAGCCAGACTCTGGAGGGGGAGGTTCAGCTTGCCACAGGGTGTGGGTTCCATTGTCACAGCCCTGGAGAGCTGATGGCCCTGGGGCCATCACTCCAAATCCTAGGTGCCACTGGGTTCATCTTGACACTTTCCCCATCAGCGTACCTGACTCATGCCTCTTCAGTCTTGCTTGTGAGCTTCCAGAGATAGGAGCTCATGGTCACTCCAGGGACAGGCAGGACAGCTTAGAAACTTCCTTCCCTTTAATTTCTCCCTCTGCCCAGCCTCTGCCCTAGGCGCCCAGAGGATCCCCAGGTTCCTTGACTCAGCTGTTAGCTGTCTAGAGGAGGATGGAGAGGTGCCTGGGAGTTAGCTGAGCTGTGGTGGGAAGGGCTTCTTCGGGGGATGGCTGGTACAGACAAAGGCGAGACGTTCAGAGACAGAAGAGCAGAGGGGACCGGGTCTTGAACCTTTTGTATTCTGGAACATCACTATCAATCCTGAACGCCCGCCTCTGCCCTGACTCCCAGAAGCTTCTGCCAGTGGGCGTCAAGCATGGGGGCTGTTCTTTAAACTGGCCTGGAGGGCGAGCCTGGGCAAGATCTCCTGGAGGGCTCCGCCTCGCTCTTGCCTAGACTTTCCCAGATGGCCCCCGAGGGGTGCACAGGGTAGAGTCGAGGCAGGGCCAGTAGGGCCAGCCACAGCGGGCCCAGAGGCGGGCTGGGACAGGACACAACAGCCTAGTCCGCGTCTCTACTTCCTCTGTTTCTGTCTCGCGCCGCCCTCAGCAGCCCGCCCTCCTCTGCCTGGCGCTGGGAGGCTGTTTTTCCATTCTCTGGCGAGAAAGTTCCACGCCGCTGTTTCTGTCTCTCTTTTTCTGGAGATAAATTCGTCTGCAGATGCCTGCACTTAACCTCTAGACGCCTGGCGTTAACTTCGTTTGTAACTGGAGCCCAAAGCCCTGTTGCTTTCAAACGCAAAAGCCGTGAACCCGCCACCGGTGAGGCCCACTTTGCCTTGCAGCCCTGAGTCTGTCCCGAATCCGCAGTGCCCACACTGCTGTCTCTCTGAGAGATCAGCCCAGGAAGTCAAGGCCACGGGTGTCTGCAGCCAGCCCCAGGTAAGGAGGCGCCCCTTCCTGGGGTGTGCTTTTATCAAAGGAACTGGCGGGTTGGTCCCAGGCAGCCTTCAGGGATTGTGTGGAGAGGGAACCCCTGGTATAGGTCCCTCACTCGGAACATGGACGTGTTATTCCCACTCCCTTCCCTAGCAGCCTGTCTCCTGTCCTTAGGAAGAAGGCCCTGGCATAATAATCTCAGAAGATGGCCTGGTCCAGCCTCTGCTCATTACCCACGGATCAGGCATCTCGTACTTTAACACTGGGTGGGTTTAAGGGCCCAGGGCCACTACTAATTGGGTGCCAGGAAGGGAGAAAGAGAGGAACAGAAGGGAGAAAAGAAGGGATGGAAGGGATAAAGCGAGGGATTGGGTTGCCTCTAGCCTGTTTATCTCCAGCAACAGGACGAGGTCCCTTCCTTGTGGGATCATTCAGGATCTCTGGGCTCTCAACTAGGGAGTCAGACTTTGCCTCCTCCTCCTGGAGCCCACATAGCCACATGGCCCTGCCTGTGCCCATCTGGCATCTTTGACAGAGGCGGCAACAGGAAAAGGGATGCGGCTATGAGCCAGCACAGGCCCCCGTCTCTCTTTACAGCTAGCCCCTCTCCACTTCCAGGTTTCTTTTGGTCTTGGAAGTTTTGTTTTTTGGGTGTTTTTTTTTTTTCATTCCCCTGTTGGGATGGACATGGAGCCACACCCTGCCGGTCTCTCTGGGTTTGTGGGTGGAGCCTGGGAAAAGAATTAGGGCTAAACTTCTAAAGAGCCCGAGGCCAAAGCCACTTCTGGCAGGATGCCAACTCTTCTGCAGTCACTGATTCAGGGGAGAATGGATGGGTACCATGGGCCTGGACCCCGCTAAGGCTGCCTGTGGCTGGCAAGTGCCGAAGGTGTCAGGACTAGGCTTCTTGGAGTAGTGCTCCTGCAGGATGCTGGGTAGGGCAGTTTGAGGGGAACAAGGTCTGAAGGGGGTTGTGAACGGGGCACTAGCTTGGCTCAGACTTATTTTGTCCACTCCTAAGTATTCTCAAGTCATCAAAACCTCACCCGACTCCTCCAGATTTGCCTGGCCTCAGGCAAGACACCCAGTCCTCCTCGGGTCTTCATTTTCTGATCTTTGCCATCAGAAGACTCAGACTCAACCAGTAGACCTGACAGGGTAAGAGTGTTGGATGTTGAACGACTGACTATCAGGCATCATTTATTGTCCCCTAACGCTCCTAGGAAGGGGTCAGGTACCAAAATGACTTAGCCTTTTCCCAGTTGAGTACAGAGGTCTGGAGAGAAGGTGTGAAGTGTGTTGGGACCCTGAGGTCTCCAAAATGAAAGGGTTTTGTGCACCCAAGGATGCTGGCATCTGTTCCAGTGGACCTGAACCCCTCCCCGCCCCTGCCACCCACGGCTCCAGGAAGGCTGTCTTTGTTCACTAGGACAGCCCCTGCAGCTTTGAGACCCATTCACACCCTCCAAATTGTCCCAAATCCTTCGTACCCCCTGGAATCCCAGAGAGAAGTCATCCCCTATCACCTAACACCTCCAGGCATTCTTGATCCTCCTGATGAGAAGCCAGCAATGGCAAAAAGACCTTCAATTATTCAGAGCAGGCAGACCTGATCTTGAGCTTGAGGCCTGCCATTTATTTACACATGGCCCTGCAGGGACTGGCTCACCCTCAGGGAGTCTCACCCTTTTCTGGGCTCGAGGTGGGGGGTACACAAGGATGCCAGGGGGTTGCCAAGGATACTGTATAGACTCATGAGGATAGGCACTATGGATTGAGAGCACCTGGCACCTGGCAGCAACCATGGGTACCACCATTTCCGTGGGGGCCCTGAGCTTCCTCTTCCCCTGTTTGACCACAGCGGCATCCCTCAGCCTGTGTTCAGAGAGAGGCAAATATTATCAGTCATCTGTGTTTCACAGGAAGCACCAGTTCGGCCACCATAGGCGATAAAATGGCATAGTCATGCCTTGCCATCGGATGTCCTCCTGCCTGCGCCCCTTCCGAGTCTCACCAGAAGCCACCAATTCCATCGTCCTCTGCTGCCTCCTCCTAAGCCCCTAGCCCACCAGTCACCATGGCTGCCTTGATCGCAGAGAACTTCCGCTTCCTGTCTCTCTTCTTCAAGAGCAAGGATGTGATGATTTTCAATGGACTGGTGGCCCTGGGCACGGTGGGCAGTCAGGAGCTGTTCTCTGTGGTGGCATTCCACTGTCCCTGCTCACCTGCCCGGAACTACCTGTATGGGCTGACAGCCATCGGAGTGCCTGCACTGGCACTCTTCCTCATCGGAGTCATCCTCAACAACCACACTTGGAACCTAGTCGCTGAGTGCCAGTATCGGAGGGCCAAGAACTGCTCCGCTGCCCCCAACTTCCTCCTCCTAAGCTCCATCCTGGGCCGTGCAGCCGTGGCCCCTGTCACCTGGTCCGTCATCTCTCTGCTACGAGGGGAGGCCTACGTCTGTGCTCTCAGTGAGTTTGTGGACCCCTCCTCGCTCACAGCTGGGGATGAAGGCTTCCCCTCAGCTCATGCCACGGAGATCCTCGCCAGGTTCCCTTGTGGAGAGGGCCCTGCCAACCTGTCGGGCTTCCGAGAGGAGGTCAGCCGGAGGCTTAAGTATGAGTCCCAGGTAAGGAGCTGTGTGAAGGGCAGCCTTCTTCCTCCCCTCCCACAGTGGAGCTGGAGGGTGGTAGGCAACAGGATGGTCCAGTGTTAAAATGGGCAACTCTCCAGGGAAACCCTAGATGACCATGTTAGGCCTCAGAGCAGGTTAACTGTGACTTAGTATTCTGTGGAGCAAGGGATGATTAATCATCACAGGTACGCGTCTCTGATTTGCCTTTGGGTGCTAGGATTGTAACCCAAGTCCTCATGAACGCCAAGCATATGCTCTGCCACTACGCTCCACTTGCAGCCCCTAGAGACAGTTTTAAGCACTAAGGAATCCCAGAAAAATCATCCCACATCCCACTACACCACTGGGCCGTTCCCAATCTACCTGCTGAGATTATCCTTACCCTAGCTTATTGGGCATTGGCCTCTGCTGTGGGCTTTGAGTTGATAGTGGAACCTGGTTGACTCCAGGGATGACCATATTCCTGCCCCAGCAGTGAGTCAGCCTCACTCTTGGGGCAGGCCAGGAAGAGACAGACTACTGCTGCTTCAGCTAGCTATAGTGTTCCCTGCATCCAGTTTGGAAGTTGGTCAAGGGGAAAGAAGGAAAAAGAATGCCCAGGGCTAGGGAAATGGCTCAGCAGTTAAGAGCTCTGGGTCCTCTTCCACAGACCCAGGTTCAAGTCCCAGCACCCACATGGCAGCTCACAACCAGCTGGAACTCCAGTTCCAGGGGATCCAGCATCCTCACACAGACATACATTCAGGTGAAACACTAATAAACATAAAGAAATAAAAATAAATAAAATAATAATGACCACAAGCACAGTTTGAACTGAGTGCGACTTCAGAAGCAGAGGATGAGGGAGACAGCACACACAAGACTCTCTAAAGAATGTTCTTCCCATGAAAACATATGAAACCTAAGCTAGGGGCTGGAGAGAACCTGGGCATTGCTCCTTCAGAGGATCTGAGTTCAATTTCCAGCACACACATGGTAGCTCACAACCATCTGTAATTCCAGTTCCAGGGGATTCAATGGCCTCTGGGGGCACTAGGCACACCCATAGTGTACAGACTTATGTGCAGGCAAAACACTCATACACATTAAAAAAGAAAGGCAGGCAGGCAGGAAGGAAGGAAGGAAGGAGGGAGGGCGGGAGAGAGAGAAGGAAAGAAGAAAGGAAGGAAGGAAATAAGAAAGATAGAAAGAAAGAAACCTAAGTTAGCTGCCTGTACTGTATCTTGCTGTAATCCACTACTAGGGAGATAAACATAAGAGGATCTGAGTTCAGGGTCATTTTTAGCTACATAGTAAATTAAGGGCAAGTTTGGATCATCCTCTCAATGAAGAGGAGGAGGGTTGGAGAAGTGGCTGGGTAAAGACTGAAGTATGACTTTTACAGAGACCTGAGTTCAGTTCCCAACACCCACGTTGGGCAGCTCACAACTACTTGTAACTAGCTCCAGGGAATCTGATGCCCTCTGGACTCTGCAGTCACACACACACACACACACACACACGCAAAAAAAAAAAACCCTAAAAAACCTTCTCAACACATGTACATATCCCAACACATGTACATACTCCCCAACACATATATATACCCCAACATATGTACCTACCCCCAACACATATACATACTCCCCAACATATATACCCCAACACATGTACATATTCCCCAACACATATACATACCCCTCAACATATACTCCAGCACATGTACATACCCCCAACACATACCCCAACACATGTACATACTCCCCAACACATATACATACCCCAACACATATATACCCCAACACATGTACATACCTCCAACATATACCCCAACACACATGTACATACCCTCAACACATATCCCAACACATACATGTACCTTAACAGATGTACATACCCCCAACACATATACATACCCACAACACACATGTACATACCCTCAACACATATCCCAACCCTCAAAACATATATATATATATATATATATGTGTGTATGTGTGTGTGTGTGTGTGTGTGTGTGTGTGTGTGGCACATGCCTGTAACCTCAGCACGCAGGAGGTGGAGGCAGGAGGAGCAGAAACTCAAAACCATCCTCAGCTAAACAGTACTTAAGGCCAGCTTGGGCTACATGAGACCCTGTCTTGGGGTGAAGCAGAGAAACAGGGCTAAAGTCGGCGTCAGAGCTGGAAGATGGGAAATACAGAAATACTGGTCACTGAGCCACGAGTCTATAGATGAGCAATAGGCAAAGACTGCCTCAAAGGTGCTGGCCCTCCACAGACTCACCTCTTCCTAGTGTGAAGCAAGCACACAGGTAATTAATTGCTCTAAGGACAGGCAGTGATGTGTGAGACTGAGATCTCTGAAGCCTTCAGAGATGCATCTGAGCTGACTCACCCACACTTTGAATTTTTTTTTCTTTTTTGTGGATGGGAGCCTCAAATGCTTATCATGTGCTCTGTGGCTGAGCTCCACTCCTAGCTCCTGAGCTGGGTTTGGTGGAGTCCAGTGAAAATGCACCCTTGGGGCTGAAGAATAAAAAAGGTAGGAGGCACAGCCTAAGCGCAGGAGAGTGTGGGCTAAAGGGAGTAAAAATAGAAAAGAGGAAGTCCTGCTTGCCCGCAGAGCAGAATCTGTTCCTTTTCCACGTGTCCTATCACATCCCCTCCACCAGGCTCCTCCCCCGACCCCCAGGCAGGGTCCAGGCAGTTGTCGGCCCCTCCCTGAGCCCTGCCTCTTCTCTGGCCAGCTCTTTGGATGGCTGCTCATAGGTCCTGGTGTTCCTGACCAAGTGCCTCAAACACTACTGCTCGCCGCTCAGCTACCGCCAGGAGGCCTACTGGGCACAGTACCGCACCAACGAGGAGCAGCTGTTCCAGCGCACAGTGGAGGTGCATTCGAGGGTGCTGGCCGCCAACAACGTGCGCCGTTTCTTTGGCTTTGTGGCCCTCAACAAGGATGATGAAGAGCTGGTAGCCAAGTTCCCAGTGGAAGGCACACAGCCACGACCACAGTGGAATGCAATCACTGGGGTCTATTTGTACCGTGAGAACCAGGGCCTCCCACTCTATAGTCGCCTACACAAGTGGGCCCAGGGCCTGACAGGTAATGGCACAGCCCCTGACAACATGGAGATGGCCCTGCTCACCTCCTAGAGCCTGCTTTGCAACAAACACTCATGGCATGCTCACCTCAGCATCAGGTCTGTTAACTACAGTGTCTAATTACCAAGTGACCAAGGGGACATAAACAGCTAGGAATTTGTAAGGATCTTGTGGACTATATGGTTCAGGGAAGCTGGGGGGGCGGGGAGTCTGATTTCCCAGACCTGCTGAAATCATCTGTAGCTACCAACACACTGCTCACAGCTATAGGCTTCCCCAGAGCTGGTCCTTCACTATGTGGGTGATCCTTGGTGGGCCTGCAAGCTAAGCACCAGCTGGTGGAGCCTGGGGCCATTACAACCCACTGGGGGGCTCGCTATTTGTAACTGTGCAGTTAACTTGTGTCTAATTGCATAGGGATGCCCAAGTCCTGTGTGTACAGCTGGGAAGCTGCTTCCATTGTATACCTCTGGTGTAATTTTATATATTTAAACTTTTTGATAAAGCTTTTCTTACTTTAAAAGCCTAAACTGGTGTTTGTGCAATTGACAAGGGTGTACAGCCCATTTTGAGAGGCGATGGAACAGGATTAAAGGGGACCACAAAGAGTGGCAGCAGTGCAAAGGCAAGTCACATGTCCTGCCCAAGGGTTGAGTCTCTTGGCAATCTGAGCTACCTGATTTAATGTGGTCAGAGGCAGCCTGGCCTTTTGCAGGGGGCAGCTCAGGGGAAAACATGGTATTAGAAGATCCTGCCCTGGCCAGGACTTGTACTAAATGAACTCCAAGAACCAGCGAGCTTCAGCTCTTTCTCCTACGTCCTGCATTGACTAGCTACACACTTAAAACCTCATGCCCCCCCTCTCTTGTCTCTGTCCTGCTTCCTGGCATCCAGCCCAGCCATTTCCCACAGAAAACTCAGAGAACAATTTAGGTTGTCAGAGAAAGCTTTTAATTCCCTTAGGCACAAGACCCCCCACCACAAAAAGACACCAACTGGTAAGGTCTGTGCTGGCACCCAGACTTCTGGGCTCTGGGAGTGGGTGGAGACTAGACAGTTGAACCAATACTTCCAGCTTTCCTCGGGTTTCCCATCTTCTTCTGGATTCTTCCTCTGTCCTCTCATCTCCCAGCCTCCACAACAGGGCAGACAGTACGGGCTGACCTGAGACAATGTCTTCCCTACACCCTCTTGGGTATGGCCCAAGAGCTTGCCAAGGGACAAAGTGGGATCCTGACCATGAAAACACTAGCCTCTGCCTTTCTGCTCTAAGACTGCAGCTAACTCTCCAGAAAGGAACGCTTGTTTTTTTGTGAAAGCTTGAGAGACTGTTGCCTGGAAAAATGGAGCAGCCTCAGGAAAGAAAAAGGAAGACGTAATGTGTTACATAAAACAAAACAAGAGCATCAAACCTCAAGGGCTGGGTGGAGTTTAGTGGAAGAACACTTGCTTAGCATGTGTAAGGTCTTGGCTCAATCTGTAGAATCCTAAATTTAAAAAATATATATATACATATTTTTTAAAACAAGAAGTGATAGTTCACGCCTTTAATCCCAGCACGTGGGAGGCAGAGGCAGTAGATTTCTTAGTTCAAGGCTGGCCAGGTCTACACAGCAGGTTCCAGGCCAGCCAGGACCAGACAGTGAGAACCCTGTCTCAAAAAAAAAAAAAGAAAAAAAAAATTTTAATTTAATTTTTTAAAAGGAGAAAGCCTCTCAGAATTCTTTATTCTGACAGGATTGTCCCAGGCATGCTGCAGAAAAAGCAGCACTTAAACTATCCTCAGACAACCAAGGTGTCCAAGGTGCCTGCTGCAGGCTGGGCTGCCTGCTACTACAGTGTGCAGTGAGCCCGGAGCCACTAGTCCTCCAGTGCTGAGCTCTTGGCCTCCACGTACTCCAGGGCCTTCGCCTTGACAGCCTGCACGTCCTTCCCGGTGCCGTGCTGCTTCTCGTAATCCAGGTAGCGCTTGAAGAAGAACTTCATCCTCTTAGGGGCCAGGCTCAGATGGATGACACGTTCAAAGATGTCCCTATGAGGAAGAACACAGAAGCAATCCCCTCAGGGTCCCTACCACATGCTTCTAGCTAGTACTCCCCGAGTACTTGCTCTCAAGCCCTAGGTCCCTGTAATCATTAGTATGAACTCCTGCCACAGACAAAAGATTTAGCCGGCCTAAAGTTACATGGTGAAGAGGACAAAGCTACTGGGATGGGATACACAACGACAGAAGCCAAACGTAAACCCACAGAAAGGTAAGAATGAGGCACTTGTTCTTTCTGGACCCTGGTCTATCTCCCCACCTCCAACCCTCCTTGCCTAGAAGGGACTGTGGGGGACAAAAGTGAAAGCCTGACCATGACGTTCTGTCAATGAGAGGCAAGGCACAGTGTGACTCATGTGGGCTCCCAGGCCACCCCCAAGCAGAGGGTTCAGACATACAAAGACTGGAAAGGAGAAGTCAAGTGGACCAGGGGAGCCATGTCAAAGCTGTTTTTCCATATCAAGTCAGACAACTGGGAGCTGCCATAGGTGGCTAAACATCACCAGCATGGCCAAAGCCCCCTCCCACCTCAGACCCCACCAGGAGTCAGCCTTGACAGTCCCCTCACCTGACTTCCTTCTGGCTGCCATGCTTGATGGTCATGTCAATGTAGACTGACCAGACATCTGTGCGTTTCGGGTAGGTGCTCAGTGTGTTTTCAAAAATGGCTTTAGCCCGTTCTGCATCCCCCAGCTGGAACTCTAGCTGGGCAAACTTGGTAATCACGTCCACATCTGTGGAGAAAGGACTGGTCAGAGGCAAGACAACTGCAGAGACCCCTCCCCACCGCACACTATGCTTTGGGGACAGGGTTAGTCCGGTTCATTGCTCTAGGGCCAAGATCTAGGATATAATAAGAGACAAATCCCAAAAGGAAACTGGGTTTGAAACCAAATACACACACAAGCCTTGCAGACACCCCTATTCTTAGGCCTATGGACAACAGAATCAGTGCTAATTGTTTTTGCTCCTCTGTCTTTTGGGGTCCAGCATCTGACAAGCACACCATCAGCTCTCCTAATTCAGGAGCAACTCCACCCTTTACAAGATACCACTTGCCACTTGCAGGTGTCAGGCCTGAGTGTGTTCAGGAACTGGGAAGAGCACTCACGCTCCTTGGTGGGCAGGCACTCCAGGGCTCGCTGCAGCACACGGTGACTGGCCCCAGGCTGACTCCTCCGCAAAACAAAAGCGCCGTATTTGATCCAGACAGCCTTCTCCTGCCGGAAGCGTTTCAGCATCCGGCTGTACAGCTCACCTGCTTCCTGTGGAAAGACACAAAAGGAAGGAATGTGGCACTCAGGGGCGGAAAGGACAGGCTATGATGTTCCAGGAAGGTGGGGAGACTGGGAGGGAGGAGTCTCCGAGTACTTCCTTCTGGGAAGAAAGTCCTGGACAGAAGACAGGTGTGAGAATAGCAAGAGGAAAGGGGAACCCAGGAGGTGGGGTTCTCACACACTGCTGGCCTGTTCAAAACCTAGTGGCCTGGGGCAAGTAGGCCCAGAGCCTAACATCTTACCTTGAACTTCTCTGACTTGGTGTAGATGTCAGCCAGATGCAGGAAAACCTTGAGAGGCTCGTTGTACTGCACAGCCCGCTCAAAGACTTTAGTCAAGGACTCCTGAGAGCCGTACATGTTTTCGAGGTTCAGCAGTGCCACCCACACATTCAGCTTTTCCTGCTCCTCTCTGGAGGTGGAGTGGGTAGAACATGAGTTCCATCAATTCAGAGCTGGAGGCCCATGAACTAGCTCTCTCCTAGGCAACAACTATCTATGTCCTCAAGTCTCACTGTAAGTGCAGATACTGAGACTGTCTCCACTGTAGCCCACTGGAAGGGGGACCTATCTCTTATTGCCACGTCTAGGCCTCCCGATTTCTCCCCCCGCTCCTGGGAAGGAAGCCTCCAGATTACAAACTGGCCTAATATTGAAGTGGAAAAGAATCTTGGGTCTGATTCTTTCCCCCCATGAAGGGAGCAAAGCATAAAACTGTCATTGCTCTACACCAGGCTTCAGAAAGCCACCTCCGCTCTGCCAAGAATAGGTTTACACCCAAGCGGGTGCCGAGTTCTCCTTGCTTTACTTGTTTTAACCAGGAACCTTGCTAGCACACAGAGACTAGTAAATGTTGCTATAGTGATTTCATCGAAGAGGACCATAAAATATAAATGAGTGATCTGTTTCTGGTGGCTACACTTGCGAGATGAGCCTCAAAGACCACAGACTGCCACTAGCCTGTCCAGGAAGAAATGAGCCACGGTGGCAAACTCTATAAGCCAAGACAAAGTGAAGAGCCTAAGCCCAGACCTGAAGGAGATAGTCTTCAGGGCCCTCTCGGCGACAGCTCGGGCCTTCTCGATCTCAGTGGCCTGCAGGTGGAAAGCCATGTACTGCAGCCACAGGATGGAGCTGTCGGGGGAGCTCAACACCAGCCGGTCAAAATCATCCGCCGACTCAGGCTGTCGCCCAGGGTCCATGAGAGCCTCCTCAATGCGCGACAGCTCCTTCTCTGCCTTCTGTTTTTCCAGCTCCCTTTCCTTCTTGCCCTTCTTCTTCTGCATGGAAGGAAGAAAGTGAGTCACCTGCTCCTTCAAGCTCAGGGGAGAGCTGAGGCAGAAGCCATGGGTTCACAGGACAGTCCATGAACCACAGCAGGAAGACACCTAACTGGAAAAGGGCACAGGAGCCTAAGCAAGAGAAGCAATGCCCTGGAAATACGGCACCTTGGCTTGCTGTGGCTTCTCATCCTCTTCGCTGTCTGAGCTCTCTCCTCGGAAGGGCAAGGCTGGAGTCAGAGAGTCGAGCCCCACGTCCCAAATGAAGCCTGAAGAGAGCTGCAGCCGGGGCACCTCTGCGGGCTCTGCCTGCTTTCCCTGCAGGATCACAGAACATTGAAGGAAGCACAGACCAGACTGTTCCCTGTCCCCTGCCTACAGCCATACCAAAGCCCCCACTCAG
The DNA here is from genome assembly GCA_028555095.1 of Dicrostonyx torquatus. Lineage (NCBI taxonomy): Eukaryota > Metazoa > Chordata > Mammalia > Rodentia > Cricetidae > Dicrostonyx > Dicrostonyx torquatus. The sequence goes on along the minus strand of JAQHUG010000013.1, from coordinate 3,114,234 downwards.
TCTCAGTCTCCTGAGGGAACAACAGTAGCTTAAAAATCCTCTTTCTAAATCAATTTCTTATAAAATGACTTTATAAGATGCAAACACACGAGCGTACGCTCAGAGTAGTAGGTCTGGGACAGAAATGCGGATGGCAGAAATACTGACTGACAAAAGTGAAGGAGCCCTGCCCCATGGCTGAGATTCCCACAGCCTCTCTACTCAAGCAGCACCTGTGAGGAGCCTGGGCTCACACAGGCTATGGCTTTTCTCCATCTGCCCACCTCTCTCATTCAGCTCTTGATAAACATGTTATTAATGTTTACAAACCCAGTCAAGCAGCTGGACCGGCTGAGGCAGCTACCCATCAGTCACTGTCTTACAGAAAATGAGGTAATGAGGATAGAGCTGGCACAGCAGAGTTCTTTAGGAAGAACACAAGGAGCTCCTCCCCCCAGAAGTCTTTCCCTCCATTTGGTGGTGACCCTTACCCTGGGCAACATCCCCAGCTGTTCCATCTCCTCTTCTCCCTCCCGGTAATAGACTTCCACACCACTGTCGTCCTCTTCTGGTGCCCCAGACTGCTTCGGTCTCTTGCTCACTCTTTCCTGAAATGGTGGGGGTGCAGGAAGAGAAGTTTCCCTTCACCCTTATGGTGTTCTCACTCTGAGAGAAGGCTGGGAGGCAGGAGAGGCGAGGCGTCATGACCTTCCCCGAGCACCAACCTGTTCACTCATGGGCTCCTGGCGCTCCCGCTTGCCCTGCCTGCTCCTCTGTGACTTCTGGGGCTCTTTCTTCTCCTGGCTGAACAACTCCGTCTCCTCCTGCCCCTTCTGGTTCTTCTCTTTCCTTTTTTGCTCTTTCTCTTCTCCTTTTAGGGTCCTCTCCTCAGCCCCTTCTTTCCTCTCCTTTTGGTTCAGAAGTGGTGGTTCTGGGGAGGCAGAAAACACGTCCGGCTTCCCAGTGTCGCTGGGAAGGAGTGACAGCTTTACCTGGCTCTTCTCGGGGTTCACGCTAATGCAGGAAGAGAATAAGAGCAGGAAGTAAGGACAGAAGGTGACTGGCATCGTAGGCTGTCCAGTGTCCAGACCTTAACTCAGCAGTAGGCAGGCCTTTATCAGTCAGAGCTGGCTCTGCCTCACCTGCCTTGGAATGCTCAGCATTCTCAGGGAGGATTTACACATTTCATCTGCTCTGTGGAAAAAGTCATCTATGATGGACCTGCTTCAGCACCAACAACAGAGGCCATGTCTACTCCAGGGCTAAGGCTGGAGCCGATATCAAAGGGTTTTCACTCCTTGAGTACACATGCATCACTACCCATGCCCTCATGTTCTGAATTTACCTCAGAATCTCCTCCCAAGGCTCCCAGAGAAGGGGTCTAATTCATACCAAACAAAGAGGGACAGAAGGAGCAGGGAGAGAGAACACCTACCGTAGGATCCTGGCAGTGACCAGCTTTCCCTTGGGGAGGTAATGGTCATAAAGCTCTTTCCTGGGTGGGCTACACTGAGACACATGTGAGGAATGGGCCAAACCCACAACTGAAGGCCCAAGGCTGAAAGAGACAGACAAGAGAGTCCTGTGGGTACAAACACAGCACAGTCCCAACCACACCCAGTGCCTCCACTTTGACAGGGTATATGAGACATTGGTTCATGGCATCCACGAGGATAAAGTTGGTTTTGGAAACTGGAACAAATTATCATGTATAATGAAGCTATGAATTCAGATTTTGTTTGTGTACTGAAAATCCATCCCAGGGAAGCTAGGCAATGGCCCCATCACTGAGCTATGTAGTCCTAACTGGCCATGAATTCACTATGTAGGCTAGGCTAACCCAGAACTCAGAGGTCCTCCTGTCTCTGCTGCACCACCACACCCAGCTGCCCAGGCTCACTGTATCCACTAAAGCACCAAGTCTAGACTACAAACTGCTAAACAGACAGAAGAGAGGAGACAGAGCAGGGAATGTGCTGTGCTTAGGAACATGATGTGACCACATTAAGAACCATGAGGCTGGGTGGTGGTGGTGCACACCTTTAATCCCAGCACCCAGGAGGCAGAGGCAGGTGAATCTCTTTCAAAGCCAGCCTGGTCTATGTGGTATCCTATATACAGGACAGTCTCATAGCAAGACCTTGCCCCCAAAATAAAAAGATAAGCAGATAAATAAAAACAACAGCACAACAAAGAATCATGATCAAACACTAAAATCAGGAAATCCAGAACCTAAAACTGGAAATGGCATTCTTTTTTCTAAGATACCAAACAAGAAATAACTCAAAACTAAAAAAAAGTATTTAAAATATTTGGGTCTACAGAGATGGCTCCATGTTTAAGAGCACTTGCTGTTGCTCTTCCAGGACCCAGGTTTGGCTCTTAGCGCGCGCGTGCGTATGGCGGCTCACAGCCATCTGTAACACCAGTTCCATGGGATCTGACACCCTCTTCTGATTTCTGCATACATCAGAGCACACATACATGCAGGCAAAACATTCATATACATAAGATAAAAAATAAGCATTTTTGGAATTTTACAAGCTGATCTATACAAGCTTTCTTCTACATTCTTAACAAAGACAGATAAGAATGTAGAAGACATTCTTCTACATTCCTCCTGGGGGAGGAGGCAGCATGCTCAAGACCAAGCGAGCAGCCCACAGAAGTGGTCTCTGGATGTTACCTTACGAGCACACCATCTGACAGGACAGTTTTCACATAGCCCCTCAGAAGCTGCCCTTCCTTGACATCCTGGATGGAGTTAATTTCTGGATCTTCAATTTTACTTTTTGCTTCTCTGTTTGCCCTAAAGAAATACAAGGCTTACATACACATACCTTTAACCAGTGCTGCTCCCCAGTACACCTGCAGTAATCACCTGTGTATGACTCTGCCTCTGCACCTCAAGGACTACAATCTACAGAGCCCAGCCTGCTCACTCCCACAGTCCTGCCAGGCCAGGACTGTGTCTGACAGCTGGCTAGGCAGAAACAAGCCAGAGAGAGGCCTGTTTAAAGCCTGACGCTGGCAACACCTATTTCTAGTCATGGAATAAATGGATTTCTGGCCAGTCCCTTCTACCCCATACTGACCCCAACAATGAACTTTGGAACCAGACACCTCCCCTCCCCAGTACCATCTTGTTACCTTAGACTCCCACATTTAAGTAAGTGAACCATCTCTTGTGAGACAAGAGCCAGGACTCATCTAGAAACCTGAATCCCACCCAACCCTTGAGCAGAGAAGGCAGAAGCTCAGAGTTTTATCGCAGGAAATGCGATCCACACTGAGTCTTCTAGGTTGTTTCTTCTCCCTTCCCACCCCAACACCAACACTCACCTGGACGACCGTAAAGACAAAGCCAACACACCGTGTTCTGTGGACAGAACACAACATCTGGAATAGGCAAAAGGAGGACACATTCAACCATCAATATTCTGGAGACTCTCACATACATAAAATTAAATCTTTAATAATTTTTGTTTTGTCGGGTTGGTAAGACACAGGATACTCTCACAGTGTATTCTCAGCTTCTGGTATCTTCAACTTACAAGTTTACTGGCATAATATGTCAGAAGTTGACAGACATCTGTACTTAAAAAATGAGACCAACTCCAAATTCTTTTGTTTTTCTGAACCGGTTTCTTTGTGTAGCTCTGACTGTCCTGGAACTAACTCTGTACACCACACCAGCCTTGAACTCAAGAGATTCACCTGCCTCTGCTTCCCAAGTGTGTGCACCACCACCACCACCCAAGTCCCACATTAATTCTTAACTATGATCTCCAAGAGACAGCAAGACCACCAAAAAAAAAAAAAAAAAAAAAGACCAAGGGACGACTGAGTGAAGCTGCAAACAGCAGAGCAGCCATGCAGCAGTTAGGTCTGAGCAGGAGCAAGACTCTGTAGAGAGAAAGCGGGATGTGGCTCTCTCTGGTCCCAAGTAGCTCAAGTAAAACTGACTCATGGCCCTTTATCACAAAGTAGAAACAGGAGGAGAGGTGGAAAAGATCACGGCCACAACACATGCAAAGGTTCCCACACCAGACGTCTGCTTTTTGGATCTGGAAGGAGCCTTCAGACACTACCCTGAGGCAAATGATTGCCTACCCACATCTGACATCTGACAGATGAAGAGAATTCTAATTGCACGCTACTCACAGGTCTGGTTATCATAAAACGTATTCAAAATGACTAGGTTGCTAAAACCATACCCTCATTTTGTAAGCTTCAGGAGACAAGCCAGAGACGATCTTGTCTCTCAGGGACTCATCACAGATTGGTTCCTTCTGCCAGGCTCTGGGTACTTTTGTTCTGCTTATAAGTAGTTGACAACTTAGGCGAATGTCGGTAGCTGGGACATTGGATGGGAGTGGGCCATGACTGCTCTCTAGTCTCTGCCTCCCAAAGGTAAGCACTCTACCATGAGCCAACTCTGCCTTGGCTTGGAGTAGAAAACAGACCTTGAAATCTGGCTCTTCAAGGTCAGTTTTCTCAGGCTACAAAAATGGTCTTGAAACAGAGTGGGGGCTTTGTGGAGTACGTTGTGCTCCTAGTACTTGGAAAGCCTCTAAAAAGATCACAACTCTGAGGCCAGCCCAGACTATACAGAAAGACCCTGTGTCTCAGCTCAAAATCACATAACCAAAGGAAATTCCCAGACAGGTTTGTCTGTGGGCATATGAAACAGTTTATAAAGTCCCCACCCCCAAAAAACACATACGGATGATTTTTTTTATTAAAAACATGAGTATTTTAAATATAAATGAGCAATTGACTTGGAAAACAACAGCACAGAAAAAAACATGAAGAGACAATATAAGAAACACAAATTAACAGGCTAGAAATGGCTCAGCGGTAAGAATACTGGCTAGTCTTGCAGAGAACCCAGGTTTGGTTCCTAGCACCCATATGGCAGTTCCTAACTGGGTATAAATCCAGTTCCAAATTCAATGCCCTCTTCTGGCCTCCACAGGCACTGCACACACATGGTGATTTACATAAACACATAAAATATTTTAAGTCTACTTAAGAAATGTAAATTAAAATGAAAGATCTAAAACAAAAAGAGTATCTAGTCTGGAGGAAGTGGAGGAAGGGAATGGGAGTAGAGGAGGGAGGGGAAACTGCAGTTGGGATGTAAAATAAATGAGTAAGTTTAAGTAATTTAAAAAAAAAGAATACCTAGTTTGGGCTAGATAAAAGGCTCAGTGGTTAAGATTACTGGCTACTCTGTCAGAGAACCTGGGTTCAATTCCTAGCATTCACACACATAGTGCAACTCCAGTTCCAGGGAAACTAGTATCCTCTTGTGGCTGCTGTGGACACCAAGCATCCATACGGCACACATACACACAGGCGTCATACATATAAAACAAAACAAAACAAATAAACAAATCCAGTCTTATAACTGGGAACTACCGCCTAGGACACAAAGGGGAGCAGTTACATGTGTGACTATTAGGGTAAGCGAAGGGCAACTCTAGACTGTGCACCATCAACTGGTCCATTAAATCTACGCCTACAAATTGTATCTCAAAGTCGTACTGTCATCCAAACGTGTAAGACAGGCACTTCAGCTTAAGTTTAGATAATGGTAGTGTAATACAATATTAAAAATAAGATGAAAGAACAAAATATTAGCATGAAAAACAAATTCATAATAAACTGCTTTGAGAAAAAAAATCAAGTTGCAAATAATATATAAAATGAATTCTATTACTAAATGAAGTAAAATTATACCCACATATGTGTTTAAGTGGAAAGACTAGAGGTCAAAGTATATGGCAAAAGCAGGAGCGGGGAGAAACAGGAACTTATACTATTTTTATTTTGAGGCTTTCTTTCCAATAAAAAAAACTCAGGTTTCAGCTTAGATGTTCATCAACAGGATGTAATGAATAAAGAAAATGTTACAAATTCACGTAGTATAATCTTGCTTGATTATAAAGAATAAAATTACACCATTTGTAGGTAAATGGGCAAAACTGGAGTTCATCATGATAAACCAGACTCAGAAAGACAGGGTCACAACAGTTCCTTCATGTGTACAACACACACAAGCACACATGCACGCAACATGAAAAGGAAGGGACTACGGGGGTAGGAAGAGGAAAATGATAGCTGGAGAGATGGATGGGGATAATGAGCACTAGCTGCTCTCCAGAGTTCCTGGTTTAATTCCCAGCATCTACATGGCAGCTCACAACCACCCGTAATTCCAGTTAGAGAGGATCTAATGTCTTCTTCTGGCCTCTGTGGGCACAGGCACACGTGATTCACAAAATACATGCAGGAAAAACACCCATTCACATAAGATAAACAAATTAAGTAAGCAAATAAATAACTAGAAGAGCAAAAGAGGGTAATGGGGAAGGGGAGACGGGCTAAATATATTTTCTTATATGCAGAACTGAGATTTAACTGCACCCCCCCCCCCAACATGGAAGCAGAAGGGAGACTATCTTGGGGAAATAGAGAGATGGAGAAAGGTACTAGGAAGGATGAGTCTCAGCAAGGTACAATGATCTTATGTGTGAAATGCCATAATGATACCCATTATTTTGTATGCTAACAAAGTTCAAACTAATCATGCTCTCAGCTGTACCACAGCTGCTCTCTAGCTAGTGCCACTCCTAGCTCTTGAGGCTCCAGTTCAAGGAGAGAGAGGTCTCTATGCCATGGCTCCTGTAAAGCTGACTGCTGGCAAATGCGCACATAAGACAACTAGCTTCTAAAGGTGCTTATAAGAGTATGCACCCTCTATTGGCCCAGTGAGGAAACCACATCATCACAGAAACAATAGACACTTAATTTCTTTATTCGCAGACTCCACTTGCAGAGCTGGCAGAAAAACTGTTCAGGATGTCTAAATAGCTGTGCTCCCAGGGCACAGCTGCTGGCACTGTGAGGAGACAGGTGAGGCCTACCTGATGGGCCTTCTGAAGATGGCACCTTGTGCACCATCCACACAGAACACATGGTAATTATCTCAAAAGATGCCTAGTTAGCACTTTGCATGCATGAGGAACATGCTTAAGAATCCACTCTTGCCGGGCGGTGGTGGCGCACACCTTTAATCCCAGCACTTGGGAGGCAAAGGCAGGTGGATCTCTGTGAGTTCGAGACCAGCCTGGTCTACAAGAGCTAGTTCCAGGACAGGCTCCAAAGCTACAGAGAAACCCTGTCTTGAAAATCCAATAATAATAATAATAATAATAATAATCCACTCTTGGGGCCAGAGAGGTAATTTAGGGGTCTAAGGATAAATGTGCTTGCCCACCAAGCCTAATAACTGAGTTCTATCCCCAAGACCAAATGATAGAAATAGAGAGCCAACTCTCACAAGTTGTCCTCTGACCTCCACACATGTGCTATGGCATAAGGAAACTTTCAATACTGTTTTCCTTCCTCTCCCTGCTATCAGTAGTTCTAAATGTTAGTGATATTTTCCCCATACAGAGTCAAAGGGACCTACCCAGGTAAGTGACTATAAGAGAGCAGGGGCAGAAATAAGGTAGAACAGTGTTTCCATTTCTACGTGTGTAATTTTTAATAAACATAGGATGTTCCAGTAAAAAGGTCTTGGCAGTTCAACTTGGTATCAACTGTAGTAAACCTGTTAAATTTTTCACTGGGCAGAACAGGGGGGACTAAAATGACACACACACATACCACACACTGCACATCAATTAAAAAGAAATCCCACCAACTCCATACATAGGCAAAAGAGGAAGGGCTCTGTGGCTTACTTACCTGACGATCTTGTTGGGAAAGAAGTCCTCCAGGGGTGCCTCGGAGTAGGAGTCACTCACATGAAATAAACTGACTTTCCCTATCTTCCCAAAGGGGAAGGAGATGGTCAGTCCCTTGTTGGGTGCCACACCTAATACTCGGCCCAGGGCTATTTCCCCTTGTTCAAGTTTGTAAGGACCTGGTGGGCAGAGAAAACAAGATAGCAGGTGGCAGCCTGGCCTACTACAGCCTGCCAGTCCAGAGGAGGTAGAGACCAGGCAAACTTGAGGCGGCCAACATCACAGCTTGAAGCCAATGAACCCCACAGTCCTTCTAAAGACCTGAGGAAATCAAGTTTAGAAAAAGAAGACCCAGGAGAGTGGGTGCAGTCACACAAACGAGGGAACAAAGTGTAGAGAAAACCAAACAACCCACTCCCAGGAAGCTCTCCACTGGCTTCCCGACACTGAAGGGTTTCTTTTACCCAGACAGGGGCTGAAGACCCTCTCCCGGCCATCTTGCAAGCCCCTCTCCATCTAGACACCGTTTCTTTTCATACCTATGAGTGACAGACACAAGAAAGCCTTGGGGATGTCTGAGCTGACCACAGTGGCCTTCAGGGCCTGCCCAATCTGGAACTTCTTGTCTGGGTGTTTCAGAACCTTAAAGGATTTAAAAAAACAAAAAAACCTTCTGATAACCCCATAAAGGTCTGTCACATATCCAAACACATAACATTTAAATCTCTACAGTAAATACCTCCCAAACCACTAAACCCCATACTAGCTCATGGCTCTTTGTAGCCCATGGGAACTCTTGAGTCTTCTCTCCAAAGATTACCAGGCACTAACCTTGAAGCTCAGAGAGGTGAGCAACAAAGGAATTCTCCCTCGGATGTCTGGCCCAACATCCACTTCCAGCCACTTCTTAATCACGTTGTACTGTGGGGGAACAAGGCAGATGTAAGAGGTTCCTGGGCAGCCGGGCGGTGGTGGCGCATGCCTTTAATCCCAGCACTCGGGAGGCAGAGGCAGGTGGATCTCTGTGAGTTCGAGACCAGCCTGGTCTACAAGAGCTAGTTCCAGGACAGGCTCTAAAGCTACAGAGAAACCCTGTCTCGAAAAATCAAAAAAAAAAAAAAAAGCTTCCTGGGCTACCCCACCAGTAAAACACACAAGCTTGAAAAGGTCCAAACCCCACATTTTTCCAAGGGAAAGGAATCCACCCTGACCACATCCACATCTCATGGGCTCCAACCAGAATCTAGCTTGACTGGCCTGGCAGAGAATGAGTCCTTCCCAGTGTCTCAGCTGAGACCAAAAGAAACATGCTGAAGACATCCTCAGGACACACTAGGACCAATCCCACCAATCCCACTCTCCTTCTACACTTGGCTGTTCTCTAACAATTAACCATCTCCAGAGACCAACACTTTATTTCAAAATCAATTTAGATCTTTATTTCTCACTACCACATCCTGTCTTAAATTCTAACTTTCAACTCAATAAAGTAAAAACATTTACTAAGAAGTCACTGTATAAAATGGTTTATCGGGGCTGGAGAGATGGCTCAGAGGTTAAAAGCACTGGCTATTCTTCCAGAGGACCTGAGTTCAATTCCCAGCAACCACATAGTGGCTCACAACCATCTGTAATGAGATCTGGTACCCTCTTCTGACATGTAGGCATACATGCCAACAGTACGTTGTATGCATAACAAATAAATATTTTTTTAAAAAGTGGTTTATCATAGTGAACAAAGCCAAGCCCTGCCTTCAAGGTTACACTTTAAAAAGCAACTTCAATGTGCATGCAAATAACTAGAGCTCTAAGCAGAGTATACAAAGTACAGCATGCTACAGGAATATGCTGGCTATCAACAATCAGGGAAGAAGGTAGATTATGACCCTTAAAGGGTCCTAGACAAAAGAAAATTAGGTAAATCAGGTACAGGAACCAGCATGATACTGAGAGGAGAAAAAACAAAGATGGTTGTCAGGGCTGCACTAAGTCATCTGGGGACAGGCAGGGGATGACTAGAGGGATCAAATATTAGTGACATGCTCAGAAAGATGATTATGGATGAGATTCATGCTGGGTGTGGTGATGCACTGGGAGAGGCAGGCAGAATTCTATGGATTCAAGGACAACCTGGCCTACAGTGAGTTCTAGACCTGTCCTAAAAACAAAATAAAACAAACTCCACACAGTAGAGAAAGCTACAGCTAAAGTACAGTGGCAAGCATAGCAGCACGTGGTGCCTTTGTCTAGCAAACAGCGGGCATATCAAAAGGAAACCTCAGAGTGCTTGTGCCAATCAGACTTAGTATCAAGGTGTCTGTCAGTCTCTGGACAGCTCATTCTGCTCAGCAAGGGCCACACTGTGCCCATGGAGTGCTCTGGCCCTGCAGCAGCTCCATGCTGAGGTCAGAGCATCTGGGCAGTATCAGCCCTGCTGCTGCTCTTCTTGTCTTCCACTAGACAGCTGCAGCTGGCCAGCTACATCACAAATGGTGCTTTAATTTTTTCGCCCATAAAAGTAGAGACCCCCAGATTAACACCACACCAATCCACTTAACTACACAGGCCATGGACTATTTCACTTTGCTATTGTCACTAACGACTGAACTCTGGAAGCCAACATACCAACCTATTCACTCATTTTCAACCAATTGTACTGCTTGGTTCTTCTGGCATTGTCTGTGTTTATCCTGAAACTTCACGCTGCCTTTCTGATGTTCTTTTAAAATTTTGGCCTCTTCAACCTTTTCCTCCCTATTACATAATTTTAAAAGATTTTTTTATTTTTTATTTTATGTGCGAGTGTTTTGCCTGCATGTATGTATGAGTAGCATGTGCAAGCCTGGTGCCCAGGGAGATCAGAAGAGCATGTTGGACCCCTGGACACCCATAACTAAATTTAACAGATCCAGGTGGCAGCTGGGAATAGAACCTAGGTCTCCTGGAAGAGAAGCAAATGCTCTTAACTGCTGAGCTGTCTCTGCAGCCCTCTGCATTACATTCTTGGTGCTCTCACTCCATTCAAACTTTAAGTTAACAGCTGTTTCTGCAAAGTTGGACAGACAGCTCCTTGGAGTCAGGGGCCAGAGTCAGGACATACATAGATGGGAAAATAGTAGAGGTACATCTGCTCCCCACCACCACTTCTTTATTTTGATCCCACACAGAGATAAGATTTTAGGGGCAGAAGCCATGTATCATCACCCTTAGCCTCCATGGGAGTAAGGATGACACAGAATGCCCAGTGCAGAGCCTCTGACTCGTGTCACCCACGCTGCTCTGGAGGAAGGTCAGCCCTGCAATGAGGGCAGCAACTGCTCACCTTCTTGAAGAAGCAAGTCACAGTCTGCCCGGCCTGGTATTGCAGAGTCTTCTCCATGGGGCTGACAGAGTGAGTATTAAGAGCACTGTAGTCATCCTTCTTCAAATCACTGTTTGCAAAAAGGCAAAGGAAAGAATGAACCAACCACTGGGCAGATTCTAGATTGAAAGAACAGCTGTAAAACCACCAGAGGGTTGGTACGGGACTCTGCTATTATTTACTGTCATGGCCAACTTTCTCCTTAAAGGAGACCCTTCTCAATAGCCTACCTGGGACAAATCGTCTCTTCCCCAAGTCATCAATCTATGTATAAACCAGCAGTGAACTAGCTCATGAGTCTTTAATAAACTTAATAAAACTTTTCTATTACCAGGTGGTATTGGCACACCTGTGAACCCAGCACTTGGGAGGTAGAGGCAGGCAGATCTTTATAAAATCGAGGCTAGCCTGGTCTACAGAGCAGGTTCCAGGATTGTCAGGGCTACACAGATGAGCCATCAATACCTCAAAAACAAAACAAACACTAAGCTACCATTATCAACTTATCTTCAGACACTCAAGGACATGCAATCTGAAAGCTGTCAATCTACACATCACTAAACAAGCAAATGGAAAAAAAGGAGGAAGAACTACTAACCCCACTTAACCCACTCAGATCATTTCTAAAACAAGACTCAATAATTAAATAGTACAGTGATGCTGGCAAAAATGCAAAATATAGTCAATTGTGCTAGTGAGTGTAGAAATGCTCCTTACACTAGAAAAGCCCAACTGCATCTATGTCCTGACTTAGTAACTCCACCTGAAACAAACGCTTACACGTGAGCATGGTGCAGAGTTCAGAGTTGTTTTCTCTGTGATTTTAAGGAAGATCAGAAACAAGCGTAAACGTAAATCAGCATTCTGAGAATGAGTATGGTTTGGCACTTTCACGGGATAAATTACTACCATTTAAACTGATCCTAAATGAGTAGATCTCCTCAAAAACTTTCTATTCAGCAGTGCTAGTGATCTAGGCCCCTACAGATCCCAGGTAAGCTCTACTGTCGAGCAACAATCTTCCATGCAAAATCATTTTTTTTAATATAATGCAACCAAATTTTTTTTTCTTAGCACAGTCAGTGCCCATACACACAGAAAACTCAGAGAGCAGGAAGTGCATTAATAAAAGCCAGTTTTCTTTTTTTTCTTTCTTTTTTTTTTTTTTGGTTTTTCGAGACAGGGTTTCTCTGTGGCTTTAGAACCTGCGCTGGAACTAGCTCTTGTAGACCAGGCTGGTCTCGAACTCACAAAGATCAGCCTGCCTCTGCCTCCCGAGTGCTGGGATTAAAGGCGTGCACCACCACTGCCCAGCTAAAAGCCAGTCTTTACCTAAAGAAAACAGAAAATTTATTATTGAGCTGAGTGTGATGGTACATGCCTTTAATTCCAGCACTCTGGAGGAGGCGGATGGAACTCTTTGAGTTCAAGGCCAGCCTGGTCTACAGAGTGAGTTTCAGGATAACCAGGGCTACACAAGATACCCTGTCTCTAAACTTTAATAACTCATTCTGAATAACTAATAGTGAGAGAAAGGAAAAGAATACTTTAAGAGGTGACAGACCTTGCAGCAGGGCGGTGGTGGTGCATGCCTTTAATCCTAGCCCTTAGAAGACAGAGACTGGAGGATCTCTGTGACTTTGAAGCCAGCCTGGTCTACAAGAGTGAGTTCCAGAACAGGCTCCAAAGCTACAGAGAAACCTTGTCTCGAAAAACAAAAAATAACCAAAAAAAAAAAAGTTCATAGACCTAGTTGTGTTCCTTAAGTATTAATGCAAGAAGCAAGAATAACTGGGGGTCTTAGTGGCCTCTGCTGACTTCTATCAGTTGGAGATGGACCTCTTTTTTTTAAAAAATATTTATTTATTTATTATGTATACAATATTCTGTCTGTGTGTATGCCTGCAGGCCAGAAGAGGGCACCAGACCTCATTACAGATGGTTGTGAGCCACCATGTGGTTGCTGGGAATTGAACTCAGAACCTTTGGAAGAGCAGCCTGTGCTCTTAACCTCTGAGCCACCTCTCCAGCCCAGAGATGGACCTCTTCAAAGACAAAATGTCAATGAAGAAGAGTACGTTATCATCCCAGGTGACCCTGCATGGCCTTCACATGGTCACGTCTTCATATGTCACATGTTACTGATGGTCCATTAACCCCGAAAGGTTGGGGGTCTTTTACAGACAAAGCAGAAACGAGTAGGTCTGCAGGTCAAAATGCCTACAACCTGAACACAGGAGTCACTACCGCAGAGACCACAGTCCTAACCAGGAGTCTCTCACACACAGTGTCACTCCACAGTCCTCCCCAGGAGTCTCTCATACAATGTCACTCCACAGAACTCACTGGAACACCTAAAAGGCCACATCAGCTTCTGTCACCAAGCAGTGAAGCTACATGTGCTGACAGAATAAGTATTCCTGGCTATGGTACTTACTTCAGGAATTACTGAGTCCTAAAACATCGGGTCCAGAGGAGCAATGCTGACATTCCACTCTTGCTTTGTGAGACAGGCTCTTAATGTACAGTCTAGCCTGGCCTAGAATTTGTGGCAATCCTTCTGCCTTAGCCTAAAGTGCTAGGATTTCAGGTATGAGCCTCTTCCTATTCCAGTGGTTCTCAGCGTTCCTAATGCTGGGGTGACTCCAAACCATAAAATGATTGCATTGCTACTTCCTAAATCTAGTTTTGCTGTTAGGAATCACAAGATAAACAGCCATGATTTTTGATGATCTTAGGCAACGCCTGTGAAAGGATCGTTTGACACCCCCAGGAGTCACAACACATAGCCACTTTAGTTTGCATTCCTCCAACAAGCCTTACGGGGGTTTAAAAAAAAAAGCAGCCAGGAGCTGAGGCGCAGCTGTGTGGTAACATGAGACCTTGGTTGCCACCCTCAGCATGCTCAAACAAAACCATGTAGTCAAGAATTCTGTTCTCTAAAAACGGACGAAGCCTAGTCTTTCTGTGTGGTGCTCCCTGACGAGGTGCTGAGCTGGAACTGTAGACATGCTCTGTTGAGTTTGCGGAGTCTACCAGGAGGAAAAGGCACACGAGCAGCTCCCTGTGGACACAGACTCTGTCTAGAGAAATAAGGAGAATTGGACAAAGATGCCCTAAGCCTGGGAGGATCAGAAGAACTCAGGATTACTGGTTCCAAAGCCCAGCACTCTTTCCATGAGGCCACGGCCAGAGTTTCCCTCACCTCGGCCGAATGCTCAGCTCCAGGATGGTCAGAACAAATCTGGGGTGACTTATTGGGAGAAACCTGGAGAGAGAAAGAAATCAAATCACTCTGTACTCTCTGCTAACACAAAGATCCCAGATCAGGGTCTTTCCGCCCCACCCCCCCTCAAACTGATTACCACCTCTCTCCCCTCACACCCCACACTAGGCTGACAAAGGCCCGATTGAGACATTTCAGAGCCTGAAAAGACTTGACTGACAGACTGTTTCATTCCAGAGATCTAGAGAGGATGAATGACTTACTGAAGAATCCATGCTTAGTTCTTGAAATTAGTATGCTGTTGTGTAACATTATTTTAAGATGTTACATTTGTTTATGCTGTGAAACTTTTGTTTTAATGATACAAAGATGTGTTGTGTTCTTTTATGTTGTATTTGTTTAACTCTGTGAAGCTGTGACTCTTTGCCTGACTAAAACACCTGATTGGTCTAATATATAGTCAAAAGGCAAGAGTAAGGATAAGTGGGACTGGCAGGCAGAGAGAATAAGTAGAAGAAATCTGGGAGGAGGAGGAGCAAGAAAAACAAGGAGATGAACACATCAGGGGTCAGTCACCCAGCTACACAGCAAGTCACAGAGAAAAAAGGAAAGAAAGGTATATAGAAATAGAAAAAGATAAAAGCCCAGAGGCAAAAGATAGGATAATTTAAGTTAAGAAAGCTGGCTAGAAACAAGTCAAGCTAAGGCTGGGCATTTATAAGAAAGAATAAGACTACGTGTGTATATTTATTTGGGAGCTGGGTGACAGGCTCCCAAAAGAGCCAAAAAGAGCAATGAATAAATAACAACCAATAATAATATGCCAACCATACGTCAGATTTTTGAACCCCTTCTTTTCTTGTTAGAGCAAGAAATTCTACTATGATAGCACACAAGATTTAAAGGGGCCTTTAAGACAGCTTGTGTGCAGCAGTGACCACCTTAGGTCAATCCTCAAGTCCCACAAGGTGGCAGGAGAGAACTGACTCAAGAAAGCTGCCTTCTAACTGCCAGAAATGGGCCATAGTATGTGCATGCCTGTGAACCCATGTGTGCAAACACACACAAATAATAAAAACAAAAGATGTGCCACGGAGGATGTACTATGATAACTACTGAATAGGAGCTATGCGGAAGCAACTTACTAAGCAGGCAGCACACATGCTCACTTTTTCCGTTTTCCCAATGGCTTTCCAAGGCAGACTAGGCCATCATTCTCACTTTACAAGTTATGGAAATAACTCAGCAGTTAATCTGAAATTCAAAGGCAGGTCTAACTTTAAATCTACCCTTTAACCACTACATTCTATTTTTAAAAACAATATGCTAAAGGCTCTGATTGCCTTGTAGTTAACTGAGAGAAATATTTACATGCAACTCTGTAATACCTGCCTATGTTCCTGCTCCTCCCCTCATTGCAAACTCCCCTCAAAGCCAGCCCAGTCTCCTAAAACCTCATACTTGGATGTCTTCACGTCTCGCCCACCAATCACTCGTGCAGTGACTGTCTCCCCAACTTTAAGTGTGGTTGTAGGAGAGGTGCCCACTGGAACATCGTCTAGAATGCGGGAGGCATGGATACAGCCAATGATGCCATCTTCTAGGGTCACAACGACATGTGTGGCCTTCACAGACTTAATGGTCCCAGTGACTTTGTCCCCAATAGCCAGGCCATGCTTCTGTTTATTCCTCACAGTCAAGTCTGTGTCCTCCTCTTCCTCCTCTTTGCCATCAACCATCTCGGAATCCTTCTGAGCTGGCCTCTGGGTCCTCTTAGAAGCTGGCCCTTCCACAGCCAAAATCAGCCCCGTCACTCCTGGTTCTGTGGTCTTGAGAGTGAGGCAGACACCCTGTCCCACATGTAGCTTCTCAGAGTCAAAGTGGAAGGTGTCGTTGAGGTGAGAGGTCAGGGAGAAAGCTACGAGGTGGCCAGTCTCCACCAAGGAGGCCACAGCAAAGGACTCCTCCAGATGTTGCACGATGCCTTGATGTCTACTGTTCTTCCTCAGCTGGAAAAGGGAAGCCACATTCACTCTCACACAGTGCGGTTACTTTGTGCATGGCTCCAAGTGGCAGCGTGTGAAGAAGGCCCCTGATACCAGCAGACGGCGCTATAAGCAATTAGCTTCCCCTCCACAGACATGGCTTTCCTTTCCTGAACACTCATTCCCAGAATCACCAGAATCCCCTTTCATTGGCTCTTTTCTATAGACAAGGCTTTGCTAAGTCATCCACAGTGGCCTAGAGCTCAACTATTCCTGCCTCTGGTTCTCAAGCTCAGGGATTACAGAGGTATGACATCATGCCTGGTTTTGGTTTGTTTTGAATGTAAATTCCTATGCCCAATCCTAGAGCTCTTGAATCTCAACTCTGGAGTTATTCGGGTGCATCTGATGCACAGCTAGGAGACCACCAGTGGTTTTAAGACTGGCTGACTGGTTCTGCCGCAGTCCCAGAGCACTTGTTACATCACTGAGGCAGGAATCTTTAATGGGAGCTCACTGTGTTAAAAGCACTCTGCTCCATTGTGTTCATGCCCGACAGTAAGATGGTAAGGCCTTACCAGCACCGAGGGAGACTGCTGGGCATGTTGGCACACACCTGTAAAGCTAGCAGCTGGAGGCTGAGGTAAGACAACTACTGAGAGTTCAAGGGCCACTTAGTGATTTCTAGGTGAATTTTGACACATGAAAAACTCTCCAAAACAAACCACTAGCAACAACAGCAAAATGCTTGGGGTAATGATCAAATGCAGACTGAGCACATTTAAATGAAAAATCTAAAACCCAGGGCTGGAGAGATGGCTCAGAGGTTAAGAGCATTGCCTGCTCTTCCAAAAGGTCCTGAGTTCAATTCCCAGCAACCACATGGTGGCTCACAACCATCTGTAATGGGGTCTGGTGTGTTCTCTTCAGGCCTGCAGGCATACACACAGATAGAATATTGTATACACAATAAATTAAAAAAAAATAGAAACCCTGTCTTGAAAAATCAAAAAAAAAAAATCTAAAACCCAAAATGTTCCCAAATTTATGTTTTTGAGAGTTATTAGCATATGAGACTTCAAAAGTTTTATAGTTCAGGCATTTCAGGTTTCAGACCTTTAGAATCAGGAATATTAAATGAGCGAGGTCTATTTAACTATTCCAAAGTTCAAGAGTCTGCAGTTGTCTAGCATGCTGCTATACACCTGTGATGTCAGCCCTCAGGAAGTGGAAGGCAACTCATGGAACAGAGGGAAAACTTGGTTCAAATATCAAAAACAAACACAAAAACCTAGAAATCTGAAACACTTCTGGTCCCAATCATTTCATTTTGAATAAATAAATGCACAACCTGTATAATCTTACCCAGAGAAACTTTCTACAGATTGAGATTTTTTTCTTTAAATCTACTCTATTTTTTGTTTTTTCGAGACAGAGTTTCTCTGTGTAGCCCTGGCTGTCTTGGAACTTGCTTTGTAGACCAGGTTGGTCTCAAACTCAAGAGATCCGCCTGCCTCTGCTGGGATTACCATGCCCAGCTCTTCCATCAGACGGAAGGATACAGAGGCACCAGGAACGAGTGTGGACATGCTTCCTGAATGTAAGAAATGCCCAGACCTGATTAGTTTCGGGTGATTTTTTTTTCCCTTAAGTTTGTTTACAACACTTATTTCAAATAAAATCTAAATTCTGCCTTTTCTTAAAAATCAAAGGCATGGTGGTACACACCTATAATAAAACTAGCATTTCAGAGAGCAAGGCAGGACTGGGTTCAAAGCCAGCTTGTCTCAAAAACCAAAAAAGGTAGGTTGGTGTGGGGGCGGAAGACAATATATATTTAGCAACATTAGACCCAGGTAGTCCTCTCTAACAACTGCATGGAGCCAAATAGTCTGGCCTGTGTGGGCCAGGCACACATCTGCCAGTCTGTCTGGTCTGAGTGCTAATCCTCCCTAATCTTTTGTCCTACTCATTCATTATAGTACCTGATTGGCACTAAAGCTAGGGGGATCATAAAATCTGTCACCTTAACCAGCATGGAAACATGTCCTATTAGCTACACCAGGATAAGAGGTAAAAGTGGAAAATATCCTCGACAGATTCCCTGAGCTGTGAGTGTAGTGTGGAAGCCGAGACACAATCCACAAAGGTGCAAACTAATAAGCTTACCTTTCTAGCTTTCCTGTTCACCAAGTGCTGCTGAAGGGAAACATGGACCTCCAGCTTCAACATGTCCACATGCAGGACCACAGCCTTCCTCTTCTGCCCAGACTGCAGCTCGTGCCCTGCAGTGCGGAACCAAGCACAGCGCACTCAGCCTTGTGGAAGGGGGAGGGGGTCCCTGGGCCCACAGTTAGGGAAACCAAGGTGGCCCACCACACCTCGCTATGGCTGGAGTATATATTATGCAATTTAATAACATAAAATCCCAACTTTGTACAAACACAATAAAAGCACTTCTGTCTTAGTTTCCTGTTGCAGCTTATGGGAGACAGGGTTAGCTCTGGCTCATGGTTCCAGGTGCAGCCCACCGTGGTGGGGAGTAAGGTCAGCAGGAACTGGACACACTGATCACACTGCACCCAGCCAAGAAGCAGAAAGCAAAGGATGCATGCTACTCATTGGCTCCCTCTCCTTACTTACACAGCGCAGCCCAGTCCAGGCTTCCCATTGTAGTTAACAGAGCCAAGATGCCCCTGCTCCCTAGGTGCCAACCCAGGTAATTCAAGACCCTGTTATGCACTGACACTAACCATCACTAGAACCACACCTATACATTTATCCCGCTATCAGTAGTCTTGATTTTCATTCACACAAGGTAAGGATGCTTCAACTGAATCATCTCATCTACTATACGACCATGGAAATTTCTGTATCCAGTTCAAGGAGCAAGCAAGCACAGGGTCTCCCAACATGAGGAGCAAACTCACCTGCCCGATGGTACCTGCTGGCTTTCAAGATCAGGTCAGGCACAGGACCCCCACTGAACACCACTGAACCATCTTCCAACACCTTTTGTACCATGACATCAAGGACCATCCCTGGGGTCATCTCGGCCAGTTTCTGAATCAACACGGAGTCTGCCAAGGCCCAAAGAAAGCAGGGAATTAGTGAAGGACACTCTCAGCCTTTCTTTCCTCTGGAAATGTGCTGGCATCACAGAGCAGAGGAACACTCAAACACTGAAAAGGTGAATTCACTTCCTGCAAACCATCCAGTGTCAGATCAGATGTAGGAGGCAGAGACTGTCAGATCTCTGTGAATTTGAGGACAGCCTGGTCTACATATATTGAGTTTCAGGCCAGCCGGGGCTACACAGGGAGACCTTGTCTCAACAAAACAAATCCTACACAAAAACAAAATAATACAGTGTCATGGCCAGTAAATGGCTCAGTGGGCTCCTGCTGTCAAGTCTGAGGACCAGAGTTCAATCCCTGCAACCCATGTAGTGGAAGGAAAGAACCAATTCCCACAGATCGTTCTCTGACCTATACACACATTGTATGGTACACTCTCACTCGCTCATGTGCACCTAATCTTTGTTTGTTTTTGCTTTCTGAGACAAGGTTTCTCTGTGTATCTCTGACTGTCCTGGAACTTGCTCTGTAGACTAGGTTGGTCTCAAACTCAGATATCCGCCTGCCTCTGCCTCCAATTAAAGGAGTACACCACTACCACCTAGTAAGTATCCAAGATCATCTTCATCTTAATCTGGGTAGTAAATGCGTGTCATTTCATAAGCACGTAATGATTACTTTATGAACATTTACTATTCAAAAAAGCATAGATGGAGAATACTGGTCAGTAGTAGAGCACTTGCTTGAGGTTCTAGGTTGGCTCAGTATCTAGTAACACAGAAAAAAAAAAGAATAGAAATGGAAGGGGGGAAAAAAGGCTTGCTAAGGTGGCATGCAACTACAGCCCCATACTACTGGGAAGACTCAGGCACAAAAGTCACTCAGACCCACAGTCTAGGGCCAAAGTGGCCATACAAAAACTCTATCAGACTGCACCAGGTTTTTTGTTTTTGTTTTTTTTTAATTAGAGAAAGCCCCCATTTCACCCTAACAACAGGTACAATGGAAGTACACACTCCTGTCTGGACCTTACCCTCTGCTTCCTGCCTCCATTAAACATGCCCCACCTTGGTTACTCATGAGGCTTCGGACACCCTGCAGCTCTTCCAGGCACTGGCACAGGAGGATGAAGCTGGTGTTGGCCGAATTTCCCAGGCTGCAGTCTGATAGTCGCAGAGACAAGAGCATCCTTTGCTTTTCCTCATCCACATTGGTCACCTTAGCAACGACCGTCTGACCCACCACGAAGTGGTCACTTGGAGTGGTTACAAACTTGTCACTCATGATCTGAACAGTAGATAAAAAAATGGGAAAAGGAAAGCAGTTATCCATTATTATAGCTAGGGCTAAAGACAATGTTTTGGAATAGAATATTTGTTTAGGTAAATATGTGTTATATTTATGTTGCAAAATAATTGTTTAATTAACTATGTAAAGATGTGTTGCATTTGTTTATGATGTATTTGTTTAACTATGTAAAGATGTACTGCTCTTTCATCTTGCCTAAGGAACCTGATTGGTCTAATAAAAAGCTGACTGGCCAATAGCTAGGCAGAGGATGGTTGGCAGGGCTGGTGGGCAGAGAGAAAACAGAAGTCAGTTAGACAGCTGGGGGCCAGGCAGCCAGACACGGGGTGAAGCAGGAAAGCAGAAAGGACAATACATAGATGAGATAAATGACCCTTGGAGCAGCACATAGATTAATAGAAATGGGTTAACTTAAGTTAAAAAAAAAAAAAAAAGCTAGCTGGCAGAAACAAGCCTAAGTAAGGCCAAGCATTCATAA
>JAQHUG010000013.1:3047321-3092343 GCA_028555095.1 Dicrostonyx torquatus | reverse complement strand
TTTAAAAAAATATTAAAAAAATAAAAAACAAACAAACTTAAGATTCAAAGGCTATGGTGAACACCTGCGAGGTCAGAGAGTTAGAGGAGCAACTGGCTGAACTTTCTCTCCTTACTGCCACCCAGGAAGCTTCTCTCATGTTAAGCTCCTCCCTGCTACTTCCTGCCAACTAGTTGCTGAGCCCACCTTATTAATTAATGCAACACATCTTCACATAGTTAAACATATGCAGCACAAACAAATGTAACACATCTTTGCCTAGGTAAACAAATATTCCACAACAAACCAGCCCTGTGCTGTGTGCGCAGTGTTGTCATTCGCCTGTCTATGTCCTTCAGTACCCAGTTTGTTTGACAGGCATGAAAAGTTCCACTTAAGGAAATGTTAGGATCTTTTCCCATCTGAAAAACTTGTAATTCAATGGCATAGAGGAGAAAAAAGTAATTCCAAAGATATTTTGGTGCCTCCATACCTTAAAAACCACAGGAGACTCTAAAAATTACAATGGGCTACTCAGGAAAATTTAGTCTGAACATGCTATAAACACAAGTCAGTCCTCCTAACACTGGAAACAGGCACCTACCAATACTGCTGTGTGAAAGAAACAGAGGCCCCTTTCTCTAGGACCAAAAGAGCAGGCAGGAGGATGAGTACATCAGTTGCATTCACACCTTACGTGGTCCTCCTTGGCCCCCCTAAAGTACTCAAGCCCCTTGCTGCTTCTCAGCTCAGCGGTCTGAGTCTGAGCTCTCTCCTCAAAAGCCCTTGTGCATAGAACTGAACTTACAGCTTTGGGGGACAGTCCATTAAGTCCTGAAGGGAACTGGACGAACACACCGTAGTCCTTGATGCTCTTCACAAAGCCAAGGAGCAGCATTCCAGGCTGAATCTCTGAGAGGCTCTTGGGGTCCTGGCCACCTTCTACTGTGGAGACCAAAGCTGGCTTTCTGCAAAGAAGCTAGTGGAACTTCATTAAGGAATGTTACAGAAAGACAGATGAAATATCTATAACTCCATTTCATCCTTCTAATCCACTGACTTTACTATTACCATGGGTCTCTCTGGGCAGAGAACCACAGCAGGGGCAGCACAGTAAAGCTTGGGAGAGGCCAACAAGTTCTTAAGCATCCACTAACTGCTGAAGTAGCAGCTCCAGTGGGGCTGCCCTTCAGGAGCTGCTGATGTTCTGTGATGCTGGACAATCAATTTAGTTCTTCCTGCTAACTCCTCTCCAGATTCCTGAAGGTCTGCCAACAGGGCACAGCACATGTCCACGATCCGACAGCTGGGTTAGCCAATACAGTCCCCTACTGACCCTATCCTGCCACCAATGAACCCCATTCGACCCTGCTGCCCTAAGGATTTTATCTTATGTTTAATAAGAAAGGGTAGTGTTGTCCTAAAAAATATCCATGAGCAGCACTGAAGGGAATCACTCTTGAGCCCCATACCCCAACAGGAAGAACATTTCTGAGTTACTGCTTCAACCATACCCAGCCCCTGGGAGGACTTCCTGGGCCTGTTCCTGCTTTCCAGACACAGGTCTGGTCATCAATTTGGTCTTACAGAGTATTTTTAAACTCAAATAGTTGATTTTTCACCCCTTAGTCCTGTCTAGAATTTCCTACCCAGGCACCCATGATCTTCCACTGCCCCAGATATCAGTCAAGGATACAATATGTTTCTCACCCTGGCTCAGACACAGAACTCGATGAAGGGTGTCACCTGCCTGGAGCCAGTGATGCAACAGAGGGCCATTGGCAACATGATCCGACAAGTGGGGCGTGGGAAGGAAAGCAGGGATGTTGTGGGGAAGGATGGCCACCTCCAGCCCATCTTTGGTCTTCTCCAAAACCTTCACATCCACCAACTGCTCAGAATAAAAAGGTAAAAACTAGGGTCTGTCCTGAGAAAAGAGCTCAGAGGTCACCAAGAGGCTAAAAACAAAGACACTTTCCTCTAGACCCCACATCTCCACCCACACATTTCCTCTGGGGTTCCCTTGCCAGTTTCTCTGCTGATTCCCGGAAGGAAGAGGAAACTGCAGGCTGGCCTTAGCAATTAAGAGAGGAGACCAGTAAAGCCATGCCATAACATAACTTATCTCTCATGCCAGCTTCCACTTGCTATGGCAGGCAGGAAAGGTGCCCCCAACCTCACAGAGCCACCCCTCTTTTCCTCCACAAGCTCCAGTACTCCTCTAGTACTGATGTCACCATAAGACACAATCACTTGACCAGTTACCTGCCCAATGCTAACAGCTCTCCCTTTCTTCTGATTGTCTTCAACGCTCTCATTCTTTGGCTCTGAATCACTCAACAGTTTGAAGGACAGGAGCATCCTCTCCTTGGAAGGTTCACAGTTCAACACTGTCACCTTCACCACCTGGTGAGAAATCACATGCGTCTGGCCATCTCCTGCAACAGCAGGCCTTCAGAGCTGAGAGCAAAGTGCTCTCCGCCAACACTACAGGGTCCTTAGGTCAGATCCAAGGGCAGGGAAAAGATGATACAGACTGCATTTAAAAGTCCCATAAGTGAACCTTCTTAACAAAGACATAATAACTTCCAGTTATAAGCCTCAAGTTTTAAGAAGTTCTTTAAGAGAAACTCAAACCCACTAGCTTTCCAATACCTCCTATGGTGAGAGTCTGAGGTGACGATCTCTGGTTCGTTATAGGTAATGAGGCATTTCATCCAGGTAGTGGGCCTGGGTCCTCTGGATTCCAATGAGAGCTCCTAGGGCGTCACTCCCTCCCCGTTTTAACTGGCTTGGGCCACTTTATCTTTGCTCCCTTTCTCTTCCTCTTAAAAGGCAGCCGTCTGCCACTGCTCCATTAAACCCGCATTCACGGAGTAACTAAGGGTAGACCACCTGTACAGAAGAAGGTTACCTGGCCAATGTAAAAGACCCTCTCCGGGTCAGGAATATGCTGCTCACTGAGCTCATGCTTGGGCACCAGCCCCTGCACGTTATTGTAGAACTTTACGATGCAGCCATAGCTCTTGACTCTTATGATAACACCATGTGTTTGCAGGCCAGGCTTGGCATCATCATAGCACATAATGGCAGGTAGTTTGGATGTGACAAGGGTTTTCTTCAGGGTCATTATCAGCTTCTTGGCTTCAGGGTCACAGTGCAAAACCTAGGGAAAAGATAGAGACTATCAACAAGTTGTTATCAAGAGAGTCACTGACTGATCTGCTGCCCCATGAACCCAAAGGACATAGGTCATTCTCGAAGAATCAACCACCTTTCACCTCTAATCTCAGAGGTAGATTTTGTGTTTCTTGCAGGATGGCCATCTAAGGCATAGAAATCTCTATTGCAAATGTACTTCCTCTCACAAGCTGCTGCATTAACAACCCTTTCCCAGCCACACACACAGTGTGACAGGTCTTGTATAGCAGCACTAGCCTGGTGTTTCAGAAACTTACAATAGCACACCTTATGCCCACCTACCTTGTTACATAGTTAGTGGTATTATTATTTATTAGTTATGATCTAAGACTGAGCAATCCAATTACCTTGAGAGCAAAAAAACATTTCTAGCTATCCTGGAACTCATGCTGTAGACCAGGCTGGCTTCAAACTCACAGAAATCCACCTGCCTCTGTCTCCCAAGTGCTGGGATTAAAGGAGTGTGCCACCACACCTGGTGAGAAACCCACTTTAAATCCCTTGATGTCACTACATAAAAATCTGCACCAATGTGCAATTACTGCACTTTATGCATCAGGATACAGTAAACATAAGAAAACTCAGCTCTAGCCAGTAGTATGCTTAAGTGGAACAGCATGCTTAGCACACAGGAAGCACTGGGTTCAACTATCAGTACCAGGACAAAACAGAACCAGGAACTCCCACTACCCAAACTCAGCTGGCCCTATTCTGGGTACTTATACAGAATCACACTTTTTATAACAAGCTTCTTGATGGACTTAGGTATCTGTGGAAACCTTTCATGTTTTTGTGGCACAGTCTAGGCTGTTATTCTTTTAGTTGCTTTATTGTGTTAGAGGGCATGCATATGTCATGATGCATGTATGTTTGTATATGGGGAAATAAGGAGGGGATTCACACGCCATGGTGCAAGTACGTTGTGAGGGGAGTGGGAGGCAAGTACGTTGTGAGGGGAGTGAGAGGTATGCATGTGCCACAGTGCATGTGTGCAAAGGTCAGAGGGCAGTTCTCTTCCTCAATTATGCTGGACCTGACACTCAGACTGTCAGGTTGCAGCAGGCACCCTTAACCATGAGCTACCTCCCAGGGTCTGAGCTATTTTTTTTTTAAATAAGGTTTTGATTAGTATGTTAATTATACATAATAATGGGATTTACTATGACATTTCATACATAATGTATTTCAGTGCTATTTCTGAGTCTGACCATATTTCTTTCTCTTCCACAACCTTCAAAACCTTGTCCATCTTTTCTAGTTCAAGTTCTACCATCATAGGAAGTCCAGAAGGCATTATTATACTGAGCTAACTCTGAAAACTAGTTCTATCATGTATTAGTTGTGAGACTTTGGACAGATACTTGGCTTTCCAACCCTTTAATTAGCACCTGGAAAACGAGGACAATACAGTTACTTGACAGAGTGATTTTAATACACAGGACATGTGGTGTATGGCAGTGGCGACTGGCAATATGACTCTGTTGTTGAATGCCACCTCTCTTTCTGAGCTCTAACCACAGCACACAGCCTGCACCTAACCACGCGACAAACACCACACAGCCAGCTTGCGTGGGTATTTTAACTTACAGTATACTACACAAGCCAGGGACTCACTATTCTTTTCCTAATGTTCAGTAAAGGATACCCTGCCGACATTACACATTTCACAGAAAAAGGCAGAAATGTTAGCTTAGAATCTCTCTCTTCCCATCAACCCTCACCCAACATGGACTTCCTCAGGGGGCTCACCCGGCACTTGACCTCATCCCCTAGGTGGTACTTCTTCTCAGGATTCTTCATCATGATGTCGGCCAGGTGCATGGAAGGTACCAGGCCTCTCATTTGCTCGCCCACTTTCACCAGTATTCCAAATGCCTTAATGGCTAGCACTGTACCCTATGGGGTCCAAAGAAAAGACACCATGATTTCCTTAGAACAGTATTTTCTCTTACTGGGGTTGTCACCTTCCAAATCTCATGGAGGTAAGCCAATCCTGTCCCCCAAG
This sequence comes from Dicrostonyx torquatus, assembly GCA_028555095.1. NCBI lineage: Eukaryota > Metazoa > Chordata > Mammalia > Rodentia > Cricetidae > Dicrostonyx > Dicrostonyx torquatus. Next base: position 3,087,158 of record JAQHUG010000013.1, on the reverse strand, counting down.
CTAGACTTAGCCAGGCCTATGCATGAAGCTTTCAAGTTTTCTGGCTGAGCATGTAATTCCTGTGTTCTATGCAGGAATACTTCCTAAGGGGACTATGTCTCTTGGGGAATGAACTCCACCTTAAAAGGATCTGCTCCACTAGTGTTACATGCTGGAGGAGTGCGATTTGGAGCCAGTTTCACACCTAGTATCACACAACTAACTATCTGTTCTAACAGCTGCCACCAAAGCCCAAGCCCAGGACTTGCGACCCATTGTCTCCATATGGTTGGGTAGAGCTAGTAAGATTTTATTTTGAAATTGATTACAGTCACCTAATGAATATATAGAAATGTCCGTTTTTAGGCAGTAGAAACATGTCTTCAATGTATTAATAAGAGGACGGGTGAGCTGACAATTAACATATAAACTAAGGATGCATGATGGTGAAGAAGGATCTACATATATGCTCAAGTCCTTACCTTTATCACTGTGCCAGATTTGATATCATGATATTTAAGAAACTGAGCTGTAATAATTGATCTAGAACAAAAGAAAAACATACAGTTATACAGTCTAAGGAAGAGGCTGCCTATAATTCAGGACCTCCACAATCGCACCAGCAAGAAAGGACACCCTCACCCAGCCAGCCCAGAGAAAGTGAAAATGCATATGCACAGGGGCATGCCTCCCTGGGTGCTAACGGCACTTACTTCCGCAGAGACAGCAGGGCCAGCTCATCCATTTGACTGTAGTCAATAATCCTACACTTGTGAGTGCTCCCTGGTTTGAAGGTCTCAGCATTGAATATGTTTTTAGAATCAGAGAGATGGCTGAGCTATAGAATATCGAAAAGTAAAGATAAGTCAGAAACATAGCTCCGAAGCAGTCAGAGTTCAAAGCACACTGAGATGACAACACATTTATCATAACTATAAAAACAGTAGTTTGTGAGATGGAGAGATGGCTTAGTGGTTCAAGCATCGGCTGCTCTTTGAGAGGTCCCAGGTTCAATTCCCAGCACCCACATGGTAGCTCTCAGCCACCTATAACTCCAGTATCAATAGGTCCAGACATAAAAGCAAGCAAAAATTCAAAACTTAAAAATATTTTTAGCCAGGCGGTAGTGGCACACGCCTTTAATCCCAGCACTCGGGAGGCAGAGACAGGCGGATCTTTGTGAGTTCGAGACCAGCCTGGTCTACAAGAGCTAGTTCCAGGACTGACTCCAAAGCTACAGAGAAACCCTATCTCGAAAAAAAAAAATTTTTTTTAAAAACAGTACTTTATTAAAACAATCCTCACCCTTTCCTATCATAGAATCTCATGAACAACAGTCCACCTAGCTCATGCATCAATAAACTATACTCAGACGCCAGCGCCTACTTTTATAAATGAAGAGCCTTACGGGACTGTAGTTAAGTCTGTTCAGTTACATGCTGTGGGCACTTTCATACAACACAGCTGAGCTGCTGGGGCACAGAATATAGAGACCGTAAGTCTAAAATACTCTCCATCCTGCCCTTTAACAAAAGCTCTGCTGGGACTGGAGGCATGGCCGCATAGTAAAGAGTATGTACTGCTCTTGCAGCCAAGATGGCTCTCAATCTCCTGTAACTCCAGCTCCAGAGGAACTGACATCCTACTCCGGCCTCCATGGGAACTTTACCTTAGGCAAAAAGACATACATACAAATAATCAGAAAATTTTTAAGATTTTTTTTTTTAAGCAATGACATCAAAAATCTTTGCCAAGCCTTGGTCTGGATCCTATTTCATTTCTGTTCTACCTACTGGTCAGGTACCATACATAGCAAGTGCAGCTAAGCATTCTGAAACAACAAACTTGTCATTGTTCTGACTTTAGGGACAGTCTTTCACAATGAAGACTATCAAAAACAAGGTTATCAAGGGATGAAGGAAACAGAAAAGAACCCATCTTCCCTAAAGCCCTTCCAGTGATAATATCTTTGACCAAACAAAGAAACCTCCTCACCCGGGCATAGGCCAGGGTCCCATCCTTCAGACTGAAGGTGGCCCCAGCCTTCTCAAAAAACCCCTGAACAGGAACATTATCCAGTACAGCCCCTATCTTCTGGTAAGAGATCCGGGTGAGTGGACGCCCAGGCTGCAGGAAGATGGGACGCAGGCTCAGTCGTACAACTCTAGTTCGAGGATGGATGCAGAGGATGCAGGCTTTTACCTGTACAAAAAAGCAAACTGAGCAAGAGGTGCCCACATAATACAGCTGAGAGCAGACTCTAAGGGGTCAACTACAGTTGTGCTAATCAGGTAAGTACTAAAATCTTCAGGAGTAACGGACATCAGCCCATGGAATCAGTGTGTGGAGAAGTTAAACGAAATGTCCCAGAGGAACTGTGTCTAACTCAGTACAAATTCACCACACCAGTGCCACCACAGTGAAGGCCTGTCTGAAACACCCCAACATACACCTGAACAAGGTTAAAACGTGCAGACCATCCAGGCAGTGACAACGCACGCCTTTAATCCCCACACTAGGGAGGCAGAAGCAGGCGGATCTCTTTGAGTCTGAGATCCCTGTCTCGAAAAACAAAACAAAAAACAAAAAGAAACAAAATTTCTACAATGAACATGGGTACTTTAGAATGTATGTTATTTAGAATATTGTAATTCTCAGATGATTCAATCTCACTTTTAAAATAGTATTACATAGTTATGTATTTTATAGAGAGAAATGTTTTAAGAGAAATTAGATGTTCCTCCTGATTTCAGCCAATACTGTTGACACCATAGTGACTTTTTTAGTGCTTTTGTTGTGGTGGTAGTCGTGTTTTCGTGAAACAGGGTTTCTCGGTGTAACAGTCCTAGCTGTCCTGAAACTAGCTCTTGTAGACCAGGCTGGCCTTGATCTCACAGAGATCCTCCTTTCTTTGCCTCCTGAGTGCTGAAATTAAAGGCATGCACCACCACTGCCCAGCTCTGGTGCTGTATGTTTGCGTGAAGAAGAATTAACACAATCTGAGTGTTCCTCCCCACCTCCAGACAGGGTTTCTCTGTAGCCCTGGCTGTCCTAGAACTCACTCTGTAGACCGGGATGGCTTTGAACTCAGAGATCTACCTTCCTCTGCTTCCAAGTGTTGGGATTAAAAGCATGAGCTACCACTACCTGGCTCAGTGTAGAAAATTTAAACATTTAGGTAACTGTAGAAAACTCACCAGGGTCAATACTAAAATCTGATTATACAGTATTTTAATCAATTACACTTTCTATTATATACATTTTAGGAGTCAGAACTAAGTTAGGTGTGCTAGCACACACCTGTAATGTCAACACTCTGGGTGTAGAAAAAGGATCACATGTCCAAGGGCGCCAGATGGTAGTGGCGCACGCCTTTAATCCCAGCACTTGGGAGGCAGAGGCAGGCGGATCTCTGTGAGTTTGAGACCAGCCAGATCTACAAGAGCTAGTTCCAGGACAGTCTCCAAAGCCATAGAGAAACCCTGTCTTGAAAAACAAAAAAACAAAAAAAAAAAAAGCCATGTCCAAGGGCATCGCAGCTACACAGCAAGTCAAAGCCTAGCCTGAGTTACAAGAGACTGTCCAACAAACAGAGCTGACAACATGCATGGCTGGATGTCAGTGGGTAAAGGCATCTGCCCGAATTTGACCCCAGGTCCCATATGGTGGAAAGGGAGAACTGAGTCCCCCCTGGTTGGCCTAGAACTTGACCAGGTTGACCTCAAACCTGGGGTGATCATCCTGCCTCTGTCTCCTGAGTGTTGCAATCCAGGCATGAGACACTAAATCTGGCCTCAAACTGTTTTAAACCACATTTTCCAACTTGAACAAACTGTGCTCTATACTAACTATTCTTCCTTTAAAGTAAAAGGCAAAAGCTACCCTCTATAGCTGTAACTTCTCTCAGTCTTGCCAATAGTCTTTCCTGTGTCACTTCCAAAGCACCTTTTCCCATTTCCCGTATTTCAATGCATACTGTTCACATAAAGTCCTAGATAGGACACCAGACAACTGACTAAGACACAGCTAGGAATCAAGAACCAAGAAAAGCTAGCTGGAACGTTTCTTACTGTTTGAGCTGAAGAATAGGCTCCAATTTTCTTGGGTTCAAGATGCATAAAGTCAACCAGGCCTGTGAAGAATGTAAGGAAGTTGAGCTGGAGTCCAAACCGAGTCACCTACAAGTAAACATTACAAGTTATAAAAAAGAATTCGATGGAGTGGAACATGAGATAATCTTTATGGCAAACACTGGATCCCACAATGACCACAACTATGCATTTCTCGTCCTATGGCTAGCCCTTAATATGAATCACTTAATTTTACAAAGTGAAGAAGCATCTTTGGACAGATATTTCTCCAAAGAAGCTGTACCAACAGCCAGTGAGCACATCATCATCATGAAGATGGAGAGAATCACTTAACTGTTGGGAAAATACCAATCAAAATCACCATGAGGTGTCATTTCACATCCACCAGCAGGCTTCTTCTCAAAAAGATGAATAAATGCAGGCACAAGATGACAGTGAAGTCACCAACATCCAAATGAGAGAAAACAATGCTTCAAGTTAATTAACCCAGCACTTGGAAGGGACAGGTAAGCAGATGTGAATTTGAGGCCAGCCTGGTGTCTACATACTAGTTCCAGGCTAGCCAGAACTACACAGTCTCAAAAAACAAACAAAGTTATAGTTTATCCAAAATACTGTCATACCAACATATGGCACTGGCCACATTCCAAGTACTCCATGTCCAGAAAGATCTACTGGGTACCCTATCAACTTTATTAGTAAGCATATTAATATTTTATTATTAAAAATTATATTTTACAGGGTCTTGGGAGATAGTTCAGAGGTCAAAAAGTGCCTGCTCTGCCAAAGACCAGAGTGTGGTGTCCGGAATCCACATCAGGCAGCTTACAACCTCCTATGACTTGAGCTCCAGGCAGATCCAATGGCTCTGCTTGTCACAAGCACCACACAAACGCACATACCCACACCCCCATACACAAGACAACAAATAAATCTTTTGGTTCGAAGCAGAAACCGGTTCTCTGTGTAGCCCTGGCTATTCTAGAACTCTTGAAAACAAGGCTGACCTTGCACTCACAGAGCTCCCTCCACTTGCCTCTGCCTCTTGAGTGCTGGGATTAAGGCGTGCACCACCATCATCTGGTGAACAAATTTTCAAACATTAGTAACAACGAACAGCTTACCTTCTGCACCTGGGCTTTGACCACGAGTCCTGGTAGCAAGTTATTCAGGTTCCAGCTTTGCTCCTCAGTTGCAAAGGCAGAAGAAATCTCTGAGTGTTCTACAGAGAGACTCACAATTCCTCCGTTGCTTTTCACCTCTTCAATCAGACAGGTCAGGTACTGGCCAATTTTGAGCTTAGCACCTGTAAGCCCAGCCCCAGCAACCAAAAGAGAAAACCTCATGAGAAAGGCCCTTGACTGTGAGACCAAGCTAACCTGAAAAGTACCATGGTCCACTCACCCAGTGGCTAATCAGCCATGAGAAGGGTAGGATGTCAACCTAACTGCTCTAGGATTCAACTATCTCACAGAAATGTGAACCAAATAAAGCAGGAGTGACGGTCCCAGGTTCTGGGAGCCAAGTTCAGTAGACTCTCTGAGATAAAGCATACTGAAGCAAGTCCATCAGACCATAGAGACTTGTCATTCCCGGATCCTCCATGCTTTATCTTTCATATCAGCTGTCATTAACTCCACAAGGAAACCAGTCTGCGGGGTCACTATTCTGTCCTGTTTCTAATCAAAGTGGCAATGAAATATAAACATTTAAATACAATCCTATATGCTTGAGCTCACCCCCATGTACCAGCACCATCTCCATTGACCCTCACCTTTGTTCTTCTGTCGGATGTATTCTTGGGCTTTCTGTAGGGACAGAAAAGCTCTGGTCCCAACAACACCAATGTCCACTAGGTAGCCATGGTCTTCCAGGCTTGACACTGTGCCTGTCAGCAGCTGGGGGAAGAGAAGCAGTGGCAAATAGGACACCCACAAATTCCACTACCATACAAACATAAACTTTACAAATGGACTCCTCATTAATCATGACACTCAACCTTGACATCATAGCTCCCTACCTGAAATCAGAAGGGAAGATGTCAACTCTCTCATGGGGTTTAAAGGGCTTGGCTCCAAAAAATGAGGAGTGTTATATATCAAGTTTGAAACCACACATGGACAGTGTTTAAAAACAGAAGTCTTTTATATTAAGGAAAGAACAATGAGTTCCACGGCTCTATAGAATCACGCCCAGAGCCAGGATTACCAAGAGAATCCAGAACCATCCTTTTATCTTCGATCCATTTCTTTCTAAACTCTTGAGAAAGCTTATCTTGCCAACCACTTGTACATTTCATGAGAAGCAGTGAGCAGCTTTGACCTTAGCTGGTCTCTGTGAAGTCACTGAGATCTCAGATGGAGAAGGGGAGACTGTCTGCTACCTCCTCCACTTGCTATGAGAACTGCACAAGACAAAGTGTTCTTACTCTGTGAAGAACAGGTCGGGAGGGCACCACAAGAAACCCTTTTACCACCTCCCAGCCTTTCATGAAGGCTCCCTGCAGGGACTTGACTGTGTCCACCAGAGAAGCTTCAACTTTTTTTTCTTCCCTCCACAGTAACAGAATTAGGCTCAAGTCTTCAATGTTCCCTGAGTACCTAACAGCCTGCTGCTCCAGAAAGACCCACCGCCTGAACAGTCATTAAGCAGAAAGTAAAAGGTGGCCTAAGCCACACCCCCAGGAGACAGCATGACATGGTCCCCATCCCTGTGACATCCAGATACGCACCATGCCCGGCCTCAGAGCCTCAGCACTCAGCACTTTGTTGACATGTTTGGGGTTTACAGAGAGCTTGACAGTCTTTTTGCCCCTATCTGTGATGTCCAGGCTGTTCACCACACATCTCACCAACATCCCAGGTGAGAAAAGGTCAGGCAAGCGGAGTAGGTCCTGCATAATGATAATGAGAAAGGCCAGATAGATAGATGGATGGATAGGTATAGATATATTTCATGTGAAATAAGAATCCATTGCCCAGTCTCAGTTCAGGGACTTCTCATGCTCAAACCCTCAAAGAACCCAAAGTGTTTATCCACATGAAAGAGTCTATAGCTACGTCACCATCTTGAGTTTGGCATATAGCCTTCAAATACTTCTGTAAAACAGGTGGATGCCAACAATTCATCACGAGTCATCTGGATTCACTGCCTCTATCTCATCTCCTCTTTCTGTCCTCCTCAGTCTGCTTTCCTGGTAAGGCAGTAAGCTCCATGACACTGACTCCATTTTACAGTCTTTTTCTCACATGACATGGATTTATTGGTACTGGGGTTTGAACCTGAGGCCTTGTGGTCTCTGATACCTGCTAGACCAAGGACGCCGTGCAGGCTTGCGGTGGAAGCCAACTATTTAGAAAAACAATAGCCAAAGTTTTGGTTTCAGCCTCTGATTCATTTGTAGACTGCCCCAGGAAGGCAGCTATCTCTCCTGGCTGAGGTGCGAATACAAGAGCGGATGCTGAGAGACAGGGCAGGAAGAGGGGTTAGAATCAAAGAGACCAAAAGGGAGGCAGAGCAGAAGATAGGAACAAGAAGACATAGGAGAGTTTTAGAGAGGAGAGCAGAGGAAAAAGAGCAAGGGGCAGTTTTACAGAGACAGGACGAGAAATGGGAAAAGAAGAAATATAGCTTGGCACAGGAAGAAGTAGCAGGCAGTAAGAAAGAAGAAATGGATATAAGAGAGCCTAGACAGCAGAAGGAACTTTAAGCAAATAGAATAAATGCAAGGCTTCGCTGAAGAATAAAGAAAGCCCTTTTAAACTGTGATGGTGTAAAGGCTTGTTTCTTTCCGTGCGTCTCCGAGCACACATTTGGGGAAGAGCTTCAATTTCTATGTCGGGACAACGGTCCCGAACAAGGCCTCACACATATTGAAAGCACATCCCTTAATACTGAGTCAGGCCTCTTGTTCTCTTACATGAACATTTAATGTTTCCCTTTCTATCCTCTGCCTCTCCAGCTTCTTCTGACACCAACTCTCTTCAATTCAGCACTGACTCTAGACTCCGTCTTTCAGGCTCTTCTCATTCTAATTTGACCCTGTAGGTAACTTCTTCCCTTTCATAGCGTCATCATCACCTACCCAAGTCCCAAACATTTGCTTCCAACCCAGACTTACTCGGACTCAGCAATAACCTGTTTCCTGGACACCTCACCTCAAATTCAACATAGCAGCCAAATAACCATCTCTCCCATCAAACCATACACAGTAGAAACAACTGGTCCCCAGTACTTTTGTCTCACTATCCATGTCAAATGTATCATCAGGCAAAGGATGTACCACTCCAATCCTTGCTAAATCCTGGCCCTAAACTGCATTGATCTTAATGCCTATGTTAACAGCAATAGCTTCCTAATTGATGTAGGCATTTGCTAGTGCCATTTGAGCTTATTTGCTATACTGTCTACAGGATGCCCACCCCAATGAGAATATTTCAAAGACTTCATTTTGACTGCAACATCTAAAACTAATCCTTAATATGGTCTATACAGCCATGTATAATCCAGTTTCTCCACAGCTGCCCACCTTTATCTTACACTGATAGACCACCTGCTTTTCTTATGCTAACAGCGCTTCCCTTCGTGCTACAGCCCGACTTGCCTGAACTCCCTTCTTCCTGTACCTGGGAAACCTTCATCCTTCAGACCTCAGCTCCAATGGTGTTTTCTTATAGAGGTGTTCTAGATTCTGTAGACTAAGTCAAAAATCCCTGGGTCAGCAAGTTGGCTTGGCAGGTAAGAATGTTTGCTGAACATGCCTGAGAACCTGTGTTAGCTCCCAGGAACCCACATGGTGGAAAGAGAGACCCGAACCTCACAGGCTGTCCTTCTGACCTCCATGTGTGCTATGGCCTGTGCACACCCACACAAAATAAATATGAAACATAAAAAAAAAATGGTTTCCACAGCACCTGCATTTTCTTTTCTCAGAATTTCTATTCTAATTCCAGGGGCAAGTTTCCAGACACCCCTTACCTCCAGAGGCTCTTCTTGGGCCACCTGCTCGTTCAGCTTCTGAGTATAGGCATCACAGATTTCAGTCACTTGCACAAACCCTTGGAGGCCATTGGGAAGACTGATCACCAGTTCCAGTTCATTCACCTCTTTCACACAACCCAAAATCCGCATTCCCTCACACAGGGACTAGAAGGAAAACATATAGAGTAACTACACACAGTAAAGCAGACAACAATGACGGCAGATGGGGGACTTTGGCTTTCTGTCCCAACACCAATACTAGAGATTTTATAAACAAAAGGAAAACACAGGCATGAGTATATATCCAGGCCTATCAGCTATCTGGCTGAATGCCAGGAAAGGTCTTGATCAGAAACAGGGCTACAGTGCTAGACTGCTAGAGCCGCCATCACACTCTACCATCCCCTAGCAGCCCTCATGCATAAGACAGCATGGGAAGGAAACAAACCACTGAAGCAATGGCAGCCTGGAGTTTGCCTGTCCCTTCTAGAGGGTACAACCATGACACAGCTTCCTGAGTCCTCAAACATGGGGGAAAGTGGACTTTCTTTTGTCAGCAGTTTGGATTTTCCTGACACCAGCATCACATTTTTACATGAAATCTCTAGTTTTCTCAATTTTTTCTTTTTATTTATTTATTTATTATGTATACAATATTCTGTGTGTATGCCTGCAGGCCAGAAGAGGGCACCAGACCCCATTACAAGTGGTTATGAGCCACCATGTGGTTGCTGGGAATTGAACTCAGGACCTTTGGAAGAACAGGCAATGCTCTTAACCTCTGAGCCATCTCTCCAGACCCAAAATCTCTAGTTTTCTAAAGTATTACCAAGTTAAACAAAGTTTTTAAAATATCGCACTAGAAAACAAAATATTTCTTCAGGCTGATGAATTAACCCCAGAATAATCTATTTTCCTATTTTAAAATGAACATATATTGAAGGGGCAAGGTGGGGATAATATAAAATTTTAAGAACCATAAGACCGGAGCGGGGAGGGCCTTGGGCTTCCCACAGGGCAGGGTATCCTGCCCCATCAAAAAAAAAAAAAAAAAAGAACCATAAGACCTTGTAAAGTAAGGCAGAGCGAAAAAAAAAAAAAGAACCGTAAGACCACGCCATTGATCTGAGGCCATTTCACATCTACACAATGAATGAGCTGAGGTCAGGCATGGTTGGACATACCTTTAATCTTAGTATTCAACAGACAGAGGCATATTGAATTCCAGGCTAGCCAAGGGTTAGATGGTGTGATTTGGTCTCTAGTTCTAACTTCTACTAAAACACAAGCAAAATCACACATATCTAACCATTTCCATGATTTGTTTCTTGAGACAGGGTCTTGTGCATCTCAGACTAGCCTGGAACTCACAGTTAAGGATGACCTTAAGTGTCTGATCTTCCTAACTGTGGTCCCTAAGCACTAGGATTATAAGCACGTCCCACCACATCTAGTTTATGTGGCTCCAACTCAGGTAGACAGAGAGTGGGGATAGGGGACAGATGGGAGGCAGACTGACTATACACAGTACTCCCTGTGCGTGGGAGGTGGAGGTCCTTGGCTACATAGGTCAGCATAAGATCGGACAGCATAAGATCTTACCTCAACCCCCCCCCTCAAACAGAGCCGAGCAGTGGAGGCACACACCTTTATTCCAGCACTCGGGAGGGAAAGACAGGTCAATCTCTGTGAGTTCAAGGCCAGTCAGGTCTACAGAGCAAGTTCCAGGACAGGCTCCAAAAGAAACCCAAATACCAAACATCAAAACAAAACAAAACAAAAACCTAACCAAATAGAAAGACACCAGGCAGCACTGGTTAATAACCAAAGGCAATTAAGCTCATTTCTCATAATTTGCACCTGTCTCTATAGACACATACAGAAAACATAATTGCGTGCACATATGTATGCAAGCAAAGAATGAAGGAAAAGAGGGAAGAGCACACAGACTTAAACAAGGAGCATGTTAAAGAGAATACCAAGTATTACAAACCTCAACACTTAGGATTTCAAATTTCTCTTTCACAGACTTCTTGGCTTCTCTCTTTACAGTTTTCAATTTTTTTGTTTTCATGGGCCCTTTCTGGCTCTTCTTCCTTTTAGTGGATTCTTCTTCTGTGGAAATCTTAAGAGGGAAAAAGATTCACAGATGCAGAAGAATGACACGTAGCCATCTTAGCTGTCACCACAGGTTTGGGGTCCTGTTACCTTGCTCTGTTACTTTACTCCCCCATGTCACTCCCCCCTGTTGTCTTTATTTCTGTTGCAGTCTCAAGCTAGGTGCCAACGCTCCCCTTGCCCAGGGTCTGAGAAGCCTCCTCCAGCTTCCCAATGTCTCTTCTGTCCTGCGTGCTTCCTTTGGTGAGCAGGGTAGACACTGGGGTTCCCTAGCTTGAGAAGTCACGTGTCACATGGAAATGGAGTCCCGAGGCTCAGAAAAAACTCCAATGCTTTTCCACAATAAGCTTTATGCTTTCAAAAAATATATACCTTCCCTACAGCTGAGTTTCTCAGCATGGAACAATGACTTATACTCTAGAATACATATGGAGAGATTCTGTAATACCGATGACCTAAGGCCACACACCCCTAAATGGTGATTTTCCTTCTCTCCAGCATCAAGAGTACAAACCACTCTGAGACTGAATTCTAATGCAAACTCTCCTTACTAGGACTCCTTTTAAATAAATGCACTATGATTAGAACCGGGGCAAAGGAGCCCAGGAGAAGACAACTTGCCTAACGTGCACAAGGTCCTAGGTTCGAGCCCAAGAAGCCACAAACAAAACAAAAATTCAGTATCTAATCCCCTTTGTCCATCCTTAATCAACTGGCACAGATGGACAAGTTACAAAAGCATTTCAACATCAAACACTAAACGTCAAAAAGAAGCCTGAGGTGACAGAGACTCTTTAACAAGTTCAATTTCTAAAAGTGGCATCGAAGAGAAACAAACTGGAACCTAACTGCTGCCAGCGAGGCTCGGTCTTCCCGGAGATGCTACCAAGTTTCAGGTCTCACCAAAGCAGCACACCACTTACATCAAATAAGTTGTCCTGTTCAACTGCCTGCTGGGAAGGTTTCTCTGATTTGTGGCTTTTTCTTGTACCCCCGCGGGGGAAGTTTTCTTCCAGGCTTGCCATGTTTGGGTCTCCTAAAGCTGACAGAAATAATGGTGAGCTGCAACACTGGGGGCAGGTTCCATAAAGGATACGACTCATGGCACGAGAACCTTCTAGCAAGGCACTAAACAAGATTCAAGAGTACGTTATAAATAGTTGATATGCCGGGTTCTTGTTAATCCATGTCTTTCCAACTTTGTATGCCTCAAAACCATAAACTATACACCATCTTCCAGGAGAAGGATTCAATATAGTCAACATTCATTTAGTATTATTTATTGTAATTATGTCAGGTGTGTGTGCATGTGTGTGGATATAAATACAATAGGTAAGTAATTTAAAATACAAATCACATTATAAGGCACAAACAAAAAAGTGACAAGATTCAATAAAGGTGGCAAGCTTCACAAGAAAGATGCTTTTGAGCTGAATGTTGAATATATAGGAAGTGTGGTTCAATATATAAAGGCGTGGACGGCCACGCCTTTAACTCCAGCACTTGGGAAGCAGAGGCAGGCCTATCTCAAATATCAAAAAACAGTTATCAAAAATAACTAATAATAATAAATAGAAATGCTAAGTAGAAAATGTGAAAAAAGCCTGTTTTTCAAAAACATACCGTCATTTGTCTATCTTTAGAAACTGAATACTGAAGCAACGCACAAGGGAAATAAAGTATAATAACAAGTTACATTTTAGAAATCAACCTTGGCTCTGCGGCGGAAGATAAATAAAAATAAGTAGCTTGTGTTTATTTGGTATTTCAGAGACTTGGGGGAAGTGGCAGAATAACGAAAAACAATATTCTTCACTCTACAGACTGGAGAAAAAGAAGTCAAGGCAAGGAACTCAAAGGCCAAGTTTTAGAAAGAGTGTAAGGGTTGAAGAGACACCGAGCAGGTCAACCATGAGAACCAGGGCTAGGTATAAATGAAGACACAGACAGGTTGCTTGATTCTGAGATACCTGGGAAGAAAAATTCAGTAACAGCGTGAGACTGAAGGAAGTGACCACCGAGAAGAAATGCAGAATTCGGTCTGTATGCGTGCATGCTTCACAGAAATAGTGTAGCTCATGAGGGCCACTGTGCTGGGAATCCAACCCTTAATTCCCATTTTAGACCCGGTGAGACTGAGGAGCCAAAGAGCCTGGCGATCACGTGCAGAGAAGGCACTAAGGGTAACTGAAGTGGAGAGCCTGGCTTCCAGAAGCTGCTAAGGCAAAGAGGGGCATGGGTGGGGAGACCACCCATGCCGACTCAAGGGTGCGTAGCAGGAAGGCCGGAAACCCGGGCCAGAAAGCCGAGGTGGGAGCCATGAGGTCGCCTCCCTCTCGCCAAAGCTCCCGGGTCCCAGCCCCGCCGCTCCCGCGACTGCCTACCTCACCGACCGTTTCGAAGCGATCGCACGCGCAGGAAACCGCGCCAACAGCACCACGCCGCTCTCCTAAAGGCGTCAGCAGGATCCGTTCTACTTCCGTTACGAGGGCCAGTCAAACACGGGCCGAGACGGGAAGTATGAGGGCGGGACTTTTCATGATAACCAATCAATGCAAAGGGCCGAGTCGCCGCGGCCAGTCCGTCGCGTGGGGGAGGGGGTGTCTTCCGGTCGGGCCGAGCTGGTGGCTGGGTTTGTTGAAGGACATCAACTGCGGAATTTGTGATTTGGGCGAAGGTGGGTGAGAAGGGGCTCTCGGCTGCTCGGACCGGTGACTGGGCTTCGCAGGGCCGACTAGAACCTGGCCGTTACCCCCATCTCGCACTAGCGACAGGTCTTCGCTTTGCGGGGAGGGGATGGTGGGGAATGGGAATGGCGCTGGAGAAAATGTGGGTTGGGGCCCTGCGGTGCATCTGGGAAGCCTAAGCACCGCGAGGTGCATGCGCCTCAAGGCTCGCACGGTTCGGGGAGAACCTTATTATCCATTTTCCAGTGAGGGTGAGACCCGTCGAGAGGGGAGCTCCCCAAGGTCATCGAGTGATACAGTGTTGGAAGCGATCTCTGGCTTCTCACCCCGTCTCTGGCTAAATTCTGTGTTTTGGATTATATGGTCGTAACTATTTGTTTTCTCTGAGCTGCAGTCAGGAAGTCAGCCCTCCCTTAACTGCGCGGCAGTCTTTGTCAAAACTAGAGTAAACGCGGAGTGGCCCTTGCGAATCTCCAGGCCTGGGCACGATTAACGGGTTAGATTTAAGTCTTGTGTTCCGGAAGTAATCAACTTGTGGTTCGCGACCCCCCCCCCTTCCCAGATATTTATCTCCAAAAATATTTACATTGCGATTCATAACTAGCAAAATGGCAGTTATGAAGTCGCAACGAAATTAATTTTATGATTGGGGATCACCATAACAGGAGCTGTGTTAACGGGCCGCAGTATTAGGAATCGGTGGAAAGGGTTCTTGCTTGTAGAACCTGGGCGCCTTTGAGGCGACTTTCCTTTACGTAGACCTGTTCATCTCAGTACTCCAGATAGGTATTTGTAAGACAGGAGAATAGCGATATCCAGAAACCGATTCTGAAGCAAGGGCAGCTGGTCACCCAAAGCCTTTAATGAAACACCCATTTCACAGGGAGAGGGGCAATGAAGAGACTGGTTGTTTTTAAGGGCGGTATTGGGTTATTTAAAAACAAGCAAAATCTACCTGCTTAAGCTTTCTAATGGAATGCTGTTAAACGATAGTAAATCTTTAAAAATAATAAATCACAGGTTCACAAGTATTAGTCTCAGGTGATCTTTTCACTATTGTATGGCTCTAAGCTTGCATGTGATTTCAAGAACACATTTTAGTTCATTTATTCCTATTGCCAGGTGTGAATGGCTTATACCTTTAGTCCCAAAGCTAATAGGCAGATCTCTGAGTTCAAGGCCATCCTGGTGTATGCTGTGAGTTCCAGACCATCTGGTTTTGCATATTGAGACCCTGACTTTTAAAAAAAAATTTTAAAATCCCATAAAGAGCAGCCTTAACAAAAAGGTTCCTGGTCATTACCCTAAAACAATATTCGATTTGTTGGAAGGTGCAGACCCATAATGCTTTAAGCCTTAATGTGACCATTGTTTGATGATGGTGGTACACGCCTTTAATCCCAGCACTTAGAGGCAGAGGTAGGCAGATCTCTGTAAATTCAAGGTCAGCCTGGTCTAAAGAGTGAGCTCCAGGACAGCCAAGGCTACACAAAGAAATTCTGTCTTGAAAAACCAAATGATAAAATTGTTTATCTCGCCAGCAACACCACTATTCTTCCTCCACCTAAGCTTCTTTAAGACCCCAGTTCCTTATGCCATTTCTTTGTTCTGAAGTCAGAATTAGTTGTCTTTGGAATGCATTCATCCTTGTTCCAGTGTCTTGTAGAGGGACGCTGACAGCACCTCAGCACTGGCCCATCCTGCGCTGTACCAGGCTAGCATAGCAGTCAGTGAGTTTCTGTAAGGTTTCTCATGAGAACCCATTCCATAGCTCTGAAACATGAAATGCATGGAAAAGCATGTGCTTTCATAGGTTTAGGAAAGGGAAACTTGACAATCTATGAAGTTTGTTTTTTAATGGTGATTTTCCTGCTTTGGCTAGATTGGCCAAGGTCTATGAAAGGGATCCAAAGTTTAGATTTCCATCACTGTTCCAGTAACCATTTTGAAAATGTTCAAAATTAATGTCTGAAAATGTATTGCAAAATCTTTGAGTATGAATGCTTCTGAAGCCCTGTGAATGGTAAACAAAGGGGATGCCAGTTTCCGTAGCAACAGCACCTTTGCTGTTCTCTCCGACTTCCATCTCATCTAGAGCCAGCCAGCCAGTCTACCAGTCTTGCCTGGACCTCGACCAGCTAGTCCAAGTTGTCGTTGGGGTCTGTGGCTCGGTTGTGGTAGGTAGGCAGTCATACATACAAAACTTTGAGTGGTTTTGAATTCTGCTGTGGCTTTCTGGATTTGTGTCTGCATTTTTCATTCTTTTCCCTCACTGTCCCCTCCATCCACCCACCTAACTCGTTATGGTCCCCTCCTTACAGCCAAATAGTGCCCCATCTCCCTTCCTGTGTATCAAACGGCTTCTTTTTTTCTCCCTCTCCTCATGCCCTTAAAATCTCTTCCTCCTTTATCAAGGTCCCCTTTCTGTTTTCATGATTTAACACAGACATACACATACATATATGCATATATATTTAAGTATAGGTTCTCTACACAAGAGAAGATACTGGGTATTTGTTCCGAGTCTGGCTTATTTAACGCAGTGATCTGTTGTATCCATTCTCCTGCTTGCATCATAATTTCATTTTTGGGGCCAGGCGGGTGGTGGCACATGCCTTTAATTCCAGCACTTGGGAGGCAGAGGAAGGCAGATCTCAGTGTGTTTGAGGCCAGCCTGGTCTACAAAGTAAGTTCCAGAACAGCAAGAGCTGTTACACAGGGAAACCCTGTCTCGAAAAAAAACAAGAGAAGGGGGGAAAATTCTTTTTTTTAATTATATTTTTTAATTATTCATGGCTGAATAACAGCAGATATGTACCACATATTCTTTATTTACTCATCTATTGACAGACATCCAGGCTAGTTTAGGTTTGCTTGGTGAATAGTCTAGCAGTAAACATGGTTATCTTTGTGGTGCTTTGATTTAGTCTTTCAAGTATATCCCGAGTGGAATAACTGGGTTTTGTGGTAGTTTTGTTGTTAATTTTTTGAGAATCCGCCACACTGACTTGCACAGTGGCTGAACCAGTTCACATTCCTACCAGCACTCTGTAAGGATCCTCCGTCCCACATTTCATCCGTGTGTTGTCACTTTTTTTAAATGCAATTTTTCACATTAAAAGAAATAAAGCTGGGTGGTGGCACATGCCTTTAATCCCAACACTCTGGAGGCAGAGTCAGGCAGATCTCTGTGAGTTCAGGTCAGCCTGGTCTACAGAGCAAGTTCCAGAACAGCAGGGCTACACAGAGAAACTCTGTCTGCAGGGGGGAAAAAAACTGCATTTTCTTCAGGGGTTTCCCCATATAATTATTGAACATTAAACATTTTTCTGGTGTGTATGTATCGTGTGTGTTAAAATCACCTAGAGGCTGTGTGTGTGTGTGTGTTTTAAAATTAGCTAAAGGCCTTATAAGACAGACAACTGGACCAGGGTTTCTAATTCAGTATGTCTGTGGTAGGACCCAAGGATCTGCATTTCTAACAAGTTTCCAGTGGGTCTTATGCTGCTAGTTTAGGGACCTGACTTTGAGAGTCATTGATGAGCCCGGAAAAACCCAGAAGCAGAATTTTTCGTATCACTTGGGGCCTCCTTCCATGTGGTACATGGATAGGGACACAGTTTCCTTCAGTAGCAATTGTCATTTATCAGTTCATGTTGGATTTCTCGTCTTTCCACTTTTGTAAACAGTGTTCAGTAACGATCTGTGAACCATATATTTCTGTCTTGTGATATTTTTGGAAAGGTAAATTCTTGGAGGAGAAATGACCCAGCTAGATAGAAGGGTCTGTCTATCATATAATTTGACAGACACTTTAAATGTTGTAGTTTACGCTCCACACAGTATTAAACCCCAGTTGTAACAATGCTTATTGTAAGTTCTGTGTTAGTTTTACCTTTCTTCTTTCTTTCCTTTTTTTTTTTTTTTTTTTTTTTTGAGGGGCATGGCTTCATGTTTAGCCTGCAACTCAAATCAGCCTGCCTCAGCCTCCCTTGTGCTGGGATTAAAGACCTGTGCCAGGAGGCTGAAGAGATGGCTCAGAGGTTAAGAGCACTGGCTGCTCTTCCAAAGGTCCCGAGTTCAATTCCCAGCAACCACATGGTGGCTCACAACCATCTATAATGAGATCTGGTGCACCTCTTCTGACCTGCAGACAGAATACTGTAAATAAATAAATAAATAAATATAAAATAAAGACCTGTGCCATGCCAAGCTGATCTTAATTGCTTTGTAAGGTTGACTCTCCATTTTATATTTCCTTTCCTTTAGATTTCTCTTTGCAAAGACAAGTAAAATATTTGCCAATATTCTTCGAGAGGTTTCAGCTCCATTGTTTACACTCAATTCCTTTATCTGTTTGGGTATAAGGAGTAGGTTCCAGCTTCAGAAACCACTGTTGACTGACACAGTATCATCGCTAACTGGTCTGTCTCCCGTGGAAGTCCCAAGTGATTTATAGTAGTAAGAAAAGCAGTTGGTGTTTACCACTGAGAAAACGTGAAAAGCATTTCAAGGTCCAGCTTTCAGCTGGTCTTTAAAGTGATTTAATTCAGTGTTTACTATATATAACAAAGTATGGATAGAGAATGCGAACATTAAGCTATACCCAGTCAGAAGACATTTAAGGACAACTCTTCTCTTCCTCTGCTTAACTGTTGTGGAGTACTTAGAAGAGCAGTGGGGGCGGTCCTAATAACAGTCCTTACTAGCTAGGCTTCCCCCCAGCTCTGCTATTGCAGTGTGCAGTGTCAGCTGAGCCACAGAGATGACATGCGTTTTGAAACTGAATTTTTATTTTCTTATAAATTGTACCCAAATCAATATTTTGTTACTTTTTTTTTTTTTAAAGATTAAGTCATGGCTGGTCCTGAAAGTGATGCCCAGTTCCAGTTCACTGGTATTAAAAAGTATTTCAACTCTTATACTCTCACAGGTAGAATGAATGTAAGTATTAATTACATCTTTAAGCACTTATATCTTAGAATAGAAGAGATATGACAACTTCCATTTGCATCTTTTTTTCTCAGTGTGTTCTGGCCACATATGGAGGCATTGCTTTGTTGGTCCTGTACTTCAAGTTAAGGCCTAAAAAAACTCCAGCTGTGAAAGCATCATAACCGGTAAGGAATTGTCATTTTAAGTTTGTAACTTAGCCATCCAGTGTTGAGGTTTTTCTCTTCCCTTATAAAAAATAAACTATTGGCACTCTGAAATTTACTGCATACCTGAAAGCAAACACTGGGCATAATACACCTGTAAGCGCAACAGTGGGGGAGCAGCGACAGGGTTGCAGGTTGAAGAACAGCTGTGCTACATAGCAAGACACGGTCTCAACACAATTGAGAGAGAGAACAAGGAGTTGGGTGTAGTGTCTCATACCTGTGATCCCTGCAACACTGGGGAGGGTGGCGCAGGATGCTCTTGGGAGTTTGAGTCTGCTTTGACTCAAAAAAAAAAAACCCACCAGAGAAAGGTACACAACAAAATGGTGTTTTCTCAGGCTTCAGTGCTTTCCCAGAGGACTATGAGACACCTAGCTTTGTAAGAGGGTGTGTCTTCTGTGTCAGCTGGTATAGACTGGTTTTTCCTAAGTTGGCATGTTAAGAAAAATTGTCTTTTAGGCTTTGTTGAAGTACTTTTTTTTTCTCTCACTGTTTGTCTGTTAATACAATTAGATGACTTCTATATTTTATTTTTGGAAGCTTATTTATGTATTTGCACACTCACATGCCATGACACTGGTGTGGAAATACGTGAACAACTCTGCTTGGCTGTCTCCCCCTTGTTGAGGCAGGTCTCATTTTTGCTGTCATGCTGCACTGTGCTTTCCCAGCTAGCTGGTGTGCACTACAACCTGGCTGTCCTGTCCTCCCCCAGTCTCTCCATCATAAGAGTGCAGGGAGTGCTGGTTAAGATCAAGTACTGTAAGAACAGAGAACTCGAGTTCAGATCCCAGCACCTGTGCCAGGTAGCTCAAAACTGTAACTCCAGGCGATCTAAAACCCTTTTCTGGGCTCATACAGAAACACAAGTGAAACTTGTGGTACTGGGGATCAAACCCAGGGCTTTAGCAGATGCTAGGCTGCCACTCTGCTGAATGACAGCCCCAACCCTAACCTTTAGCATATGAAGTTGCAAGTATTTGCTGGGTTCTGGTAGCTTTATATTTTAATAGAATACTGGAATTTCCCCCTAAAAAAGCCCTTTAAGGTTTTCTTATGGTCCCCTTTGATCCGTTTTACCTGTCCAGAAGTCAATAAATGTGGTGTTAGCAGCGATTGTGCAGAAGGCCAGAACTCTATCAAATGCTTTCTTCACTTATTTTTGTTCTGTTCTTAAAAGCTTTACCCATCTTAAGTATGTTAAAATTAGGGGACTCTGTAGTCCAGTACATGCCTATTCCTTTTTGGGTACTTTGCCCAGTTTTCTGCATGAAATGACTTCTGACTTTGGGAGGGTAGTATATCTCCATAAAAACTTTATCTTGAACCGAGCAATGTTGGCACATGCCTTGAATCCCAGCACTCAGGATGCAGAGATAGGTGGATCTCTGAGTTTGAGGCCAGCCTGGTCTACAAGAACTAGTTCCCAGATAGCCAGGACTGTTAAACAGAGAAACCATATCTTGAGAAACAAAAAAACTACCTTGAAAACAAAGTAGTAGACACTGTATCTTACTATCTATATATCTAAATATCTATCTGCCCTACTGACTCTTAAGAATCTGATGAATTTATATTTAATCTTGGGGAGTTGTGACAATTACTGATTGTCATAAAAATAGAGTGCAACACATTTGTATCAAACTGTTTTTGCTGTTTTGTAGGGTCTTTCAGTGTCTGACCTCATCTGTTAAGTTCCATGCCTGAAGAAGCTGATGTCAACTCATCATGTAATACTCAATTTGTACAATAAATTATGAACCTGGAAAAGCTGGTTGTCTTTATTTACAAGATATCAAAAATATAAAACTGTACAAAATGCAACAAAGGCAAAAACTGGCAGTGACTTGGTCTAAGTTTCTGGTCTTAGTTTTCCAAAGCAAGGCTCAGTACTGGAGGTAAGCAACTGAAATGTCTGACTTCAAGTGTGCTGGGTCGCATGTAGCCATGTCAATTGAAGTAGAGTATGGGATCTAGATCTCTTCACCTGGTCTGTAGAGTGACTGCACTCAGAACTTACAAGGTAGCAACTGAGATGTCAGTGATGGTTGGTACTTCTAGATCTTACGGTTCCTACCCATTTCCTTCACCCTTTCCATGGTGAAGGAAAGCATGTTAGTTGGTTGTTTACCATAGTGCTTGCGTGCCGTACAGTAACTTCATTTTACAGCAGACACACACATGCTTGTAGAGCTCTGCAGCTACTCAAGATGGTACTGTATTTCTTAGTTTGAATCTTGAAGCAGAATAAATTGTTTAAATCAAAATGATTTCCTTTCTAAACATAATAAATTAAAATAGCATTTGAACAGAAAAATGCATAGTTTCCACACAATCCAAAGCACCATAAATGTCCCCTCCATGAACATAATACCTCTTATTCAACTAACGGAAATTAGTTCAATGTGGTTGCTAGAGAAACGTGGAACTGTCCTGTTCAGATTTTCCAAGCAGCATACTCCCAGATCCATGTAGAAAAAAAACATTCTTTGTAGCTTAAATACTAATCACTGAGGTATTTGCTTTTTAGTCTCCCTTTTCCAAACAGTAGCTTCCAAAAGGTCTCTAATACCGCTGGTTTATTGCGGACTGTAAGCTCCTGCAGCTAGAACCAAGTTTCTTCGAGTAAAATGTAGGTGTACAACTGGTGTTGATTTGGTCATATATGTACCCAATAATAACTCCTGGGAATTCTCAGGTAGATTTATATGCCCAGTGGCGGTAGTAAAGTCATCAGTCTCTAAATCTTCAAATGCTTTAATGGCATCCCATAACCGGACTGTATTATCCATTGAACCTAAAAGAAAGCCAAAGAAAATATTAGTGTCTGTCACATCTAGAGTCTGGCACTTTTCCATGTATACTTTGTGTTTGCCTTATGAAAACTAAACATTTACCCCAAAGCCATTAAAATAATTTACCTGATGCCAAAATCTCGCCATCTCTACTAAACCTAAGTGAACACACTGTATCAGTGTGGCCTTTTAATTCTCCAACCATCAAGCCATGTCCAATATCCCAAAGAAGTACTCTGCCATCTGTTGCTCCTGTAGCCAGGAATCTCCCATTGGGAGAAAATGTCAAGGAATGAATTGGTCCCTAGAAAAGAGCAAAATAAGGTTAAGTATATCTGATAAGGCCAAGACAGAACTGTAGTTTAGTGGCATGCATATTATCTTTAAAGCGTGCATGCTGCTAGTTACTATTTTGACTCTGAAAGTGTGTGTGCTGGAATAAGGAAGATATCAGATACCTTGTGTCCAGTGAAGATCCTGACACAGTTACCATTGAGCACATCCCAGAGCCGCACAGTTCTGTCTGCAGAGCCCGTAGCAACATAGTTCGAATTTGGATGAAATCTAGTGCAATTCACATCAGCAAGATGTCCAGCAAATATCCTTAAAGGCTGATAGTGATCTGTAGCCCAAAGCCTTTTTGAAATTAATGGAAAATAAGAAATAATAGTAATTAATTGAAACAAAATTTAACCCCAAAAATTGGTACATCCAGGTGAAAGTCAATTCCCAATGGATCCTCCTTGCCATCTCAACTGAAGGAAAGACAACAGAAGATTGGGCCTAGTTTGAGACAGGGTTTTACATGCCCAAGCTGGCCCTGACCTCACTGTCCTGTCCCACATTCCAGAAAGCTGGTAGGTTTGGATTTGTTTTTTGTTTTGTTTGAGACAGGGTCTCGCTGGGCGGTGGTGGCGCACGCCTTTAATCCCAGCACTCGGGAGGCAGAGGCAGGCGGATGTCTGTGAGTTTGAGGCCAGCCTGGTCTACAAGAGCTAGTTCCAGGACTGACTCCAAAGCTACAGAGAAACCTTGTCTCGAAAAACCAAAAAATAATAATAATAATAATAAAAAAGAGAGAGAGAGGGCTGGAGAGATGGCTCAGCGGTTAAGAGCACTGCCTGTTCTTCCAAAGGTCCTGAGTTCAATTCCCAGCAACCACATGGTGGCTCACAACCATCTGTAATGAGGTCTGGTGCCCTCTTCTGGCCTGCAGCATACATACTGAGAGTACTGTATACATAATAAATAAATAAATCTTTAAAAAAAAAAGAGAGAGAGAGAGACAGGGTCTCACTATTTCAGCCTTGGCTCTTCTGGAACTCAAGATATATGCAGATCAGGGTGGCCTTAAACTCAACTTTAATCTTCCAAGTGCTAGGACTAAAGGCATGTGCCACCATGTCCTGTTCTAGAATGCCAAGATGTTCTCTGTGTAGCTCTGGCTTTCCTAGAATTCACTCTATAGACTAAGCTCTGCCTCTGCCTCCCAAGTGCTGGAATTAAAGGAATCTGCCACTACCACCCAATTTATATAATTTTATTTTATGTGCATTGGTGTTTTGCCTACATGCATGACTGAGGGTGGAATCCCCTGAAACTGGAGTGACAGGTCTGAACTGCCATTTGGGTGCTGGTAATTGTCCTCTAGGGCAGCCAGTGCTCTCAACCTCTGAGCCATCTCTCCAGCCAGCATGTAAATTCTATGATTCTTTGTATATGCACTGCTTCCCACTCCTAATGCACAGAAAACCATTTTCCTGTAGTTTGGGTAACTACATAGTTTCTAGCAAGAATTTCATCAATGGAAACTTTACAATAACAGGAGACATAAAGATGCTCATAGTGGGAATGGGAAACAAGACACATTTGACGTGTTATAAATTACATTAAAGCAGGACCCTTGGTGTACACATAATGAGAGACAGAGTAATAGTCTTCCTCACATGCATTTCAAACTACAGCAATAAATGCTTATCTTCTCAAAAAGTCAGTCCTGATAGCATGAAAATGAAGCTTGCTGGACTTTGTAGTCCCAACAAGAATCAGTTATGTTCAGTGAATAAACCCATAAGATCACAGTGTTCTTACCGAGCTACTCGGTCATGGCCTCCTGACACAAAATAATAGCCATACGGAGAAAACGGTGTGTCCCATACTGGGCAGTTGTGTCCTTTATATTCTGCCTAGCAAGTAAATGTCTGAAGGCTCCAGAGTCTAACAGTTCCGTCCTCTGAAGAGGAGAGCAGATAGTTCCTGAGGAGAGGAAGTGATAGGTTTGATTTCCAGAATAATTTGGTTACCTGTTCACACATTTCAGCAAATGACTTAGACCTAGGTATATCTCAGTGTGTGCACACATGACATGTGGAGATACGCGGATAGTGCTGAGGACTGAACCTCAGGCCTTGCACATGACAGGCAGGAATTCTACCACTGAGCCCCCTCACCTGTGTGTGTGGTATGAGGTATGCATGGGCATGTTCAGGTGTCTTCCTTGAGCAATCTCCCAGATGAACCCAGAGCTTGTCAGTTTTCTCCAGAGATCCCATCTCCAGCTCCAGAATACTGAGATTACAGGAAGGCTGCCATGCCAGTCCGGCATTTATGTGGGTGCTGGGGATCCAAAATCTGGTCTTTACACTTGCATGACAAGCTACCACCCACTGAGCCATCTCATCCCCACCTCTTTATTTATACTTAGAACCAAAAGCTAAAATTATTAAAATAATGTTAAAATGATATACTGTCATACTATATTCTGAACATAACTATATAAAGCTAATTATTAAGAAAATATATAGTGACTATGGGGAAGGGGGGTCACAGTACTTTAGAAAAGAAAAAAGTAAATAGTCTGATGATTCATATGTATGACCTCAGAATTTGGGAGATTGAGGAAGGAGGCTTGCTGCAAATTCAAGGCCAGTCTGGAGTACAGCATATGACTCCATTTCAAAACACACACACACACACACACACAAATTATATATATATATTTCAGAATAATAAAAAGTATGTTTACCAAGACAACCTAAAAAATGAAGTGTGTAAATTTTAGATGTTATTTCCTATCTGCATGCGCTATATTTAAAAAAAGAAAAGGAGTGGAATGTAGCTCAGTAGCAGGATACTAGAGCCTAGGATTCAACTAGACTCTACTCCCATGTAAAATGATAATGTTCTACTTTTTCCAGGATAAATACAAAAGTCAACTGTTTTCACTGAAATCAGACATTTCTTCGAGTAAAATGTACCATTTGGTTAAATCACTATTAAATATATTTTTTTTATTCCCAAGATCTCACAAATACAGTGAAAACTCTGGTGGTTGAAAACTACTAGCTATCCAAGTAGAATACAAATGATAATATGGGTGAAAATACCCTCTTCCAGTCATTTTTGCAGAAAGTTAGAAATGAAAAATCGAGAAATAGCTAAACACATATGGTGCTATTATTTCAAAACACGGTCTGGCTAAATTTCCCAGCTGACCTTGAACCACAATCCTCTAGCCTTAACCTCCAGAGTAGCTGGGATTACAGGCACTTACCACCACACCCAGTTTTCTTCATTCTTTCCATTATAGAAAGCTAATGCTTCAGTAGATGGCTATTAATGCCATTAGTATGAGGAATTTGTGTTAAATTTTACAAAGTGCCACAAGAACAACCCAAGAACTCAAGGATTTCAACCTCTATTAGAGGGTTATTCAAAGATAAAGCTAAATTTTGAAATTAGTGAGCCCTGAATGTGCACCCTGATTCTGTAAATTTAATATATACTTAGTTGCTATTTTATAAACCAGTACTCCAAGATAAATTAGCAAATATAAGATTCTAAAAGATACTGAACTACAGACAATCATGATGTTTTTCTAAGAAGTGTCTACGCATTTGCATTTTATTTCCAGCAGTTAACTTTTAAATCTCAATACTGTTTATCAGTATTTAATTTTGTTTGTATTTTACCTATCCGGACTGAAGCTGGCTCCATAGACAGGCCCACTGTGACCATACAAAATCTTCAACTCACTTGCAGTTTTCTCATCCATGATTCTTTCTCAGACACCATCTGATTCTTTGTCTATAAGACTAAGATCTAAAAAGGTTCAGAAATATCATTTTAGGTTCATTCATTAAAACACTTTAAGGCAATCCCATCATAGCTCAGAACTAACATTTCAACATTTCTTCCTATGCACCAATAACCACTATACTAAGGCCTCTTAGAGTCAGTGATACATCCCCTTGTACAGAATAAAATGAACAGTTAATCATCTGCTAGACCACACAGCTACTCAGAATGAGAACCAGGACTGATTCTTTAGTATGCCTACTATGCTATGTTTCATAAAAATCCTAAAACAATTTAAATGTACTATTTAGGAAAAATAGCAACAAAAGCTTTAAAAAATCCTGACCTTATTAGAGGTTTCGGCTTTTGTTCTGTTCTGCCTTTGTTTTTGTTTTGATGAATGAACTTTAAGTGTATCAGTGTTCTGCCTGCATGTAGATGAATGCACCAGATGCATGTGCTGAGCCCCTGAACTAGAATGATGGCTGGTTGTGAGCTGCCATGGTAACGGAAGTCTAACCCAGGTCCTCTGCAACAAGTCAGTGCTCTGAACCACTGAGTCATCATCTATCCAGCCCCTTGTTTTGATGTTTGGGACAGGGTCTTCACTACGTAGCGGGTGTATGAATGTGAAGTTGAAGCATGTATGCCATCACATACATGTGGAGGTCAAAGGACAACTTGCAGGGCCCTTCCATAGCCCTCACTATGGTTTTCTTAAAATTTACAGGCAAACAATCATCAGATATTAGAGTTTTAACTTTAAAGAACTGTCTGACAAGGGCTAGAGAGTTGGCTCAGTGGGTGAGAATATTTAGTGTTCTTGCGAAGGACTCAGGTTTGATTCCCAGCACTCACATGGAGGTTCATCAACTTTTCAGGCACCAGGCATATGCATGGTACGCAGACCTACATTTAGACAAAACATCTATACACATAAAATAATAAAAACAAATCTTAAAGCCAGACAGTGGTGGCCAACACCTTTAATCTCAGCACTTGGGGATACAGAGGCAGGTGGATCTCTATGAGTTCAAGGCCAGCCTGGTCTATAGAATGAGTGCCAGGTTAGCCAGGGCTACACAGAGAAACCCTCTTGAAACCTCATTTCATCCTCCCCGCCCCCCCCGAAAAAAGGGTTGTCTGATCTAATCCCTTTATTCTACATAGGAGAGAACGAGGGCCAACCAGTTAATCATTGTCAACCCCAACAGTTCTTTCATTATTGGAAATGTTATCTTAGTTTGGTGTTTGTTTTATTTTCAGATAGTTTAAGTTTTGTGGCTGGGCTTGAATTCTCCCTGCAGTCCAGGCAGTCCTTGAACTCACTCTCGTTTATTTTAAATTATTAAGTGTATGTGATTCTGTGGGTGCACACATGCCTAGCACATGTGGGGAGGTCAGAGGATAACTTTTGGGAAGCAGGTCTCTCCCACATGTGAGTTCCAGGAATCAAACTCAGACTATCAGGCTCAGCAGCAAGTGCCTTATCCTGATGAGTCATCTCACCTGCCCAGTTCCTGAATTCTCAATCTTCCTGTTTCATCCTCCTAAGTAGTTTATAATCACAGGCCTATACCACCAGACACAACTGGGAATGTTACCTTTGAATTCAAGTGAAATCAATTCTGCAAAGATCACAACTTCCTGTCTACATTCCATGGAATCAAACCGATATAATTTCAAGTTTACACCACTAAGTCATCTCAGTTACCTGATGCCTGTTTGACACTACGAAGCTTTTTAGGTGTCACAGACCACACTCTGACAGTTGAATCTGCAAAACCTCCAGCAATCAGACTGGAATCATCAGTGACATCCACTGCAGTGAGGCCCTGACAGGAAACAAACAAAAAAAGGCATCTGAACACATGCATATGTAAGCAAAGTTAAATGCACACCATACACGTACATATATGTATAATCATATAATAATAATTAAGAATAAATCATTATGTAGGGGGCACAGGGAGAGATGAGGGGAGGAAGAGATATACATGCAGTGCTCATGGATGAAGTTCTCCAAAAAAGCATGCAGAACTAAAATAAGAATATCTTCTGGGAGGTGGTGGTGCACACCTTTAATCCCAGCACTCAGGAGGCAGAAACAGGCAGATAGATCTCTGAGTTCGAGACCAGCCCAGTCTACAGAGTAAGTTCCAGGACAAGTTCCAAAAATAGAGAAATTCTGTCTTGAAAAGCCAAAAAAAAAAAAAAAAAAGAATATCTAAGTTATATTCTGGTACAGAATATTTAACTATGCAAAGATGTGTTGCATTTGTTTAGCTATGTAAAGATGTGTTACACTTATTTATGTTGTAGAATATGTTTTAATTGTTTAAAAATTTTAACTATGTAAAAAACAATGTATTACATTTGTTTAAATGTAAAGATGTGTTGCTGTTTTAACTTGGCTGACTAAAGAACCTAACTGGTCTAATGAGAAGCTAACAGCCAATAGCAAAGGAGGAGGTATAGCAGGACGTCTCAGCAGGGAGAGTAAGTAGGAGAAATTTAGCTGGGGTGCAGGGCACCAGGGAGCCAGCCAGACAGACATAGACAGACATGAAGGGAGCAGGAAAGAAAGATAAAAAGGTCCCTGAGGCAAAATGTAGATAAATAAAAACAAATTCAATTAAGTAAAAAAAAGCTACAGGGACAAGCCTAAGCTAAAGCCAAGCATTCATAACTTAAGTAAGTCTCTGTGTCTTTATTTGGGAACTAGTTGGTGACCCAAAAAAATTCCAACTACAACGTTCTCCAATAAAACTCAATGTCTGAAGGCACAAACATGAAGAGCAGGATATCATTCACTTCTTGCATCTGTATTTGGAGTATATAATAGGAAGTGTTAGTAATTCCTGTACTTTACTAGATACCTCATCCTCAGTAGTCCATTATAAGAAGTCAATTAAAAACATCTAGAGCCGGGCGGTGGTGGCGCACGCCTTTAATCCCAGCACTCGGGAGGCAGAGGCAGGCGGATCTCTGTGAGTTCGAGACCAGCCTGGTCTACAAGAGCTAGTTCCAGTGCAGGCGCCAAAGCCACAGAGAAACCCTGTCTCGAAAAACCAAAAAAAAAAAAGACATTTAGAGTTAGTTAAAAATGCTAACTTTATGTTAATATTTAAACTAAGTTCAAAAGATACGCCAGATAAGCTTCCTCAGAGGTTAGAACTCAGTCAATCATCAGGAGTCAAGCCGGATTCCGACTCTCTCAAGCTGCTAAAGGCTTTGAAACTCAGAAGACATCCATCTATTCTGAGCAGTGTCATTTTCTTCTTCTTCCTCTTTTTTTTTTTTAATTCTTTTAAGACAGGGCTTCTCTATTTTATAGCTTTGACAGTCCTCAACAAAGCTGCCCACAAACGCAGAGACCCACCTGACTCTGCCTAGAATGCTGGGATCAAAGGCATGTGCTATCATACTGGCTTTCCTTTGTTTCCCAGTTAAATAATGCCAAGAGTTTAAATAATAAAATTCCACTTTAGTTACTTTCTCTCAATGGTAAATCACCATTTTATCTGACTTTTCTGGAAGAAATTGTTCAGTTATTTTACTAACCTGGTAAGCATTAAGGAATGTGTAAAAACAAATGGAGGGTAAGCAGTCTGGCCCAAGGCGCACTCGTTTGGTGGTTTCTTTCATATTCATTATTTTGTCCAGTTTGTCTGAATCTTTCAACTCAGGGAGAGGGATTCTATAAGAGAAATAGACTAAGACTCACTCTGAATATTAATAAACTTCAGCCCTCTGTAACATAGCTGTCACCTCCACATAAGTTTCTTCCCTACCTGTTTTGAGGTGGGGCATTGGGATCTTGTTTCTTGCTTTTAGACCCAACACTATCCTTTTTAGGCTTCTTCTTTTTAGGTTTTCCTTCTTCATTTTCTCCTTCTTCATCCTCATCATCCAAAGGCACCTCAATTTCTGGTTCTTTTAATAAACCAAAAAATACCTACAAGTCAAAAGAATCAACATTTTTTAAATTAAGTTTTCTTCAGTGTATTTGGCTAAATCATTTCTCTTTTTAGGCTCTCTTGCAGCTAAAAATGACCACATTTTATCTGTTGGTTCTAACCAACAGATATTTATAGATGTACACCGCATATAGTTTTAATTAGAAAAAAAAAAAAAGACAAGCTGGGCTTGGTGGCACCCGCCTTTAATCCTAGCACTTGGGCAGAAGCAGGTGGATTTCTGTGAATTCAAGGCCAGCCTGGTGAACGAAGACAGTAACAGGACAACCAGGGCTATACACAGAGAAACTCTGTCTCAAAAAACCAAAAAAGAAAAGAAAAAAAGACAAAAAACCCACATGTTGTCCTGGTTTTAAGAGACTTGGTAGACCTCTTGACATGGCCCCTACCCCTCCCTGGATTCAGCTACAATGCCATTAGTAGCCATTTAAGTGTGTGTGTACGTGAACACACACACACACATACAACACACAGACACTCATGCCACATTCTAAAGGTGGTGAGCCAGGAATTAGAAGCCAAGAGATACAGACGACACTTTGAAACTATCATGCTACTCCCCCCAAAAAGACCCTTGTCTCAGCCGCTGTAGTTAGAGCTCTGTTACATGGAACCATTCCCAAACCGTTACATACACTGGTAATCCTTAGAACACCACATTTTAAAAGCAGTGGAAGGTTATTCCCAAGGTATAAATTATGTAGTGGAAATCCTACGATTTCCAGTCTGCATTACATAGTTCTTAGGTTTACTCCCGTACCTTTGATTTGTTTGCTTCTCGCTTAGCCTCTCCTGCGAGACTTCCCACCATGGCATCTATCTGTTGCTTACTACGAGGCATCCCATCAAAGATGTCAATGTAGAGGTGCTCCTGAACTATGTTCCATATCTGATTGTTCTGTTTCTCCTGAAGATGCCGCTTTAAGAGTTGGTAAGAGTCACGGGAAATACGGAGAACAAATTTACTTGTTCGAAAGTCCAGCATGGTTTCATTCCCTTTCATGTGCTCCTTTTTGGTAAGACTAGATAATACTCGTAGGTCATCCTGGTAATAACATTCCTGATCTCCATGAAACCTGTTTTAGTGATTTTAAAAAGTTATTTTTCAGTGTGTCATTAGGATAATGTTTCTCCTCATACATCTATAAACCATCCCAGAATAATCTGTAATTAATATATAGTAAGATATATTTACAATATAATAATGTAACCATATAAAATAACCCTGACTTAGGCTGTAGGATAACTAATAATACATTTTAAAATGATTATAATTCAGCTTCTAAACCCACCCTCAAAAATGACCAATTTCTCTAATAAAATGTATCATAAACATTTCAAGATAAAGTTTTGGAATAAAGCAGAGTGAACTGAAACATTTGAGTGGAATGTAAAACCCACCACTAGTGTGTATTTCTTTTGAAAACCATCTTTGGTTAATACATAAAAATGTCAGAACCCTTGCTTTACTGAATTTTGTTTTTCTCAAAACCCCACTCTTTAAAAATTTTTATTAGAGAACATTTCAAACATGGAAGTAGAAAATAGTATGCCTTCAGTGTACTTATCACAGCCTCAGAAATAATCAGTACATGGATTCTCATGGCCTAAACATTTCAATTACTTCCTATGTTAAGACATATTAAACGTCAACTAAATGTTGGTACTCAACAATGAGCGCTTTCATAATTTCACTATTTCCAAGTCAATGGAATAAAGCCTTCAGCCTTGGTATAAGATTAAATATACTTTTGTTTTACCCTCGTTAGGCATGGGGTCATAGTAGACTGTAATGGAAGCAGAGAACTTTTTATGACAGCCCAGCTTCCCATATAGGAAGATGGCTATCTCAGGAGACTGAAAACAGGACAACAAAAGAAATTAGCTTCTAGATAGAAATTTTGTGATCAGCCAAGGGTGGCAGGGCTCAGGCTCAGTTTGCTCTCTGTACCTTCAGCTGGGAATCTGGGTTTAATGAATGAATACGAGAGCTAAGAGTCTGCTGCTCCCCTTTCAGCATCATCTTTGTTAGCTGATGAGTTCTGGCTTAAAGCGCTCCCCTTTGGTCAAGCTGACCCTGCCTCCTTGACATCTGAAACTCAACACCTTCCTGGATTTCCTCCTCTTTCTCTTCCTTTCCTTTTCTAGATCTTATACTTGGTTGTTAAATGTTGGAGCTCCTCAAACCAATGTACGGCTTTAGTGCCTTCTCCCCTCTCAGCTTTTATATAGGGGGTGGGGAACCAGGTTACATTATAGAGGGACAGAGTGATTATTAGCTGACCAGTTCTGGAGGTAATGGTTCTTTTTATTATTTATTTGTTTGTTTGTTTATTTTGGTTTTTCAAGACAGGGTTTCTCGGTGTAGCTCTGGCTGTCCTGAAACTCACTCGGTAGACCAGCTGGTCTTAAACTCAGAAATTCACCTGCCTTTGCCTCCTAAGTGCCAGGACTAAAGGCATGTGCCACCAAGCTGGGCAAGGGTATTGGTTCTTAATGGGCTTTTAAATTAATCAAAAGCACATCTGAATTTGGAACTTAAGATTCGTTCCCCTACTTGGCAGGGGTTTCCGTCAGTAAAGTTATTCTTATCCAGACAGTCCAGAAACCTGGATTATCAATTACACTTCACCTCATAGCTAAGCCATCAAGTGTTGAATTAATCTACTTTTCACCTACACCAGCAGACTCTTGTTTCTCAACAGGGATACTACTAATATATTAGGCAGGGCAATTCTCTGCTAAGTAGGACTACCTATACATCCTATAATTATTATCCTTCTCTCCTTCCCTTACAGTTATTACGACAAACAAAAATGCCTTGAAATATTTACAAATGGTCGAAGGGAAAAAGGAGTATCACCTCCATTAAGAACACTTAAAACCATCATCAACCAATAGCCCCTCTGTCCCTCACCATGTTTGCCTCTTTGCATAAAGGTCCTTTACGTAAAAAGGTATACTCAGGCTGTGGTAGGGTAGACCCTGCCTATAATTATAGCACTCAGAAGGGAGAACAAGCAGATCTCTGCCAGTCTGAGGCCAGCCTGGTCTGCACAGTAAGTTCTGGGCCAGGCAGGGCTATGTAATAAGATCCTATCTAAAAAGAATAACAAAAAAGGAAACTAATGAAATTATCCTCTATTGACATCTATAGCAGAAATGATTCATTGTCCCCAAACGCTCAGTTTTCCTTTCTTCCTCAGTAACAAAACACCTCTTAGCTGGGAAGAGACACCTAAGGAAAGACCGTATTTCCTACATTTGTAGCCAGGGATGGCCACTGACTGAAAAGTTAGAAAAAGAAGTGTGGGCCAGGCAGTGGTGGCACACACCTTTAATCCCAGCACTTGGGAGGCAGAGGCAGGCAGATTTCTGTGAGTTCGAGGCCAGCCTAGTCTACAAAGCAAGTTCCAGGACAGGTTCCAAAGCTATAGAAAAACTCTGTCTCAAAAAATTAAAAAAAGAAGTGTGTGCATCTTCCAGGAATGTGTGCCCCCTTGCTGACTAGAACACAGTGAGGACTGTTCACTGCTAGAGGACCATCTGTGTCACACATGGAAACCACATGACAAGGACGATAAACTGAGGAAGGCCACATCCTGACAATCAAGGATTTACTTATTAGTAGTAAACTTCCTACCTTTATGAGAAAATCAAGCTTCCATTTTATATAAGCCTCTGTTTGGGTTGTCAGGTATTTTAAGTCCAACCTAATTCTAACATAGTTTCTATTGCTCTTAGAATAAAGTTTTATTTATATCAGTTTTCAGTGACTCTCAATCAAATCTAATTTCATTAAATACAAATCCCTATTATTCCTATGACAAAAATCCTGAACATAGCAAGAACCTGCCTGTTTCCAGGTCCCAACCAATGTTCCCACCATTCCCTGTTCCAGCTAATGAGTTCCTTTTAGCCTCTGTAACGACCATGACCCTTCTCCCAGGCCTTCCAGATATGCTCTTCTCTTCATCTGGCTAATTCCTAGCCCTTCTTCAAACTTCACTTCAAGTCTGGCTTCGTCTGGGAGATCAATTCCCCTAGCCCCATGTTAGGTTCATATTGCCCAAGGTACCTCTCCTTCACAAAGTACCTTCTGCTTTACAATCTTACGTTTGTGGGGTTACATATGTGCGTGTATACATATACGTATATAGATGAATAAAATATGTTAAAATTCACATACTTCTCAAAGAACGATTTTGCTTCATTTTCATGTTGATTATAAACTAGCTCCAAGTACATGTGTACAAACAGAGGATAAAAGAGTTGGGATAATTCTGCTCGATGGCAGTCCAGAGAACATTCAATGAAGTGTTTCAGTCCGCTGTAATATTCTTCATACATTGCAGGGTCTCCTTGTTGGTTGTAGGCCGACAAGACAGCACTGACATCTGGCTGGTCTTCCACAGCTACACTTCCAACTGTTTAAAAAATGAATGACAACTTTTAAGAAAATGATCTAAAATGCACCATGTGAATGCAGGAGTTTGCTAAGGCTCAGAAGAGAGTTACTTCTCAAGTTTGTCCCTTTCCTCTTAACAGCTCTTCCCCAACACAATCATGTATCTTTTTTAAAATTTTGCATTGGATTTATTTTGTGTACATGTGTGAGGCTGTGTACGGGGGTGGGGGAGACAAGCCACTATGCTCAAGTAGAGATCAGAGGACAAATTACAGTAGTCAATTCTCTCCTTCCAAAATGGAGGCTTTAGGGAGCCACCTAAGTCTGTCAGGCTTAGTGGCAAGCACCTTTACCTGTTGAGCAAACGTGCCAGCCCACAATCACAGAACCTTTTAATGGGATTTAGTATGCCTTTCAGTTACCCAAGCCAAAAACCCTTCAGTTTGACTACATCTTATCATTTCTAAATCGATAACAAGAACATTTTTCCTGGAACCGCCTATTTAAAGGCAAAATATACATGCAGGTTTGGTATTGGGGCTAAGTGGACAGGAATTGTCTAGCATGTACAAGGCCCTAGGTTCAACCCCCAACACCACCAAATAAATAAATAAATATGCAAAGCAAACAATTATGCTAATCTTCTCTGTGCAAATGGATACAACACACTCAAGTTCTTTGTATATACTCCTGTAATAGATCTAGTCCTGTGATACCTTCATAGTCAAACATCAATCCACTCATATAAAATATCAGCATTTCAGCCAGGCGGTGGTGGCTCACGCCTTTAATCTGCGCACTTGGGAGGCAGAGGCAGGTGGATATCTGTGAGTTCGAGGCAAGCATGGTCTACAAAGCTAGTTCCAGGACAGCTAGGGCTACACAGAGAAACCCTGTCTCAAAAAACAAACAAATAAACTATCACCATTTTAAGGAAAAGAGGGAACATTTGTTATGGCTCAATATAAAATATAAAAGACTACAACTCAATTGTATATGCTTAAAGCAATTTCTATAATCAACCATTTCATGATTGAAAGGCTGAATATTTATTTGTAATATAGCAATACAAAAACAATAATGCTTTTTTCAATCAAATCAGAGTTTGGATATTGGAAATGTTGGTAAAATACAATTATAGTGTTCTACACTTTTGTGGTTTTTAGTGGTTATACACACTCGTTGCAGCAAAAATTATAAATAAAGTTATAATATTGTAGTCACTCTCATGGTCTCTTTTCCTCCTTGGCTTCCCGAGTATGATATAAAAACTAGGTCAAGGCTGGACGATGGTGGCGCATGCCTTTATTCCCAGCACTTGGGAGGCAGAGGCAGGCTCTGTGAGTTTGAGACCAGCCTGATCTACAAGAGCTAGTTCCAGGACAGGCTCCAAAGCCACAGAGAAACCCTGTCTTGAAAAACAAAAAAAACAAAACAAAACAAAAAAAAAACAACAAAAAACTAGGTCAAGTTTCTGGACATATGATAGATATTTTAAAAAAAGTAACAACAATAAAATTTATGTTACAATAGACTCACAAAATGTAGCACAAAGATC
The DNA here is from genome assembly GCA_028555095.1 of Dicrostonyx torquatus. Taxonomy (NCBI): domain Eukaryota; kingdom Metazoa; phylum Chordata; class Mammalia; order Rodentia; family Cricetidae; genus Dicrostonyx; species Dicrostonyx torquatus. The sequence continues at coordinate 3,051,323 of JAQHUG010000013.1, read as the reverse complement.
CTTCTCAGTCCCATTTTCCACACATTCTTTACTTCCCCATAACAATACTTAAGTGTAGGTTGGCTTTAATCTCACAGTAATTCTCCTGCTTCAGCACCCCAAGTGCTGGCATTATAAACATGACACACCTCTATCTATATACATAAATTACAGTGCCATGTCTGGCAATGCTCTCACAGATACAGATTAACTTGTCTAGAACCACTAATCTGGATAACTTAATTCAGTATTTACTGATCTCCTTTGAGAATTTATACTAAGGTGTGAGTTTAAATTTTTAAAATATGCTGTGTGTGGAAGACAACTTTTAGGTAGCTGGGTCTCTCCTTCCACCATGACAGATGGTCAGCCATGGTGCAACCATACTGCAAGAGGCTTTGGTTTTTGTATTTCGAGACAGGGTTTTTGTGTAACAGCCCTTGCTGTCCTGGAACTCACTCTGTAGACCAGGCTGTCCTCGAACTCAAGAGTTCTGATATTAAGGCATGCGCTACAACCGCCGGGCTGCAAGAGTGTGTTTATGGTATGAATTGTGTGACAAGTGTCTGGGAGGAAGGTGGAGAGGAGTTGTTAGGACTGATTCAGGAACTAAAGTTTTTCAGTACTGGCCATTTTACACTTTACATCTTAGGCTCGTATTAACCTACTTTAAAAAAAAAAAACTAGGAAAAATGCCTTTAACTGACATCACACGAGGGAAAGCAACAAAGACAAAAATGTCTGCCCCACACCTAGCCGTAAAGTTAGGGTTTTTAAAGGTTAGTATACATTAGCACTCTTTAAAAGCCGTTTGGGCAGATTCCCAGACCCAAACCCTAGAGCGTTTACATCTGAGGTGATGCTCAGGAATTTGCATCCTCCAAAACACTGACCGGCACTTAGCCCACATTCTGAGAAATACTGACAACCACCACTCTGGATGTGCGGTCCAAAGCGCCTTCCGGCTTTGCTCCACAGCGCGTTCTCTCGTCTCAAAAGGAGAGATGAGAACCAAGGAGCTGTGAAAAATCAAGATATAGAAAGGACTTGCAGTCAAAGTATGGAAGTGTAACGGTCCTAGTGGTGTTCATGCGAACCTATGCAAGGCTCATAAATCTAAATAAGAGGGAAAACACCGAAACCCCGTGGTCCCCCACTTCTGTCAAGCCCGGCTTCCCGGCACCTCCCCTTGGCTCCACAGCTCTGCTCAGCCTCTGGCTGGAACTGACAGCTCAGAAGAGGGTTTGACTGCGCAGCCCGCGCCTTAGCGAAAGGGGCGGGCATGTGGCCCTAGAGGCGGGCCCAGGAAATTCAAAACAAGCCCGCAGAGGTGCAGGCCTGCCAGCCCTTGCCTTCCCCGCTAGCTCCCCTTCACGCCGGCGTTCCTGTCCAGGAACCCCGCGATTCACCTTTTCCTGGAGCCGCAGGACCTGAGGCTGAACCCGAAAACACCGTGGCCCCCGAAGAGCCGCTGCCCGGAGTGTCAGGGGCCGCAGAGCCGGGGACTGAAGCGGTGACCCGGCTGAGAAGCGCGCTAGCCGCCTCCGCGCCGGCCCCGTCCAGCTCTCCCGGAGCTCCGGAGCCCGCCACTGCCTCCTCCAGCAGCCGGGCCTCACGGCGCAGCGCCTCTTCGGCCTCGCGGAGGTTGCTCTGCCGGAGGAACTGCAGCACTGCCAGAAGGGTCTGCCGGTCGTGGGGAGCGCCGGCCTCCGTGGGAGCGGCGGACACCGGGGCCGCCCCCGCCGGGACAGCGGCGGAGACGGCCACCACGGGCTTGGGGGTCCCGCCATCCCCGCCGGCGGCCGCCGCCGCCGCCACCGCCGCCACATTCCCGCCGCCGCCGTTGGGGCCGTTGTTGGGAGTGCCACCGCTACCCTCGCCTGCGCCGTCGCCAGTCTGCGGAGGTAGCAGCGTCGGCGGTCCCTCAGGCTCTAGCTTGACCGCCACCTCCGTCTGCTCCTCCGCCAGCGCCGCCATCTTGCGGCTGAGCCACCTCGCGCCGTCAAGCGTGACTGCGTTTTCGCCACATGGAGGGCGGGGTAGAGCGTTTCACGACAATTGGGGCAAACCATTTACGGCAGGAGGAGGAGCCAGCGAGGAGAAAAGGAATGAGCTCGAGCAACTTTCAAAACTGAGTGAAAAGCACGCAGGAAGTGGGAGTTGGTTACCGTCTCTATTACACTTGCCTGATAATTACCGTTCGCTACAGTCAGGCTGAAATCAGGCGTTGAGAAAGACGTTTTACATTATACGAATTCTTCTAATTCAACAATTTTAGAAGGTGCTAACCCCTGGAGTCTTTATAGGCGGCTTAACCAAAACCCAAAGAGGTTAAAATACCATGCCAAAACCACACACGAAGGAAGACTGTCAATATTCAAGCCCAGGTGTTTAATTCAAAAGCACATCTATTTATAAAGCAGGAAGTTTCTGAGTTACTGGTAAGGTTTGCTAATATTAGAAGCTGAACTGTGGTTACTTTTTATTTCAGTTTTCATTCCTGTAAAAACAATCTCGCTTTGTGAACTTTATAGTATATGTTTTATATTGTGATAAAAAGCCTTTAAGCCGGATGTAGTTTTTAAACATAAATTTAAGCCAAAGGCAGGGACATGATGATCTCTGCAAATTGAAGCCACATGGTCACCATCATAGCAAGTTCTAGATCTACACAGAGAGATCTGTCTCAAAAAGCGAGAAAATCTGTTATAAATTTAAAGAGAAAGAAAAATCAAAACATTCTTTTCAGTTCTTGTAAAAAAATAAATTCTTTTTCTTTAAAAAATATTTTTTTAAATAAAAAGTTGATTTAAAACAGGGTCTTATGCTGGGCAGTGGTGGCACATACCTTTAATCCCAGTACTCTGGAGGCAGAGGCAGGCGGATCTTTGTGAGTTCGAGGCAAGCCTGGTGTACAAGACCTAGTTTCAGGGCAGACTTCAAAGCTACAGAGAAACATTGTCTCGAAAAACAAAAACAAAACAAAACAAAAAAACGGTCTTCTGCACCCAGGCTAGCCTTGAACCATGTAGTCAAGGTGAACTTGAATTTCTGAGCCTCATGCCTTCCTTTTACAAGTGCTGGGATTACAGGGGTGTGCCATCACAGCCAGCTAAAAAGTTTTTAAATTTAATTTTCCGTGACTGAAATGTTTATGCTGTGTATTCAGTTGTCACCGTCTTGTTACTGTTTGGGGCTGTTCTGGGGACTGAACTTTGGCCCCCACCTCTTGAATGCTAGGCTATTGCTGAGCTACAGTGGGAGGCAATCACAGCAGTATGGCCACCTTTGTCCCCTCTAGGTTGTACTTTAGCTGAGGTTAATGACTTCAGGTACTGAAAGAGAGAGATTCACTGAGTGCCTTGGACACTGACTTTTACTGTCTTGTCTTCTTCCTTTCTGATGCCTACTTTCAGAGAGTCTGCTGTCAGGCTGGATCTTGGTCAGGTACCCACTCTTTCTGGACGCTGCCCTTTCTCTTTGATTTTCTGTCGTTTCACTGATCACGGTTTCGGTCTGACATCTTTTTCTGTAGGTCTCCATATTTAGTAAGTATGTTTACAAAGGTTTCTTCCTTTCCATGTTTGCCCTTCTTCTAACATCTCTTCCTATGAATGTACCAATGAATAGTTTTGGTTTTGAGGTCACTTTGTGGTTTACAGTTGTCTAATACCTGCTTAGAGACTTAGTTCTTCTACCTGAGTTTTTTTCAGTGTAGTAATACATTTTTAGCCTAGCTCTATATTGCTTCATTTATTTATTTACTTATTTTGGTTTTCTTTCTTTCTTTCTTTCTTTTGAGACAGGGTTTCTCAAGTGTAATCCTGACTCCCTGAAACTCGCTCTGTAGACCAGGCTGACCTCAAACTCTCTGCCTCCCGAGTGCTGGAATTAAAGGTGTGCACCACCATACCCAGTTGTGAACTATTTTCCTTAAGAATATAGTTTTGGAGCCGGGCGGTGGTGGCACACGCCTTTAATCCCAGCACTCGGGAGGCAGAGGCAGGTGGATCTTTGTGAGTT
>JAQHUG010000013.1:2995739-3019457 GCA_028555095.1 Dicrostonyx torquatus | reverse complement strand
TACATATACAGTGTTTTGCTTGCATGTAAACTTGCAGGCCAGAAGAGGGCACCAAGTCTCATTACAGATGGTTGTGAGCCACCATGTGGTTGCTGGGAATTGAACTCAGAACCTCTGGAAGAGCAGTCAGTGCTCTTAGCCTCTGAGACATCTCTCTAGCCCTATTTATTGGTTTTTTGAGATAGGGTTTCTCCATAGCTTTGGAGCCTGTTCTGGAACTAGCTCTTGTAGACCAGGCTGGCCTCAATTCACAAAGATCCACCTGCTTCTGCCTCCTAAGTGCTTGTGTGCCACCAATGCCCAGCTCTTTTTTTTTTTTTTTTTTTTTTTTTAAATCCTTTGAAAGTAGTAAGAACTTGTACCAAGTTGGGACACAGAACCGGGCAGAATGGCTCACACTGAAACCATAGCACTTTGAAAGGTCAATCACTATCAGGCTAAACTGGGCTACATAGTCAGACCCTTAAACCCTGTCTCAAAGCAAAATTGTACCTGTTGGTGCACACCCCCTTAACCCCAGCCCTCAGAAGGCAGAGACAGGAACTCTGAGTTCCAGGTCAGTCAGGACTATATAGTGAGACACTGTCTCAAAAACAAAACAAAACAAACAAAAACAGATGGCCACTGAATATGGTAGTACATACCCACAGTCTTAGCAGGTGGAGGTGGAGACAGGAAGGTAAAAAGTTAGTTCCAGGCCAGCCTGAGTTACCCTTTTAGGTTTAGGGGATTTTTGTTTTGTTCGTTTGTTTTTAACTTGTGTGTATTTGAAAGAGATTGTGTGTGTATTCGTGCGTAAGAAAGAACATACCTGTATGTGTTTATGTGCACTGCATGAGGCAGCACATCTCTCCAGCTCTAAGAGCCCCTCTTTAGAGCAATACCTTGCCTCCCAAAAAGTAAGTAAATGAACAGGCAGAAACATTAAAACAACAGTTCAAGATTTATTTTTTTTATTACATATACAGTGCTCTTCCTGCATATATGCTGGCAGGCCAAAAAGAGGGCACCAGATCTCATTTTAGATGTTTATGAGCCACCTTGTGGTTGCTGGGAATTGAGCACAGGACCTCTGGAAGAGCAGCCAGTCCAGTGCTCTTAACCACTGAGCCATCTCTCCAGCCCCTAAAACAACCGTTAAAAAAAAACCAAAAAACAAAAACCCAGAATACCCATACAAAGACTTTGGAACACAGCATCTGAAATATTTAGTGTAGAGTTAGTTGACTCAGCCAGGCGATGGTGGCACACACCTTTAATCCCAGCACTCGGGAGGCAGAGGCAGGTGGATCTTTTTGAGTTTGAGAGCAGCCTGGCCTACAAGAGCTAGTTCCAACGCAGGCTCCAAAGCTGCAGAGAAACCTTGTCTCGAAAAACCAAAAAAAAAAAAAAAAAAGTTAGTTGACTAACAGCTCTAATGACAGTCTGCAAGGAGGTAGCAAAATATATAAAATGTATTTTCATCAAATAGGTGAGCATTAAAATGTTTATTGTAATAGTAAGCTGCATTTGTGGAGTAAACATTTTATTTCTAGCTAGCTTGTTTTTTTTGAGACAGAGTCTCACTATGTAGCTCTGGGTGTCCTGGAAACTATGTAGACCAGGCTGGCCTGATGCTCCCAGAGATCCACCTGCCTGCTTCACCCAGCCTCCCAAGTGCTGGCATCAAAGGCGTGCACTACCGCTCCCGTCTCACATTTTATTTCCTGAACAGATCTGTTACGATTTTTTCAGATTGAGTTTTTCTCAGATAGATCAAGTATTCAGTGTGTGAATAGTCTGTGGACAAAAAAAAAGTTCTAGGTTGTTTTTGGTTATAAATGCCTGTCCCTGGTTAGCTGTGGTCGTATGAGGGGTACACATTGGTCATAAATGCCTGTCCCTGGTTAGCTGTGGTCGTATGAGAGGTACACATTGGTCATAAATGACTGTCCCTGGTTAGCTGTGGTCGTATGAGAGGTACACATTGGCTTCTGAGCATCATCATTGAGCTGTTTGGGGTGGGTCACCTGAGCTGCTCAGGAGGCTGGGGCAAAAGAATTGTTTTCAGCCCAGAAATTCTTGGCCAAGGTGGTCCCATCTTTCAAAAGGACCTAGAGTCTGGAGAGATGACTCAGCAGTTAGGAGCATGTACTGCTCCTGTAGAGTTTGGTTCATCGTACCCTTGTCAGGCAGCTCATAATTCTAAGTCTTAAGAAAAAAGGAATGGGAGGCATGGTGGTGCGGGCCTGGAATCCTAGCAGTTATTCAGAGAGTAAAGACAGCCAGAGCCGTATAACAAGACTCTGACTCAGAAAAAGAGGAAGAGGGGCTGGAGAGATGACTCAGAGGTTAAGAGCACTGACTGCTCTTCCAAGGTCCTGAGTTCAATTCCCAGCAACCACATGGTGGCTCACAACCATCTATAATGAGATTTGGCACCTTCATAAATCTTTTACCAGAAAGAAAGAAAGAAAAAAGATACATCAACAGGGAGTTTTTGGTCATGCCAGTAAAAAAGCAGCTATATTTATCTTGTACTCTGTTTTTAACGTTAAAGAATTTTTCATTACTGTTAGATTATGAAAGATAAGGCCATGTTGGTTTGCTCATAGATCATACATAACTTGTTCTGAAAGAACTGAATAGTCTTTTTTTCCCTTTCCAGGATGGTCTGCTTGTTCTTCATTATGGTCTTGTGGTTTCTCCTTTGAAAATAACATAAAGAGTTGAGGATATATGAGGAAGAAAATGCAGTAAGGATGCTTCTGCAGGTCTGCATCACACCAAAGATTCTCAGAAACATGTAGCCACCACTACTTTGTGCTGTTAAGAGCTAGCTTCTGATTTTCCACACCAGAACCCTAGCATTGTGTGTACAACTTGAAACAATAGAATGTATTTACTACACTATATACAAAGCACTCAAATCTCAGGGGAAAAAACTGAAAACACTGAATTTTAAAATTCCTTGTGATTCCAAATACGAGGAAGTTGCTGGTTGCTTCCCATCTTTGAGGTAGGTTGGCCATTTGGCAGCTAGGATTCTGCCCTCCAGGCTGCATGGTTGGGCAGGTGTTCTTTCAGAACAGCTTTGCTTTGAATTCAAAGCCAGTCCGTTAAACTGCAGGGTGCACTCAGCACCAAAACTGCTGTCCATTTACATAGTCCTTCCTATTCTAGATGTTAAAAAACAACAGTGATCCTACTAAAGCAATGTTATCCAGCTCTGAGACAGTGGAGAGAGAGACTGTCTCCTGTTGGGTACGGCTCTTAACATCCCTAAATATGAGGTGCTTCTCTGTGATGTTTTATTTGCATAGATCAGTGCTACTGGGACAGGTGTCATATGGGTTCCCTCAGTGTGGCTGTTGATAATGGCGCTTGTCATGGCACTGCTTCTAAAAGTAGCAAAAAATTTCAGGTGAATTACCAGAAGTTTACAGAATCCTTATTGTTTCCTCAGTCACTTACCTTAACTGGTTCTATGTTTAATGTTTGTTTTCTCATCACTGGGATAAAGAATTAAGAGAACCTTGCTTTCATGAAGCAAGGTCATGAAATTTATTTTAAACTTAATGTTTAAAATGAATTTTGAGCATTATTTTGCCTAAAATTAGCATCCTGATGCTTTCTAGAAGAAATATTTTATAGACTCTTTTATTTCACAGCAAAATTTCCAAATCTGTACAGAAACTTATAAAATTGAACTTACATTGGCAGGTGTTTTGTAAAGAATTTATTAATTGTGCGTGAATCTCTTCTGACATTTAATAAAATTTATTTTATCCAATGTTGATTTGTTGGCCTTTTTTTCTTTATTTTTTATTGTGTGTATGTGTGTGCTATAATATCGTGGGAGGAAAGCAAAAGAATAATTTCTCTCCATCCACCATGTGAGTCCTGCAGTTCAAATTCAGATAGTCAGGCCTGATGGCAACACCTTTATACACTGAGACAGCTCAGCAGCCCTTGGCTGGATTTTAAAAAACAAAACACTTCAAAAGACAGGTGTCTGAATTACAGTGCCGAGCCTAGTATTTAATTGGCGTCTTGATACTTGCCACTGCTGTGCTGTGCTGGGCTGCCACGTCAGTAGGCAACTGTAGGATCCATGCCACTCCAACTGACACAGCCGGCATCTAGTTAGGCTTTCCCAAGGCCGTCCTCAGGTTTAGGGAGTCACAGCATTATCAGAGCCAGAGGATGCAAACTAAAATCAGCATGGGGAATAGGCACCTTTCCTGCAGTTGAGGACAACCAGGCACAAGTTTCTGCTTGACTTAACGCCAGTTGTGTAGGGGCAGTGTTTAATTCTCAGAAATTAGTGTGATGTTTTGCCAACAAGTTCACTGTATTATTCCATTTTAGTGGGAGTTAAGGAGGCACTAATGTATTTGTGATTTTGGTAATTAGCTCCTTATACTGCAGAACCTGCCCACAAGCAAGTTACACTGTTAGCATAAACTTCATGCCATGGCCCCAAATGTCAGGTGTACACTGGTAATCAAAGCCTGATGAATTTACCCTTTAGTCTGTGGGCTAGAGAGAGATGGCTCAGTGGGCAATGTCGCCTGTGTCAAGCCTTAAGTTCAATATCTGGAACTCACATGGTAGGAGAGAACCAGCTCCTACAGATAGTTCTGACCTCCATGTCTGCTATGGCATGCCTCCCGTACATATATACAAACGGTAAACAATGAAATAAAATTTTGATCGGGGTGTGGAGGCTTAGGTCAGAAGTTACTCAGATGGACCTCAGGGGCTGTCTTTTTTTTAATATGGGGTCTCTCCTGTAACCTGGGATCCACTGATTTTGGCAGGCTGCCTCTCCAGCAGACCCCAGAGATCCTCCCATCTCTGCCTACTGAGCACTCAATTACAAGCACGTACTGCCGTGTCCAGGTCTTTATGTGGGTGCTTGGGCTAGGGAAGAACTCAGACCTTCATGCTTGTATGGCAGGCACTTGCTAACTCAAAAGCCTGATTTTGAAATAGAGATAGAAGCCAGCTAGGTGTTAACATGCTTATTCCAGCACTTGGGGTAGTGGAGACAGGATCTCTGAGTTCAAGGCCCGCCTGGTCTACATAGCGAGTTCTAGGACAGCCAGAGCTCCATGGACCCTATCTCAAAAACAAAATGACACAAAACCCCTCAAGTTTGTGTGTGTTACGTCTCTGTGTATGTATGTGTATTTTTGTATGTAGGTGTGCGTTCCTGTACATGCATGGGAGCCAGAAGAGGGTTGCATCCTTCAGAGCTGAAGTTACAAGCATTTGCTAGAAGTTTGGGTTGTTAGAAGAGTGCTGGGATCCAAGTCTGGTGCTCAAGCTTGCACAGTGAGCATTTTTAACCACTGAGCCATCTCCAGCTCTCCACAATTTGCTTTGAGACAGGGTTAAACGACAGCCCAGGATACATGATACCCTGTTTCAAAGAAGAATAAGATTCTCACTTTTTATCCCTTGAATGTTGTGATGTACAAATAAATGTAATTGTTGGCTTCTCTTCAAAACTAGACTGGGGAAATCTGAATTTCCTACAGAGATTTAATAGTCTTTCCACAAATGAAATGCCATATTGATCTTCTGAAACTCTGCCAAGCACATACACGCAGGCCTATTCAGTCTCTTAGTACTAAGACAACAGATCTGTGTCACAATGCCTAGTCAGCCAGTTCCTTCTAATGAATAAAGGGTTCTATCTATTAATACCATGAGATTGATAGAGAATCATTTACTTTTTCCTTCTTGCTTTACCTACATTTACCACTAAGCAGAAGAGGGATGGAAATACAGCCTGGGGATTAACATCTGCTTTCATTCTGAGTCTAACCTTTGACTCGTGTGCTTATATTTGATCTAAAGTGTCCCGCGAACTTCAGGTACCAGGGGAGCTCCTTTTTTGAGTGAGCTAAAGCTTGATTAGCCCTGAAGGAGGTGGTTTGTTTGAAAGTGGGTCTCTCTGGCTCTGACTGGCCTGGAACTTGCTGTGTGGCCAGGCTGGGTTTGAACAAAGAGACCTACTTACCTCTGCCTCCTGGATGCTGGGATTATGTTGTAAGGAGGCCACTTGTTTGTTTCCTGGCTACCGAGATTCCCGAAATAACCACACAGAAATTGTATTAATAAAATCACTGTTTGGCCAATTACTTAAGCATATTGCTAGCAAGCTCTAGAATTAACCCATCTCCATTATTTTATATTTTACCAAAAGGCTTTGTGGCCTACTGGCAAGATTTCAACATGTCTGTCTCTGGCTCGGCTCCATGGCTTCTCCCGACTCCACCTCCTTTCTCCCAGCATTCAGTTTAGTTTTCCCGGCCTAGCTCTGCTCTACCCTATCACAGGCCCAAAACAGCTTCTTTATTAACCAGTGGTATTCACAGCATACAGAGGGGACTCTCACATCAGGATTAAGGGCATGGACCACCACATCTGGCCAAGACTTCTTTATATCCTGTATGAGTCCTTTGATCAGGAAGTCTTTATAGGCAGTCCATTTCTTCATTAATTTACATAGCGGATGAGTCTTACATGAGATAAATATGTCTTAATATGCAGTGCTGGTGGCTCAGCCTGTTACTTGAGCATCTGAAGCAGAAGAATCAAATGACCCTTGAGTTGGGGGCCAGCCTGGCAAAGTAGACCTAAACCGGACCTAGTGGCATAGTCCTATAATCCTAGCATGTGGCAGATAGGGCTAAGAAGAGCTGGAGTCCGAGGTTAACCTGGAGTAAATAGCAAGTTCTAGTCCAGTTGTGACTTTAAGGTCCTGTCTTGAAAAGGGGGGGGAAAGTCAGATGTAGGAAAGTCAGTCTGCACTTGGGAGGCAGAGTCAGACCGATCTCTGAGTTTGAGGCCAGCCTGATCTACAGTGTGAGCTCCGGGATGGCCAGGGCTACAGAGGAACCCTATCTCGGAAAAAAGAAAAAAAAAAAAACCAACAGGTTTGTTTTGTAATCGTGTATGTGAGTATCAGTGTGAGGACTTATGTATATGACTGTGTGCAGGTGCCCATAGAGGCCTGATGGAGGCATCAGATTCCCCGGGAGCTCAGTGTTGTGCTCTTTTGTGTGTGTGTGCTAGGAGCTGAATCTGTGTCCTGTGCAAGATCAGCAAGTGCTCACAACAGCCTCTAGATGTAGGTTCTTAAACAAGCAAACAACAACAAAACACTCCTTTGGGGTTTGTCATGTGTAGTTATCACCAGCAGACTAGAGCTACTTCTGATATATTCCATATTCCTAGCCTTTATTCCGTGATCTGGGTTACACTCTGCTGGGCACTCTAAAGCAGAACCCATTATAGAGCTGGAATGAAATGTCACAAACATTGCACAGAGGCCACCTGCTTCATTAGGGGCGACAGTGGCCATCTGGTAGCTACCGTGATGAATCAGTGAGGAGGAGAGATGAGAAAGTCCTCCACGATCAATCTTCATTTCTGCTTGGTGTCCAGAGCTATGAAGAATCCCTGAGACCCTACAGAAGCATAAATCTTCAAAAATCTGCAGCATGACTTACTGTTTTAATATAATCCCATTCTCTTTGTGTGCGTTTTGTGAGAAAGGATTTATAAATCTTAGCTGATTTCCATCCCAGCCAAGGAAGCTTGGACAATCTGAGCATTAAATGCAGGAGCAATCAAATTGTCTTCTAGTAGATCGATAGGGGAGGAGAGAAGCCCTTTGATCTCTGTAGCCATAATTCTTTTTGTCTTCTAAGGGATGCAGTGGAGCATGGTAATGTAATAAAAACATCCCTTTGTTCAGCTGGGTTCAGCAGTGTTTCCCCCATTTAATGGCATAACCATGTGCTATATTTGGAAATTGCAATGCATGATGGCATTAATCTAATATGCATATCTGAATGGAAAAGGTTGCAAAGGAAGTATAGCGGGTTCTGGAAAGAAAAAGTTTTACATGTGTGCTCTGTTATTTTCATTTTCAATGACTGTATTTGCTTTCAGGTGTACAGGCTTGTTTGGTTAGAAGAAAAAAGGTATATGTAATCTTGCAGTTAGGTGCTTTTCAGTACCTCAGAGATGCCTGAAGATATTATAATGAAAGTAACAGTAACAGTGTTGGGAGCTCAGAAGTAAGCAACATTGCCTGTTATGTTTTCTTCTATTACATCCATGGTGACTTCTGGTTTTTCTCCAGGCTTTAATTTAAAATCAATACTCTTATTGGGTCTGCTTTCTGCTACCCTGGAGGGATTCCTTCTACCTGGGGTGGCCTGGGGGAAAGTGGGTGTATACAGTGGTCTCAGCTGGAGCAGAAGGTGCATTAGGCTTCCATGACTTTTTTTCTGATAATTTCATAAATTCCCTATCAATGGATTTTTAGAATTGAGTTTCAATTTGCATAGCACAAAAGCAATCTTTTTAGGGCTGGGAAGTTGGCTTGCAGGTGGTGGCTTTTATCCCCCAGAAACTAAGTAAAAAGCTGAGTCAGGAGATGGCCTGCTTGTAATCAGCACATAGGAGGCAGAGACAGGAGCCTGGAGCAAACTGTTTTGATCCAACAGTTTGCCGTGGTTTGATCAACCATGGCAATAAGCGCTGGGTTCAATGAGAGCCATCAAAGAAGTCTCTTGACACCAAACTCAGGCCTGCACATGCACACACAAATACACATCAGCCTCCTCTATACATGAAAATACAATAAATCATTTTGTTAAATGTATTTGAGTCAGACCTGGAACTAATTATGTGGGTCAGACTGGTCTTGAACTCACAGAGATCTGCCTGCTTTGCCTCCGAGTGCTGAGATTAAAGGTGTGCACCACCATGCCTAGCTTAAATCACTCATTTAAATGATTCAGAAGCTAGGCATGGTGGTACATGCCTATAATTCTAGTGCTCGGGAAATTGAGGCAGAAAGAACCTGAACTTGACGCTGCTTGTATTACATAGGGAGACCCTGTCTTTAGAAAACCAAACCAGAGATTTGGTGTGCTTATAGTGGTGTGCAGCTGCTTTCTCCCTAATTCCAAAACGTTTCCCTCTGAATGAAACCCTGTAGTAACTAACTAGTCATTCTCCATTGTTCCCCCTCTCTCTGGAAGCTATACATCTACTCTCTGTTCCTATTGACCCCTTCCTTCCTTCCTTCCTTCCTTCCTTCCTTCCTTCCTTCTTCTCTCCCTTCCTCTTCCCTCCTTCCATCCACCCTTCCTTTCTTCAGAGCCTTGTGCATTCTCAGCAAGTGTGCTTCCACTAAGCTATATTCTACCTCTCCAGTGATTTTTTTTTAAGGATACACTTAAAAACCTGTTTTGTGTTTGCCTTTAAGGCCAGGAGCAGTGGTTCTAAGCCTTCTGCTTGAGCTCAGAGGTAAAAGCTTGAACTTTGTCTCCATGAATATTTGTGACTAATTTTGGAGTCAGTTTGGACTCTAGCTTCCAGATGATTGCTTAGCTCTTGTACTCACTTCGGCCAGGGCAGTAAACAGGTTTTAAGCAGTCTGGATTTATTACCCCTTGAAGACGTGTCTTTTTTGCAATCCTTCTTTCCTCTAGGATCACTGATGGAAAGTTAACACCCCTTTTGCAAAGCTGTAAGAAATCTTGCTTGTCTTCCCTCTACTAGGGAAATAGTGTCCACAGCTACCTAATATTTTAATAGGAAAATAAATAATCCATGGTCAAATGGGACCAGCCAGCGCCCTGATTTGTTCTCATTATTGCTTTTTTTTTTTTAATTTTTAAAAATTTGAGACAAGGTTTGTCTGTGTAGCTCAGGTTGTCCTTAAACTTGAAATCTTCCTGCCTTAGCCCACCAAATACTGGAATTATAGTTTTTGTTGTTGTTGAGATTGGGTCGCACGTAGCCCAGGCTAGCCTTAAACGTGCTGTGCAGTAGCTGTGGTGATTTGAATAAGAATGACCCCATAGACTCATAGATTTGAATCCTTGGTCATCAGGGAGTGACACTATTAGAAAGGATTAGGAGGTGTGGCCTTGTTGGAGGGGGTATATCACTGAGGGTGGGCTTTAAGGTTTAAGGTTTCAAAAGCTCATGTCAAGCCCAGAGTCTCTCTCTCGGCCTTTGGATCAGAATGTAGCTCTCAGCTACTTCTCCAGCACCATTTCTATCTGTATGCTGTCACGCTTCCTAAACCTCTGAAACTAGACAAGTCTTTAGTTAAAGGCTTTTTTTAAAAAAGATTTTTTTAAATTATGTATACAGCATTCTTTTCATGTATGCTTGCATGCCAGAAGAGGGCACCAGATCTCATTATAGATAGCTTTGAGCCACCATGTGTTTGTTGGGAATTGAACTCAGGACCTCTGGAAGAGCAGTCAGTGCTCTGAACCTCTGAGCCATCTCTCCAGCCCTAGGCTTTCTTTCTTAAGAGTTGTGTTGATCATAGTGTCTCTTCACAGCAATAGAACATCGACTAAAACAGTAACCAAGGATGGTCTTGGATTCTTGATTCTCCTGCCTCTACTTCTCAGCTGCTGGATTGCAGGCTTGTGCCACCACACTGGACCCAGAGACCACTTAGGTTTCCACTGCCTCATTGCCCTGCAGGAAGGCAGAAACTCAGGAAGTCTGCACACGTAGCAGCTTGCCCGTGGGACTTGGTACTGCCAAGTTTTCTGGGCAGGGGAAGCTTTCTGTGAAACCTGCTGAGGAAAAGAAGATTTGAAAAGATTTCTGCTCTTGTTGGCAGTACTACTGCAGCCTCCTAAGCACCATGCTTCCTGGGAAGAGAGGCAAGCGTTGTAGAGTGTGACCGGAAGACCAAAGTTCTAGCTCTGTCATTTGCTGTGGGACATCCTACAGGGATCCAGGCTGCAATTGTGAGCTTCTGCCACCTGGCTTGTAAAATGAGTGTTCAAACACCATACCTAAAGTGTGGGTGTGAGGTTTAATGAGATAATTCTGTGTTTACTGTCTAGGATGGTATTTGACGTTTATGATACTAAGTAGGCATTAACAGGTAACTGTCTTAAGATGCAGAGAGATTTGGAAGAATTGGCTCAGTGGGTAAAGTGCTTGTTATACAAATATGAGGATCCAAGTTTAGACCCAAGCAGCCATGTAAGAAAAGCCAGGTTTGGTGGTGGCATATTATCTGTAATCCCAGTGCAGGGAGCCAGAGACAGCAGGGTTGTGACAGCTTGCTGGCCAGCTAATGTCGATGAGCAAGTGAGCTCCAGGTTTAGTGGGAGATCCTTTTTTCAAAAAATAAGGTGGGAGGAATAGGGGAAGACTTCTGGCATGGACCTCTGACCTCCATATGTGCATAGATGGGCACACACACGCCACATAAATCTTTTTATTTTTCGAGATAGGGTTTCACTGTGTAAGCTCTGGCTGTCCTGGAACTTACTTTGTAGACCAGGCTGGTCTTGAAGTCAGAGAGCTGCCTGCCTCTGTCTCCCCACACTGGGGTTAAAGGCTGCGCCAGCACTCCCTGGCTACTGCATACATCTTCTATCTGGGGAGTCTGGAGGCTACCTTGGGATCGCCGATGACTTTACCAGCAGATTTCCTCACTATCACTCACACTCATATTGTTACCCTGCTGTCAGCCGATGTCTCTTTCTCCCTTTTCCTCTCCTCTCTGCTGCTCATGTTTCTGAATGTCGTATATGTTGTCTCTGGTTCTGATTTAATCATTTTTCAGATCCATAAGATCACCTCTTTCTAAAAATTCTTCATTTTTTTTAATGTGCATTGGTCTTGTCTGCATATATGTTTGTGGAAGAGTGGAACTGGAGTTATAGATAGTTGTGAGCTGCCATGTGGATGCTGGGAATTGAATCCAGGTCCTCTGGAAGAACAGGCAGTGCTCTTAACCGCTGAGACGCTGCTCCAGCGCACAGATCCTCTTTTTTGTTGTTTTTAAAACAGGATTTTGCCGGGCGGTGGTGGCGCACGCCTTTAATCCCAGCACTCGGGAGGCAGAGGCAGGCGGATCTTTGTGAGTTCGAGACCAGCCTGGTCTACAAGAGCTAGTTTCAGTGCAGGCTCCAAAGCTACAGAGAAACCCTGTCTCGAAAAACCAAAAAAACAAAACAAAACAAAACAAAAAAACCCAAAAAACCAAAGAAACAAAAAAGCAGGAGAGAAAAAAGTAGTCAGGACCAAGCAACCTGTGAGCAAATGACCCTTTCCTCAGGGAACCAATAGAAACCACAGAACACAAACCATGCTGGTAGGATTAATGACTTTTAATTTCTCATATTACTAATGTGTTACAGTAAGTGTGGGGGCCAAGAGGGGTGGTGGGTCAGGGAGAGGAACGTGTCTTTTCAGTTCCTTGATCTACTGAAGCACGTGCTCGGATGAGAGTTCAGTATTAGCATCATGTCCTTAGTGCAGCTTGCAAATGACGTGGGTGGCAACAGGACAGACAGCTCTATAGCTCTGGTGGAAGTGAGCAGAGATAGGGCAAATCCTGCATCAAATTTGGCACACGAGGCAGACAGGACACGTGGATGACGCAGTTGGGTGCACCAGGAGCTGACTTTCCAGACTGCCTCTTTGGATCAGAGTTTCTGAACTCTGAGTTTCTCTTTCCTTAGGGAGATCAACACCCCACGCACTGCAGCAATGCAACACTGTTGGAGAAAGACTCTGAGAGATTTTATTTGTTTTAATATTTGCTGGTGGTGTTGATTGACCAGAAGTGTTTATTTTTTTACTTTTGGGCAGTAGCATTGTGTCTGGGGATAAAATATTCTATATGTAGCACTCTTAAAAAGCAAGGCCTCTTGACAACCTAGACTAATGGGAAGGGGACTGTAGATTCGAGGGCAAGGGTATGAAAAAGCTAAGTCTATACCGTTACATGGGAACCAACACAGAGGAGACCTTGGTCTTTCCCACTCAGAACGTGCTCACCTCCTGTACTTATGCTAGTAAGTCTAAGGTTGGCTTAAGCACAGCATAGGACAACTACCACTGTGCTTCTAAAGTTAAGGTGAAAAGCTACAACATTTAAGGTAGGTTCCCCCCCCCCTAATTAAGTGGATTTGGGCAAGCTGAAAGCCTAAAATCTAGAGATCCTTTTTATTTAGGAAGACCCTTAAAATCAATCACTGCTGTTATCTTTTTCTTTCTTTAAGCTACAAATGTGAAAGGACATGAAATGGGCAAGGATAAGTCATTACACAAATCACAGAAATGGTCAACATGCATCTACTCTTACCCACAGAGCAAAGGGTGCCAAAGGGAGTAAGCTCTACATGAGTTTAGGGATGCTACGGGGAGAGGAAGGAATGTGCCCACGAGAGAACCACCTGTCATGTGTGACTCAGCTGTATCAGCGGGGGATGGGGTGATGGGGTCTGGACCACTGGCTTATCCTCGGCAGTGATTTTGTTTTAGGCATCTACAGTAAGAATCTATAGCTGGGTGCTGGCGGGGGATAGTGGATAAACATAGGTTTCCATTTCAGCTCACAGCGAATGACCAGAATTAGCACCTTCCTCTGCACCTGAGTCATCTGTCACTGTGAAGCCCGAGCTGTGGGTGAGAACGCTGTGTTCTCAGGGAACTCCTCTGACTGCTCCAGGACTGCAGTTTGCCCATAGTGGGTGGCTCTTCTACCGGAGAAAGTAAGGATTCAGTGCTAAATGTGACGTTGAGGCCTTAAAGACATTGATAGCGGTGACTGGTGCTGCGGTTCAGAAGCTGTTAGACAAGTCAAGTGCATTCCCTCTTAGGCGTTAACTTTTTTTTAAGTAATGGAATTACATTTTTTGGTTTGAAATGGTGCTTTCTTCTACATTTGACTTCTCGGTTTTCTTCGTAGATATTACCGTTTCCTCCAGTGTTTCTTCAAAACTTTCCCCTATCTTGGATGTTTTCTTAGAGGCTTCCTTAGAAGCTCCTTCCTCTTCTTCTTCCTCTTCCTTTTTAAGTGACAGCCCAGTGGATAAGGCTTTGGGGGTTGCAGAACTAAGGATTCTAGGAGGGAGCAGATAACTTGGGTTGGGAAGTGGATTCAGCCCTGAAATGCTTAATCCACTGGTGCTAAATCGTGTCTCTTCGCCTTCCAGCAGCTTCCTGTAAGTTCAACAGAGAAAAGCTCTCAAGAATCAGGTTATTAATTTTGTTTAAAGAACTTAACTTTCATTTTAGAGGCTCCAAAGAACACTGCAGCTTCTTCATGAGACTGAGGCTGCACTGAGCTGGAGATTAGCACTCGTATGGATTCTCTCTCCATCCCCCTCCAACATCAGCGTTGTTTTAAGTACTGTCAAAGGAAACCTATCACATTCACAAATTGTTTTCCTGCAGGGAAACATACCACTCTCCCTTGGCCACATTAGACGCCCACTTTTGACAACTAGAGTCTACAAAGCTCTAGAGAGAAGTAATTTCTCTAACACCTTAACTGTAATGGGGTAAGAAGTGAGAAGTCCACAGAGAGACTAACTGCCAAGTCCAGCTCACACTCGAGATTTGTGCCTTTTCCATGTACGAAGGTAGGAAGGGAATGGGCCAAGCCATGACAGCAGCCACTAACCCACAACTTCAGGCACCAGTCTCTACTCAGCCTAGACTACACGGTACCAGATCAGAGTGGCTGTTGTCTTGTTTCTCATAACCCTAATAGAGTTTTGTTGTTGCTTCTTTATTTGTTCTTTTGATTTTGGAGACAGGGTCCCATATAGCCCTGGTTGGCCTTGGTATGTAGCTGTGTAGCTGAGGCTGGTCTTTAACTCCTTACTATCTTTTTTTTTTCTCCTTTTTCTTTTGTTTATTTCAAGACAGGGTTTCTCTGTAGAATTGGAGCCCGTCCTGGAACTCACTAAGTAGACCAGGCTGGCCTCGAACCACCTGCCTCTGTCTCCCAAGAGCTGGGATTAAAGGTGTGTGTCACAAGTGCCTGGCTGTATTTTGATTTTTAAAGATTAATTTTAATAGAGTGTGTGTGTTCACGCGCGTGCTCGCATATACACACACACACACACACGCGCGCGCGCACACACACACACAACAAAGCAAGTACAGATGCCTGGGGAGGCCAGAGGCTCCTATTCCCCTGGAGCAAGTTATAGGCAGTTGTGAGCCACCTGATGTGGGTGCTGAGAGTCAAACTCGGGTCCTCTGTAGAGAAGTATGTGCCTTAACCACTAAGCCATCTCTCCAACCCCAACTCCTATTTTTGCTTGTTTCGTTTTTGTAGACAGGGCTTCTCTGTGTAGCCTTGGCTGTCCTGGAACTTGCTCTGTAGTCCAGGCTGGCCTCAAATTCACAGAGATCCACCTGCCTCAGCCTCCCTAGTGCTGAGATTAAAAACGTGCACCACCATGCCAGATCCTAATCCCTATTTTTAAATTTAGAGTCGACGGACTTTCATTTTGTCCTTTAGAAACCTTTTAAGTGCCTAACAGAGGTATGTAGAATACTCCGGCACTAGCAAGGTGAAGCTAGGATATATTCAAGAAGAGGGACTAAAGGGTCAGCTCGCCTGGACTGGATAGTGATGCTCTCTCCATCCTCCCTCACTGGTCAGAAACAGACCACAAGGAACCACTTATGTAGTAACATTGCCCCCAGGTGAGCACGTGCTTTGCTAGGGTAAACATGGTCTTTTGTGTACCTGTAAGCCGCTATCTCAATGTCAAGGGCCATTTTGACATTGAGCAAATCCTGGTATTCCCGAAGGTGGCGTGCCATCTCACTCTTGGTGTTCCTTAGGTCATTCTCCAGTTGCCCAATGCTATCCTGGAAAGTACATATCCAAAATATTTAGACCAAAGTAGCAAAAATTCATTGATATTTCTACAATGCAGGATCTCAACCCTGACTACATGTTAAAATCATGTAAGAAACTGATAGAATACTTACACAGCAATCTGTGTCCAGCCTAGATCGGGTTTTGTCTGCTCTGGGGTAGGGGTTTAGCACTTGCATTTTTTTCCCTTTAAAGGTCCTTGGAAAATTTAGATGCATGTTGAGGGTTGGGAACTTTACCAAGGGACACATGAGTTCATGGATCCCTCCTTGACTGTGTACGCATGTGTATGTGTGTTTGTATGTCAGTGAATGTGAGCATAGGTACCCACAGAGGTAAGAGATATTCTGGAGCTATAGTTACAAGCAGTTGTGAGCCACCTGATGTAGAAACTAACCAACCCCAGGTCCTCCAATGGAGCGGCACACACTCTAACCACTAGTCCTACATATGATAAAAATTTAATATTGGGTAGATGGTTGCACATTTCTCAGAGCACCAGCTTTTTAAAAAATGACAATTTTTAATTTTTGTACATCTATTGATTGATTGATTTGTTTCTGTTTAGGTCAATACACTCCACAGTCAGTCTGAGAACAACAACAAACAATACAGAATTTCATGGAAACTGCACATTCCTAGCAGGGTGTGGCTGGGCATGTCTATAGAGCAGGCTTAAGTTCAGTCCTAGCTTAGGCTACACAGGGAAACCCTGTCTCGCTAAATGGAATAAAAACCATATTCCTGGCTCTACCTAAGAAATACTGAATCCACTTCTTCACGAGTGGTCAGAGAATCGCTGAAAAAGCTGCTCTTGGTCTTGGTGTGTGGGCATGTATGTGCCACCAGGGATGTGTGGAACGAGAGGACAACTTGTAGGAGTTGGTTCTGTCTTCTTGCTAGGTAGGTCCAAGGGAGGAATGTGGAGTCTGGGTACCAACTCAGGCTGTCAGGCTTGGTGCCAAGTGCCTTTACCTTCTGAGCTGTCTTTCAAACAACCCTCAAAATGATAATTTATACAAAACCATTCCACAATGGCAAATACTACTTATTATTTGGACATGAGACTAACATAGTCTTTCTCAGCAATCAAGGGTTGTGAAATGATGTTATTTTTCTGTGATTTCATGTCTGTTATCTTTCGGATATATTTGGGGTCCCAGAGAGCAGTGTCTGTCTTGATGTTGCAGTTTATCGCTTGTCTCTGCCCTGAGACGTGCTCTGATGGGCGCAAGGCATTCTTGACAATGCCCGACCCTCATGGTCTCCCATCTCTATCCTTCTACAGGCTTGAAACCCAAACAAGGACAATCATGTTCAGAATGTTGGGCTGAGGGTATCGGGGGGCCAACTTCTCAATATGTGGTTTAGAGGAAGATGTGTGTCTCATCAGCAGGTCAATTGTTTATTAAAACCTTTTTATTTCACGACTGTTTTCAGAACGAGAGGCTGCTAGGGAGCTGAGTTCTAGATAGGTGAGGGTTTCTTGCTCTTGTTTTCATCTCACATGGCTACGGATCAGAGTTGACAAAAAGTGTAAGCCAGCCCCTTCCAGGAGCTGACTGAACTGCTGACCGCCTGTGGGTCACCGAGCTCCGGGTCTCTTTGTTTGTACACTCCTCCCTGCGCTGGGCTGTCTTGCTGCCCTTCACAAGGCTTCCAAAGATGGCCTCCAGCGGGAAATGTGAGCAGAGCACTGCAGTCTGCCCCCTCCCCCAACCATGCAGCTGCAAGAGAGGAGAGAGGAGGCATTCCCAGCTCCAGCTGGGATCTCTCCTGGAGCAGTAAAGCATCTGGCCCGGGGTTGGAAGGAGGCAGGTGGGGAAGAAGACAAAGCATGGTCAGCCTAGCATGTGCAGTGAAGAAGAGGAACAACGGTGTGCCCATTTCCTCTTTGGGAGTGGAAGGGGGGGAGACCTCAGCCAGGCAAGCCAGAATGCAGGCCATACAGAACCATGGCTGTGCATAACATCTAGCTAGGGAGAGAGGATTTTAATGCATGGTCTCCTGCAGGAACCACATGTTCTTATTCTTACTCCTATCTTTGCTGTACCCTTGTCTTCTGTCACCCTCTAAAATCCTATCGTATGAGAAAGTGTGGTTTAGGTCAATACACTCCACAGTCAGTCTGAGAACAACAACAAACAATACAGAGTTTCATGGAAACTGCACATTCCTAGCAGGGTGTGGCTGGGCATGTCTATAGAGCAGGCTTAAGTTCAGTCCCAGCTTAGGCTACACAGGGAAACCCGGTCTCGCTAAATGGAATAAAAACCATATTCCTGTCTCTACCTAAGAAATACTGAATCCATTTTTTCAAGAGTGGTCGGAGAATCTCTCTTACAAAGCTGCTCCTTAGTCTTGGTGTGCCATGGGGTTCAGATCACCAATTTAAATGTCTTCCTATAAAGAAGCTATTGTGGTGGCCCAGGTGACAGCGATAGGGTGAGACAGGGGCAGGTGGAACTGCTTTAGAAAATGAATTCTAATTTCAGAAATGGATCTATTAAGCCATAGATTTATAAGTAGCCACTGCTGCTTCCGGTCTCCTGAGGGCCAGACCCTGCCGGCTATTTAATTAGGCTGGTCTCCAATCTCATATTGGAGAAGAGGGTAGCCTTGGCTTATCTCCCTGGAGAACATTAGCCAGCAATGATCTTGACTGCTCAGCAAGGTCTTTCAAGGAAAGCTTTGGCTTTCTAAGACGCTCCACAGTACAGGACTGAAAGCCCTTTGAGATGGCCTCTACACGGCTTTAGTAACGTCTGAGGTTCTAATGGCAGTGCCCCAGCTATGTGGGGACCAGAAAGTGTCCTCTGTCAGAAACGAAAGGAATGCCTTGTTCTTCTCTGCCTGTAGGACAGCAGCCCCAGTTCTTCCTATTGTGTGCTTACCGTGTCACCTTGAATCACTCTTTGTCCTTTTGAAAGGACGTTAAGCTTTCTGTCTTCGGATAGGCTATCAACTCTGGGGCATGGAAAAGGACTTTAATGGGCTGAAAGCTCACATAGGAAAAATGTGCTTACTGTGAGACTCTGAACCAGAGGGGAAGGAGCACCTCCCGTTACTACTGCAGTGCAATGGAGGATGGGTAAAGGACAGGAAGACGATGGGTGGCAGGCAGTGTTTGCAGGCCGAACTGTGAGCCCCACCCCAGCATTAGGACCCAAGGGGTAGGAAATAGCTTTGTGTTGTCTTGTCTCCTCCACTCCCTCAGCAGGTCACTGAGGCTCCCCAGGCTAACGCTAATGTGGACAGTGCTGCAGACTGCAGGTTCTGGCTCCTTTTGTTTCCTGGACCTGTCTGGATGACCCCACTATTTTCTATCCTGTATCTTAGAGCTAATAAGCCAGACAACATCATCATCACCTCTTAGAAGAAGCAAAAGGAGGGCAGAGCAAGGCCCAATTAAGCTGACAGTTTGTGGGTAAGTTACCCCTTTTTGTAGAAATATTGGGCTAGTTCTCAAGTAGACTACCTAATTCAACATTTGAGGCTCCTGGAAGAGAAGACATCTTAATTAAGTATGATTGATTGATTCAGATCATCCAAGGCCTGGGACACATACTGAAAAGCTCAACTTACATATTTTGTAGCAAAACAAAAATATTTATTTGAATAATACTGTAACATCAAACTAACCAAACAGACATTTCAAACGGGCCTTTTCCCTTTATTCAAGGGGGTTGTTCGTACTGGCTAGTACATACCTTTTATCAATAATTCTTTAGTTTCTGAATAAAATAGTACTTCTGAAATATTATGCCATTTCTTGGTTCTATTTTTAGTAATGTTTCCCCAACACATTAATTTTATCAAATGTAAAATTCAATTCCAGCTAAAATAACTTTAAGTTTCTGAATTATAGACATTCTATTCAAAAGAGCTCTTATTGTTCCTTGTACTTAAGCCATGTAGTTTTGTATTTTTCTACATTTTTCACCCATCCTGTCTTCTTACTCTGTGCCCTTTGTGGACACAGCCCACAATGTCCAATGTAGAGAAACTGAGGACATGGTGGCCTTTGTTGGGAAGAAACAGCCAATCAATACCTTCACAGAGCTTATAGAGCAGGGAAAGATGGGGGGAAAATGTCGCCTCTAACAAAGAAACCATCTCTGTAATTTGCCACATGCACTTAAGCTGGAAAAATATTAAGGTAATGGGATCTTTCAAGTGGGACTGCACAGCTGTGGAGCAGATTAAATGGTTTTTATTAAGTGCTAAGCCATCCATGAAGGCGAAAACTGGTGCTGTCTACAAGATGAATTTGACTTTAGGAAGCCAAGACTGATTGTATTATAGAACTAAAAAAAAAAAATTGAAACAGTTAATTGCCTCGAGACCCAGAGATTCCTAACTGGGACAGTTTTGGAAACATCGTCAAAGCAGGGGCCATTTCCGAGGCGAGAGGAGATCAGCACCGCGGACAGCGCCCCACCATTCTTCCCGGCAGACCTGGCTCGGGGCTTTCTTAGAACTGTCAGAAGGTGGACAAGGGAACCGCGCGCGTGCATGTGCGTGTCGCGTGTTTGGGAGGGGCGGTAAGGGTGGGGCAAGGCAGTTGTCACTGGCTTAATTATGCCAGTTAGCACTCCTTTGTAGAGCAAAACTCAAGAAAATGAGCCCAGTTCCCAACCCTGAAGCAGACCATGCTCTCTAAGCATCAGTTCTAAGGTTCAGAAAAGTCCTTTCAAAGCTAACTAGAGAAACCAGACATTTAAAGAGAGGACCACTCGGAGGTTGTGACCTTCCCCTTCTGGGCTCGTCGGAGGGGTCGGGATTGTTCTGCTAGTGTGTTTATAGGCTTGGTGACAGGAAGACACGGTTAGATGTTTCGGACTCCCCAAAACATTGAAGATTCCTTTGTTAGAAGAGTTCAGACGAGAGACTGGGGGTGGGTATTGTAGCTTGGTGTTACAGCATATACCTAGCATATGCATGAAGACTTAGGTTCCGTTCCTAAAACTCCCCCATCACCCAAAGTAGAGTGCAAAGACATTAAGGGGTTGAAAGGGCTTCCAGGCACAATACAGTGCACGCTGGAGGCTGCACGCATGGAACCGTGATTTTTTTTTTTTATTTGTTTGTTTGCCAACACCTCCAGCCAACACTCCTCTCTCCTCCCTTTCCCTCTCCCGGTTTCCTCAGGCCTCCAGTGTACAGGGAGTGCGCGGAAAAGGCCAGGACATTCTTCCCTAGCAGGCAGCCCTTACCTGGTAGCCGGCCACCTCAGCGCTGTGCCGCTCCTCCAGTTCCAAGATCTGCCTCTCCAGGGACTCATTGGCCCCGCGCAGGCCCTCGATCTCAATAGTACGAGCTTGGAGCTGGCGCCGGTACTCGTGGATCTCCTCTCGGCTGGCTCGGATGGCTTCGGTGCTGCGCGCCGCCTGCTCGTTCAGGTTGGCGAACTTGGACTTGTACCACTCCTCGGCTGACTGCAGGTTCTTAGCGGCCAGGGACTCGTACTGGGCGCGGATCTCCCGGAGCGCCGAACTCAGGTCCGGTTTCGCCACAGACACGTCCACCTCGGCGGCGGCCTGCGACGACGCCTGCAGCGTGGCCAGGAGCTCGGCCACCTCCTCGTCGTGCACCTGGCGCACGAAGGCCAGCTCGTCGAGCAGGGACTCCACCTTCTTCTCCAGGTCCAGGCGGGCCAGGGTGGCACCGTCCACGTCGCGCTGCTGCGCCTTCAGCGCGCGCTCGGCGCCCTCGCGCCCACGGCTCTCCTCCTCGCAGCGCGCCCGCAGCCGCTGCACCTCCTCGGCCAGCCCGTCGCGCTCCAGCAGGGCCTGCGCGCGCGCCGAGCTCGCCTCCTCCAGCTGCGCGCGCAGCTCGCGCAGCTCGCGCTGGAAGAGCTCGCCGACGCGCGACGGCTCGGCGTGGCGCTGTCGCAGCGCCGCCAGCTCGGCTTCGAGCGCGCGGTTCTGCGTCTCCAGCTGGTGCACCTTCTCGATGAAGACCGCGAAACGGTCGTTGAGGCCCTGCAGCTGCTCCTTCTCGTTCGTGCGGATGATCTTGTACTCGTTGGTGCGCGCCGCCGCTTGGCTCAGGTCCAGCCCGTCGGAGGCGGGCAGCCGGCGGTAGGCCAGGCCCAGGCCGAGAGACGAGGCCGAGGAGCAGGCGGCCGTGGAGGCCACATTGCTGCGGGACAGCGACTGCGAGCGGAAGCTGCCCGAGCCTCCCGGCCCGGAGAGGCGCGTGGACAGGCGCGAGCCGTCCCCGAACACCTTGCGGTAGGAGGAGGCGGAGCACAAGTAGTGCTCCGATCCGAAGCTCATGGTGCCGGGGTCGGGGCCGGGCGCACGGTTGCGGCGGGACCTGGAGAGGACGCGAAGGTGCGGCGGAGGCTGGGCGCGGCGGGGCGGTGTGCGGGGCTTTTAAGGCGCGGGGCTGGGGCGACGCGCTGGGGGCGGAGCTTCAGTTCCGGACCTAACGGGGAGAGGGAGGGGGGCCCGCGGGGGCGGGGAAGCGCAGTGCCACCGCAGCTGCGCGCCACCGACCTGGACCATCTGCGTGCGAGCCCCTCCCTGTCCGCAGCGCCTGTACCCCAAGAATCTGTTTTGGAAAAGATCAGAGGGGAGCGTGTCTCCCCAAACAGCCTGGACTTTCCAGCCTGAAAACATTCAGCGCTCTGATGGCTTCATAACCAGTCCTTCCTTTTGCCTTTATCCCTCATGGAGAGTAGGTTTTCTGAAAGGTGCCCTCCACTCTTATCCGCACCACAGAGTTCTCAAGGATAAGGCTCTCTCTTTTCTTTCTTTCTTTTTTCTTTTTCTTTTTTGTCGTCCCTCCCTCCCCAGGGGAGCGGACATCCCTTTCTTTATCTCCCGTCTTCCCAGTCTCCTGGTGCTCAGCGGGGAAAAGCGGGTCTACTTCAGAGAGCATCCCTCAGCTCCGCAGTCCCAGGAGATGGGAGGATTCGCCGAAAGCTTGAGATGCTCGAGGTCATCCGGGAAGAACAGGAGCCCCAGTTCCCGAGGGGTGCGGTGCGAAGGGTTACAGAGAGGGAAAGGGGCCAGGCCTGGAAAAGGAGAAAGCGGAGAGAATTAGCAGGGCTCCTCTCTAGGCCTCTAACGACGGTGGCGCATGCCAGGACCGCGGATTGGTAGAAAGGAGAGTACAGGCTTTGGTTTAAACAAACAAAACAACAAAAACAAAAGCCACATTAGATCTTAAAACGTTTCAAAAATGTGTTTTTAGCCAGGATGTTTCATCTAAAATGAAACTGATTGATGTTGACATTTTAATACCTCCCCCTCCCCCGCGCCACTCTTGAAAATGGAAGTGAGGGTGACCATAGTGGGTGGAAGTGAGGTGCCCTTTGTTTAAGTGAGCTGTTCCCCACAGTCCCCATCACTTTCCAGACTCACATTTCTTAACTCACTATTTCATATCTCTGGCCCTGTATGCATTTGAAATTCCATTCTGAATTAGACAGGAGAGCTGTTTTCTGTGGAAATTAGTCTTTGAACCAAAGACTCAATTCCAGGAATGAACCGGAAGAGCACTACTGGCCGAACTGACCTCCCTCACTACACAGTAAGGACAGAGTCCGAAAGATGCAGGATGGATTGCCTCAGTTTACCACCCAGCCTATGCACCATTCAGGGGAATGTGGAGCAATTTTGCTTTGTAGTTCAGGATTCCACACTTCCGTTTGCTTGTTCTGAGACAGCCTTCTGGGTCTGCTCCCCACCCCCCACCCCCAGCTCAGGCTGGTCTAGTGCTTGCTCTGGAGTCTAAGCTGGCCTTGAACTCCGGACAGTCCTCCTGCCTCCTCCCAGCCATAGCAGTTCTCAGTGTGGCCCACCACAGCTGGCTCTTACTGCCCTTTTTGATCTTGGAGTTCTAGAACAGATTTGTTTCACTTTTAGGGAGGGCTGTTTCACTGGGACAGGATCCTAACAGTAAAAGGAAGACTTTCATGAGGCTTCAGAGCACATCCCTGACCCTGTGCCACAGCCGTTCTGGTTCCTTATCATTCAACGAAGGCCTGAGCTAAAAGCAATTCTGGGCGCTCTCTCTCTCGC
>JAQHUG010000013.1:2937966-2958551 GCA_028555095.1 Dicrostonyx torquatus | reverse complement strand
CTCTTGAGTGCTGGGGTGACAGACATGAGACATATGCCCCACTTTTCTTTTTAAAATCTTGATGTGTTTGTATATATCTGCGTGTGTGCGTGTTCATGTCTGTGAGTGCGAGCACACGCCTGCCATGGTGCACATGCAGAGATCAGAAATAACTTTGGATGTTGGCTTTAGCTTCCCACCCTGTTTGAAATGGGGTCTCTTGTTCCTTGGTGCATATGCCAGGCTTGGTGGACCACGAGTTTCTGGGAATTCTCTGGGTCCCATCTTGCTGTAGGAATGCTAAGGTGCAGATGCACACTACTGCAAGTGTCTTTACAGTGGAGTCTGGGAACACAAATCCAGGTCTTTAGGCTTGTGCAGAAAACCAACCCTCTACCCACTAAGCTCTCTCCCCATCCTGGAAGAGGTCTTCAAAGACACTAGTGAACTTATTTATTTTATGTTCCTTTATTTAATATCTCTGTAATTCAATAGCTGAGTATTAAAACAGGCATGATTATTCTCATTTAACAAATAATTTTATCACTTGTTTTCTAATTATTCCACCCTTTCACCCAATTACTCTGATATGATCTGTGTTTACCTGGCTACTGGTTATCCCATTGTAAAGTGCAACAGAATGGAAGGACGATGGGCTTTGGCATTGGCTGAAGTGGATTCATACAGGTCAGACCTCGAGCACTTGAGTCCTCTAGGCCCCAGTGGTGATTATGTATCACCCCTTAGTCATCTGTAAAGGCCCTTCCCAGATCAATGAGTGGCAGACTACCTCCCAGGTTCTTCAGAGAAATGCTCACCTCTGGCCTTTGTCTGCAGGAGCAGCCAAGCAGATCATGGAGCTAGGAGCTTTGCAGCTGGCCCCAGCCTCTGGGACAGGGGTCAAGGGGACAGATGGGAAGGTAGGGCCTGGGCATCCTGCCATAGCTGTGCCTTTAGTTAATATTTATTCTTTCTCCTTCTGCCTGGAGACTGAGGGGTGCCCAGCCACAGACAGTGAAGGAAATCCCTGGGCCTAGGAAAAACTGGTTTCTGTGAGAGATGACTCAAGCAGGCCTTTCCAACAGGCAGAGTCCCCCTGGCTTCTGAGCATGGTCTTGTGTGATTGTTAGAGACCACATTATTATCTGCTCGGCACCTTTGTCTCCTAGGAGTCGAGGCGGATAATAATTTCAGAGCCTTGTTCCAGTCTGACCTCTGAACAATGGCTTTCCCGTGTGGAGACCCCTCAGGTCTCATCTGGGTGTGGCAACCCTTCTCTTGTTAATACCACCTCTAGCTTGGCTTTCTAAAACCCATTTCTTTAGTGTTTTCATTCCCAAAGGAGGCTTGTAAATTGAACTCCAGATTTCTTAGCACAACATAGAGCTGATCAGATTTCTGCTGATTTATTGTTCTTCCTCTCATCCTGCGGCTTTGCCCAGGGCTGCTCCGCGTGGCCCGTGAGCCACCTTCTTCACAGTTGTTAGGACATGATTTCTGGAGCCCAGACAAACTGAATTTAATATGTAGCGTCTCAGCCCCGGACCGCAGCTACCCTGAGAATCAGCATTTGGACAGCTGTACTGATTCTTGTGACGACTGCAGCTTAAGGACTATTTGTTCAAGCAAGATGACAGCTTTCCTGATTCATAAGCAGCCATGTCTCAGCGGATTGCCTTCCTTGGGCCTTTTCTTCATCCTTCTGAGGACAGAACTTACCAGATGTTATTTTTCACCAGGGCCCGATTCCTGAGAACCATTTATTTCAGATTCCTTGTTATTATTATTATTTTGAACAGGGTGTCATTCTACAGTTCAGCCTGACCTGTAACTTGCTTTATATCCCACTGTGGCCTCAAACTCACACTAATCCTCCTACTGTACCCTGGTTACTTCTCGATTCTCGACCTTCTAACTGTAACGTGATTACCACCTCAGTCAGGCACATCTTGGACCTTGACATAACGCTGTAGCTCGAAAATGCCAGTCTACTGGTTTCTGGCCAGAGCTTCCTGACATTAGCTTGCTTACTTCCCCAATTCCAAAACTGCCCTGCTCCTGGCATGGCTGCCTGCATCTCTTTTTGAAAATGAATGGCCAGCGCTCCAGTTGCACAGTCAGTTAGTACGTGGTACTTATATGAAAATGAATGGCCTTGGGCTTTGGAAATGGCTCAGTGGGTAAAATGCTTGCACCTGATCTGAGTTCAATCCCTAGGACCTATTTAAACATTTGTGGTGTGATGGTGTGCTCTTGTAATCCCAGCATTGGAGAAGCAGAGACAGGAAGATCTCTGGGGCTTTCTAGTCTAACTGATGAGCTCCTGGCCAAGAAAGACTCTGTCTCAAAGCAGGCAGGTGGCTTTCCTGCAGATGACACCTGAGGTTATCTTCCAACCTCCACATGTAAGTGCATATACATGTGCATGCACCTTTTTTTGAAAAACATGCATACACATGCATGCATATATTTTTCCTTCCTTCTTCCACTATCTCCTACCATCATCTGGATGCCTTGGTACTCTGCACCACCACCATGATTGTGGTGTTCTGCACCGCCACCAGCATCTCCCTTCTTCTGTCTTTTTCCTGACTACCCATAAACACCATCAAGCTTCTCTCATCCCGACACGGTCTCTAACTGCAGCCATATCTTGGAAGCTCCTTTGACAACATTGTTTATCAAAAGTGAAGGCTGTTTGCTCTGACTTGTCTTGACTCTATTCTTTCCCCACCAGTTCAGTGATTGCTAAGGCAGTTTTGAGGTGCCTGACATGGGCATGGATCTGAACTCGGGTCCTCTGGAGAAGCAGCAGGCTCTCTAACTGCTGAGCCATTTCTCCTATGCTTAAATTACATTTTAAATTGAGTTACTGGATATTAGGTTTCCATCTGATTTTTTTCATATCTCTTTCAATTCAGTTAACCTCCTAATCCTCTTGCCTCCCCATCCTTCCCACCCCTTCCTTGCTTAAACTTTTTCACCCTCATCTACCATCCTCCTTCTTTGTTTTTGTTTTTGTTTTTGGAGACAGGGTTTCCCTGTAGTTTTAGAGCCTGTCCTGGAACTAGCTCTTGTAGACCAGGCTGGCCTTGAACTCACAGAGATCCACCTACCTCTGCCTCCCGAGTGCTGGTATTAAAGGCGTGCGCCACCACTACCCAGCACCATCCTCCTTCTTAAGGCATTCTTACTCCTCCAGCCTTTCTGCTTTTTTGGCTTCTACAGGTATGAAACACACATAGCTAGAAATTCGAAGCTAGGATCTACATATGAGGAGCACATGTAGCATTTGTCTTTCTGGGCGTGGGTTACCTCAATTGGTATACATTTTTTCGTTTCATCCATTTACTTAAAAATGTCATAATTTCATTTTTCTTTACAGTTCAGGAAAATCCCATGTGTGTATGTACCACATTTTCATTATCTGTTCACCAGTTTATAGACATCGGAACTGACTCCATTTTATAGCTATAGAGAATAGATTAGCAGTGAACATGGACAAGCAGGTATCTCTGGTAGAATATGGAGTCTTTTGGGTGTTAGCTTTGAGCAGTCACATTGTCCCCTGCTTGTGGTGCCCCTGTTTTCCATGGTGTTACCAGGGATGCGTCTTGATTTGGAGGGATTGCCTGGGGAGCTGCACTCCTCCCTGGTCCTCAGGCACCTTCTCTTCACCACCACACACTCCCTACTGCTCCAGCAGAGGAGCAGACCCAGCCTTGGCAGCCAGAGGTTTCCATTTGGTGTCTTCTTTACATTGGGCAGGAGTGACTAGGGCCGGGCAGGGAATCTGTGGGATGCCATGGGAAGAAAAACATTCTTAGGGCTACTTTGGTAGAAGTTTCCCATTGTCTAACCCAGAGGGCTTAAGAGAAATGGGGCTTCTTTAATTGTTTGTTGTTTTTTGACATAGCTCAGGCTGGCCCCATCTCACTATATTACTGAATCGCGACTCTAATTCCTGATCCTCCTGATGCTTCCTCCCAAGTGCTAGGATTATAGTCATATGTCACCATGCCCAGCCCAGGAAAGGGGCCTTTTGATGGTAGAGGTTTACAGACAGCCTTGCTGAAGCATCATCTGGCGGTAGAACTGTTGGACTCTGATGCCACAGAGAGTCCTCAGAAGAGTGAAGTCGTCTCAGGAGGGCTGGCAAGAAGAGAAGGGAAAGAGAAACTACAGAGCTTAGAGAAGTCCTCGCTGTGACATGCAGCTTTATCCAGAGGCCACTTTTGTTTGTTCTCCATCAGGAACAGGAATGGACAAAAGAGAAAGAAAATATTCCTTCCTCCTCTCTGCACTGTGTTCTTGGGCCATGTGTCTCAACCCTTCAAATCTCACTTGAGTCACCTTGACCTGGACCTTTAGTTCCCAGAGTAGGAGGGCTTTGTCCACTGAAAGGTCTGTAAAAGGACTGAATCCCACATCCCTGGAACTGTAGGGCTGTTCCACCAGGACCCAGAGAGCTTTGGATTGCCCCGGAGAGCTGTCTTGTTCAGAAGTTATGCTTCCTATCCTCAAGAGAGACCTCTGAGGGTGCCGAGGTAGAAAGAAAAGTCTCCAGAGGAGATTGAGTCCTTTTACCTCAGAGGGTAGTGGTGAGCACACGCTGAAACAGACTTTCTGGCCACACTGCGGAGTGGCCCTGGCCACCAACCTCAGTCCTCTCTGTGCCTGTACAACTCACCAACGGTATTGAGACTCTAAAAAATGGAAGTGAAGTGCTCCCTAGGCCCTGTACAAAACACCAGAAGGTGGCTAGGGGTTAACAGGGAGTGAAAGAATTCATCTGCTAGGACCGTGCAGAACAGTTTACTTGATCCACTACAGGAGAGCAGGAGACAAGGGCAGTAACAGAAGAAAACCTGCTTTGTTCAGGCTTGTTTATTAGTGTTCATTGTGTGTGTGAATGCATGTGTCAGTCTGTATTTGTCTGTGTGTGTCTCTCTGAGTCTCTGTGTGCATGTGTGTGAGTGTGCATGTGTGTTATGAGGGATTGAACATAAAGTCTGAGGCATGCTAGGTTCCACCACTGAACTCTATAACTCTAGACACTTTCTATCCCAGCCTTTATTATGGTGAATTTTGAATTTCTCAAGTGCACAGAGTTGTATAATGAAGCTCCCACCAGTGCATGAGACATAACCATCAGGTTCTTTAAAATAAAAACTAAGTGAACTTCTGGCTCCAGTGTGCTTGCTCCCCTGGTCTGGGTCACGCCACACACTTTGTGCCAAAAGAAATCGCCTTGTCAGGTTACTTTCACCTTGTTTATGTGTGTCTTTATGCAACACAGAAAATATTCTTTCCCGGCTGAAGTGCTTGCCTGTGACCTCGGCACTCCACAGAGGCGCAGCAGGAGGAGCAGTAGTTTGAAGTCATTCTTAGTTACATTTTAGGGTTGAAGTCAGTCGGGGCTGTATGAAACTGTGCCTCAAAAAACCAAACATAACAAACCAAAACCAAACAAACCCACCAAAAATGAAACTAATAAAACAAGCAAAACTTTGCCGCCAAATACTAATGTGCAAGGTAAGTAGTTGGTTAGGTGATGAGAGTGATAGTTCTTAGCGTGTACAGAGCCTAAGGTTCCGTTCTATACCGCAGCAAACAGCAGAGAACCTGACTGTAGTTTACTCGAATGGGGGAGAGCCTGGGCATAGGTGTGTCTTCAGAGCTGTCCTGGTGATCCCAGTGCTCAGGCAGAACTGAAAACCTCTGATCCACTGAGACAGGAGAAATTCTAGCTGCCAGGATTCTCAGGAGCCTGGGGAGTGGAATGTCTCCAGACAGTCTGGTTTCACCTGCTGTTGGTTCAGCTGGAAACATTGCTGAACTGGCTCCCTAAGCCGGAGTTCCAAGAGTGTTTGTGATTTCTGAATGTTTAAATCTAGCAACTGACTTCAACTAGGAGAGACCTGGGGAACCCTGTCTCTGAGTGAGAGAAAAACCTGTCCCCACTCCTCTTCTGCTATTCTGTGCTTTGAATCCAGGTGTTCTGGAGTTCCAATCAGGTTGAAGGAAAGTGTCTGTCAAACAAACAAACTAACAAACAGAACAAGGGCCAGTGAGGCAGTTCACTGAGTCAGGACACTTGCTGCCAAGTGAAATAGTTTGATTTGATTGCTGGGACCCGCATGGCATAAGGAAAGAACTGACTCCTGAAAGTTGACCTCCACATGCACACCATCTCCAGATAGATAGACAGATAGACAGACATAATGAGAAAAAACAAATATATGATAGAACCAAGTCTCAAAATAGTTAAGACTCTTACCAAAAATTATAGTGTATCAGTAGCAGAATCAGTAGGCAGGTAAGCATAGGGAATAGCTTAGCAACCTAGGATTCCACTTGGTTTGAACTATACATACACTCTCACAGTGTCCATTCTGGAAAAATAAATGGGATAATTTCTCTATCAAACTATGTGAATGAGAGGCTGGTATGGCCTAGACTGGTTTCAGCTGCATGCTCAGTAAGACAAACTTTCTTCTGAATGAACTTTTAGTTGTAACCTCTATTTACCATCTTATACCTGTGCATAATTGGATGGGCATATTAATAAAATCAGATGCATCTTTGGAAGGAACATGTAACCCAAGCCTGTCAATCAAAACAGAGTGTAACATGAGGGGCTACTTATTGGGGTTCCTTTCCTGCCCAGTTCCCACAGCTGGTAAGCCCCCAAAGAAATTACACAGAGGTCTATATTAATGATAAACTGATTAGCCCAATTGCTCAGGCTTCTTATTAAGTCTTGTAACTTATATTAACCCACTATTCGTATATATGTTAGCCACATGGCTCAGTACCTTTTTCAGTGGGGCAGGTGAACACATCCTGCTTCTTCAGTGGTCTGGGCAGGACTGGGGAGGAATGGGATTCCTCCTTCCCAGAATTCTCTTGTTCTCATTGCCCCACCTTTACTTCCTGTCTGGTTGTCCACCTATACTTCCTGCCTGGCCAATCAGCGTTTATTTAAAACATGATTGACAGCATACAGACAAGTCTCCCTCACCAACAGAGAATAAATAACTCTGGTTATCTCCTTAAGCAACAAGTCCCCTTTTCCCTTAAACCCCATAAAAGTAAAACCCCTTAAGTACTATTTTTTAAGGTTCTAATTAATTATTGCTGTTATTGTGTGTTGTGATAGGTACGGGCTAGAATGCATGGTGTAGAGGTCAGAGACCAACTCTGACAGTTGTCAGACAAAGGCCAGCTTGAGTCAGTTCTCTCCTTTGACCTTTATGTGGGTTCAGGGGATCAAACTCATGCCACAGGGCTTGCTTAGTAAGCAACATTATCTTCTGAGTCACTTCGGTGGCTCATACTGGAGCTTTTTTTTTTTTTTTTGGTTTTTTGTTTTTTTCAAGACAGGGTTTCTCTGTGTAGCCCTGGCTGTCCTGTAACTCTCTATGTAGACCAGAGTGGCCTCGAACTCACAAAGATCCGCCTGCCTCTGCCTCCCGAGTGCTGGGATTAAAGGCCTACGCCACCACTGCCTGGCCTCAACCTGGAGCTTTCATTCACACCATCCCTCTTGGCAGCCTAACTGATCTGCATTATTGCTCTTCATTTGAATGACATTTCCTTGCCACTTTGCAGCAATGTGGACCTCTGTTTCAGTTCCTTGAGTATGCTACCAAGAGCCTGGAAATGTCCAGGCCAGACACTGATCTTCAGTAACAGAGTCAAAATTCTGCACAGACAGGTTGCTGACAACATTCCTTGGACTTGGAGTCAATGTTCTAAAATGGACCTATCTTATACTATAGGGCAGTGGTTCTCAACCTTCCTAATGCTGCAACCCTTTAATACAGTTCCTCATGTTGTGGTGACCCCAACCATAAATTATTTTTGTTGCTACTTCATAACTATAATTTTGCTATTGTTATGAATCATAATGTAAATATTTTTGGTAATAGAGGTTTGCCAAAGGGGTTGCAAACCACAGGTTGAGAGGCACACTCTAGGGAGAAATTAAAATACCTTTCAATCTCATGCGGGTCACCCTCCTCTGAATACCATATCTCTCACTCTTTGGGTGCTTTAGCAAGTATCTTCCATTTTGCAAAGTTTAGGATATTCAGTTTGGCTTTGAATTTTGTCATTTGGGGATATATTTGTTGAAACCCTGTCTGTACCCAGGAACACTCAGCGCTTCTGTGGGAGCATCAGCAGGACAGAGAGATGCGACCATTTACTGCTGCTTGTGCAGCCTGATAAGTCTTAAAGAGACCTCTACTCAAATGAAGTGGGGTGCTTGTCCATGCCATAAAAGAAAATGTCACGATTGATCAGTACAAAGAGAGGTTTTGCTAGGTACGGTAATGTATGCCTGTAACCTTAGCACTTGTGTGTGTGTATGTAGGGGGGCAGGCTGAGGCAGGTGAATATTAGTCTGAGGCCAGCCTGGACTACACTGGGAGAGCTTGTCTCAAAAATGACAACAAAACAATAAAACAAACAAAAAATACCGAACCAACCAGACAACGAAAGTCGGGGCAGAGGAGGATGGATCTCTGTGAGTTCAAGGCCAGCGTGGTCTACAACTCAAGCTCCAGGACAGCCAGAGCTATGAGAGAGAGAGAGAGAGAGAGAGAGAGAGAGAGAGAGAGAGAGAGAGAGAGAGAGAGAGAGAGAGAGAGAGAGAGACTGTCTTGAAAAACAAAACCAAACAAATGAAAACAACAACAAAAAGAATGTAAAAGCTCTTGCAGCCAAGCATGATGACCTCAGTTCAATTCTGAGGACTCACATGGTAGAAGGAGAATCTACTTCCAGAAGTTGTCATTTGGCCTCTTGCATGAACACACATTCAAACACACACACACAAACACACACACACACACACACACAAACACAGAGAGAGAGAGAGAGAGAGAGAGAAGGTAAATAGAATAAATATAATTAAAAACATTTAAAAGGCCAGACATGATGGCACACACCTATAACCCCAGTACTTGGGAGGTGGAGGCAGGAGGGTCAAGGTTCAAAGTCATTCTCACCTACATAGTTAGTTCTGCATAAGACTGGTCTTAAAGGCTTTAGCACAGAGCCTGGTGGAAGTGGTGCACACCTTTAATGCCAGCAGTCGGGAGGCAGAGGCAGGCGGATCTCTGCGAGTTCGAGGCCAGCCTGGTCTACAAGAGCTAGTTCCAGGACAGGCTCCAAAGCTACAGAGAAACCCTGTCTCGAAAAACTCAAATGGACATGGGCTTTCAATAATTAAATTTAAGTGCCATAGCAATGGCTGTATGTGAAGGAGAGGTCGTGCCTGACAAACCAGAAAAAAGTGTGCCCATTCAGAAAAATCATGCTCTGTTTTTCTCCAGCAGCCGAGGAGTGAGCCAGTCAAAATAGCTGCAGCCCTTACCGCAGAGCTGCCACCTTTGCATAGTAGGAGTTACATGTTGAGAGATTGTATAGAGTGTCTCAGCCTAACCAGATGAGGGCCCTCCACCAGCCCATGGCTCATACCTGACAAAATCTCTTGCTGTATAGCATGTATGATTTTGATGGCATTTTCTAGAGACAGTGTCTTGTTCTGTTGCCCATGCTGTCCTCAGACTCAGTGGCGATCCTGTTCCCCAACTGCTGGGACTACAGATGTGAGCTCCCACACCCGGATCTTTAAAGAGTCTAAGGACGCGCCTTGTCCCCAATGAGGTGACAGGGCAGTTTCTGAGGTTCATTGTTTAGGATGACAGACTAATATGATAACACAGGTTACAAGGATCAGAGAAACCTTACCGTGCTGGGTCACAAGAAAGGGGCTGAAGAGATGGCTCAGCAGTTAAGAGCACTTGCTGCCTTGGCAGAGGACCCAGGTTCAGTTCCCAGCATCCACATGGCAGCTCACAATCATGTGTAACTCCAGTTCCTGGAAATCTGATGCCTTCTTCTGACCTCCGTAGGCATGCATGTGGTGGTGCACATGCAAACATACATATATACAAGCAAAACACTAATATACATAAACTATAAACAATCTTGTAAAAATGTTAAAACACATATTGAAAGCAAAGAAAATTTATAATTTTGTTTGTGAGGTTTCTCAGAAAGCTGCAAGTTTTCAGCTGGGGAAAGAGTAAGCTTACACTCAAAGATCACATGCTTTTAGGCCTAAATCCTTTCTTATTGCTATCTTAGAGCCTTATTTTAAATCCTGCTATTTCAAAGGAACATTGTCTCTGTATGCAGTCTCCACAATAAATTGCGTTGGTTGTGCTGATGTTTCCCTTTCAGCTGGCAAGCAGCTTCAGCTGGATCTGCGGTAAGGGCTCTTTCCCTTTCCCTGTCCCTCAGTTTCCCCTGTCTTACTGTTCTGTCTCCACCTGTCAAACAGCATTGACCACATGCTGTGTCACAGACAGGACCTGGTCAGAGACCTCTATTTCAAGGTTGAGTGAGTGGACAAAAAAATGCAGGGTAGTGATGTCACAGCTGGGTTGCTGATGCTCTGTCATGGACTAGTTCTGTGGGGGGTCACAGCTGGGCGGCTGACGCTCAGTCGTGGACTAGTTCTGTGGGGGTCACAGCTGGGTGGCTGAAGCTCAGTCGTGGACTAGTTCTGTGGGGAGGGAAGAGGAGAGAGTTTGCCACACAGGACAGCAGGCCACTCCAGGCAGAGCATCCATGAACAGAGCGTTTGTGGAGAGAGCTTGACTAGTCAGACTTTGTCTGGAGAAATTTGTGAATGCCATGGCTTTTCCAGGAAAGACAGGAAACTGAGGGGCGTGCAGCATTTGCTCTGAATGAGCCTGTTTGTGCTACAGCTCCTTGAGCAGAGCTCTCACTATGCTAACGTCTGTCAGATGCCTGACAGCTGCTTAGCCAGGTTGACCTCTGCCTACAGTTCTTTTGTTTTTTAATTCATTTAAAAATACTTACAAATGTTTTGCTTTCATGTATGTATATGCATATATGTATCATGCTCATGCCTAGTGCCCAGGGAGACCAGAAGAGGTCATCTGATCTCCTGGAACTGGAGCTACGGACATCTGTGAGCAGCTGTGTGGCTGCTGGGGATCAAACCTGGATCCCAGGTTAAGAAACCGCTGACCGGTGTCTCCAGTTCTTGGTTTTGCTTGCTTGCTTACTTGAGCCTATTGATTTCCTGTCTCAATGTGTGGATGCACATATACTAAAGGGATCTATGGAGGTCAGAGGGCAGCTTGCATGAGTCAGTTCTCTCTGTCATGTGGGTCCAGGGGATGGAACTCGGGTCATCGGGCTTGAGGGCAAATGTCACCCTCCTGAACCATCTTGCCGGCCCTGTTTTCCGTTTCCTTTTTAGCTCTGTCTACTGCTCTCCTGAGTACTAGGATTAGATGTGTGCGCCACCACACTGCCAGCCTTTTTCTATTTTAGCCAAACTGAAGTCATTATTTTCTTATTTATTACTGTGCTAAGGATTAAACCTGGTTCTTTGCACATGCCAGGCAAATGCCCTTACACTGAGTCATATTCCCCAGCTCCAAGTACCAATATTCAGTTAAATTAAAATCCTATTAAAAACTAGTCATGGAGGCTCATACCCTGTAATCCCATTTGTTTGGAAGTGAAGGCAGGAGGATCAGGAGTTCAAGGCCATTGTCAGCTGCATATCACATTTGGGGCCAGCCTGGACTACAGTACATGAGATAGTGTCTCAAAAATAAGCAAGGACTGACAAGATGGATCAGTGGGTAAAGGTGCTTGCCTGACAACTGGAATTTATTCCGGGGACCCACATGGTAGAGGAGGGAGCTAACTCCCAGTAGTTGGCCTGACTTCCATGGGAGTGCGTAGGCACACAAAACAAATAGCTCTGTTATTCCCAGATTAGTAGGCATTTTGCTAAAACTGCCTTTTCATGAAAGAATTATGATAGCAGAAAGCAGTTTATTCTGAAACTCTTCCTGGCAGAGTTATAGGATTGCCAATCTATATAAATGGTCACCACTGCTTTTTTGGTTTTGTTTTTCGAGACAGGGTTTCTCAGTGTAATAGTCCTGACTATCTTAGAGATCACTGTGTAGACCAGGCTGGCCTTGAATTTACAGAGATCTGCCTGCCTCTGCCTCCCGGATTGCTGGGACTAAAGATGTGCGCCACCACCTCCCAGCCCACCATCACTTTTTAAATGTTACTAACTTGGAATGATCCATAATCTCAGAGACAGTGGCAGGAGGATCACTGTAAATTGAAGGTCAACCTCAGCTACTAGGGAGTTGAAAGCCAGGATGAACTGCAGAACCCTCTCTCTATTAGAGGGGAGGCATAAGCAGGCAGATCTCTGTGAGTTTGAGGTCATCCTGGTTTACATAGAGTACTTCAGGCCAGCCAAGACTACATAGTAAGATTCTGTCTTTAAAAACTAACAAACATAAACAAACAAACAACAAAATTCTTGTAAATGTTACTGACCCAGGAAATTCTATGTCAGTTAACCACTCATCACTTTGGAGTATCAACATTAATGCCACATGACCTTGGGGTAGTAGAGGCCACAGCGTGGCAGGATTTATGGACAAAGAACAGGGTGCTGAGAACTGAGCTTTGTACCCTAAGTTCATGTAGGAAGAAAGGAGCTGTTGCTGATCGAACGATTGTCCAGTGTGCGTGAGATCTGAATTCCCCCCGAGTTGTGACCACCATTCAGACACACATATTAAAACAAACCACCAGATGCAGTGATGTGTATCGAACGATTGTCCAGTGTGCATGAGATCTGAATTCCACCCCCCCAGTTGTTGCCACCACTCAGACACACAAAACAAACCACCAGATGCAGTGATGTGTATCCGCAGGCCCAGCTATGTGGGATGCTGAGGCAGGAAGATCATTTGAGTCCAAGAGTTCATGATCAGTTTAAGCAATAAAACCAAGACTCTATCTCAAACAAACAATAATTTGTTTTTACTTATTATTTCCATTTTAATGATGAAAACGCTAAGGCATGAGGACATTAAGAACTTGCCCAAGGTCAAAGCTAGCTAGCAACAGCCAGGAATTGAAGCCAAGAGGGGTTAGCTTTGGAATCCATGCTCTTAATCCCCATATCAGTATGCCTGGTTAAAAAGCAACTTAGGCCTTGCTGGCATGTAATGATCTATTTTTAACCTCTGATACCATAGACAGAAAGTGCCCATGGAACATTTCTGAACAAGCTGCCTGATCTCTGCAGAGCTGCTGTCAGTGATCCCCTTTCGAGGTGGAGGTGTTTCCACATCACTCCTGGGGAAATCAGAGCAGATAGACATCCCTTTGACAGAGTCATAAAAGTCAACAGCAGCCAAAGCAATGAACTTTGCATAAGGTTAATAAGACCTTAGAATGTGGAACCTGAGAAGTTACAACCTGGTCTAGTAGTTTCCAGAACATTTTTTTTCTTTTTTTTTTTTTTTTGTTTTTTTGTTTTGTTTTGTTTTTTGACACAGGGTTTCTCTGTAGCTTTGGAGCCTCTCCTGGAACTAGCTCTTGTAGACCAGGCTGGTCTCGAACTCACAGAGATCCGCCTGCCTCTGCCTCCCGAGTGCTGGGATTAAAGGCGTGTGCCACCACCGCCCGGCTGAACATTTTTTTTTTAAAAAAAGATTCCAGTAGATACTCATTTAGGGTGAGACAACTGCAGAGCAAATCTTTCTTCAACGGTGGTTCTGGTTGAAGCAGCTTCATGAGCACCCTAGACCAGGCACATCCACATATCTCAACTACACGATCACTTCTGCGCCCATTCTTCTCTCACTTCTCTTTCCTGAACAGCATCTTCAGATGTGGCAGGAGTAGGACTTGTCTCCTCGTATCTCATCCACTGTTCCTTAGGCAAGAGCGGATGCCTCATGGTCAGGTCCAGGTTCTCTTAATGCGAAAATCCTGTCATTATATGTACACACAGATTAGCTCCGCCAGTTTCATCTGCTGCCTACTTCTCCTTTGCTAGACTTTTGTTTCTTGACACTAGATCTCACATAGCCCAGGCTGGCCTCAAATTCTTGATCTTCATGCATCCCCTCCAGAGGAGTGCTGGGATTGCAGGTGTGTACCGCTACCCATGCCTCTCCTCTCTGTGACTGTAGCATAGTGCCCATCCCAGGAGTTGACTCGTTTCACTTCCCATGTCTGTTAAAACCCCACTCAACCTGTCCTCTTAACATGAGTCCCTTTAGCTGGCTAATATCTGCACTAAGGAATTAATTGGAAAGAATTATTTTGGGTTTGGTGAAAGTAAAAATAATAAACTCAATTATTAGACCTGGAGGGATGGCTCAGCTTTTAAGAACACATACTGCTTTTGTAGAGGACCCCAATTTTGCTCCCAGCACCTGTATCAGGTGACTAACCTGTAACCAATGGCCTCCATGGCCTCACTAAGAGCCTGCACATATTTTTACTAAGATACATACACATATACACATAATTAAAAATAAAATAAGTCTTTTAAAAGCTACTGGGCACTAATTTGAAACCAAGTTTATTTATTTTCTGATTTACCTTAGGCCTAGGAGTCAAGCAAGACAGCTCGTTAGGAAATAGAAGGCATGAGAAAGGAAAGCCCTCCCTATCCTGGTTATGATTCCCATCTCACTGGTTGACATCCAGGAACTTTAAGCATAAGTCCACAGAGAACTGGAGTCTTCTGTTTGGGAAACAGCACCAATGAGATCATTAGAAATGACTGGTGACATGGAGGGTAGAAGGGCTCATGAGCCCCCAACCAGATGAGGAACTGTTACAGGAGGAGCAAGCTGCTTGTTGTCCCGGCCAGCTTACACCTAAAATACACCTGAAATAATCACACAGAAACTGTATTCATTTAAACACTGCCTTGCCCATTAGCTCTAGCCTCTTATTGGCTAACTCTCACATCTTGATTAACCCATTTCTATTAAATCTGTGTATCACCACGTGACTGTGGTTTACTGATAAGATTCTAACCTACGTCCGTCTCAGGCAGGAGATTGATCACATCTGCCTGTCTGTCCTTCTTCCCAGCATTCAGTTCTGTCTATTCCGCCTACCTAATTTCTGCCCTATCAAAAGGCCAAGCCAGTTTCTTTATTCAATCAATGAAAGCAACACATAGACAGAAGGATCTCCTACACCATTTTCCCTTTTCTGTTTAAACAAAAAAATAAAGGCTTTCACTTTAACATGGTAAAATTACATATAACAAAACAGTTATCAATCAAGAATTACAGTTACAATATTTAGTTCTATTTTATCTTTTATCATAACAATGAAAAACTATAACTATTTATTCTTCAACTCCATCAAAGACTCCAGAAGGATATAATGTTACCTAAGTAAACAGGAAGTACATTGTAAGCAGCTCCCAAAACTCTAGAAATGACAGAGACATCTCGCTGCCTGGACAGTCACCCAAAGTTATTCTGTACCATTGGGGCATCTATCTTCAGCCTACAGGCCCATAGTATCCAGCAGACATTTCCATGAAGCAGGAAATTTTAAAGACAGTTCAGTTACTTTCTTCTGTGTCCTGCAGAATGTCTCACAGACTCTTTCATGAATGAAGAACCCCGAAGGATCATCTCACCTTTAGGTAAGTTCAGCAGTCATCACTCTGTGGGTTCCATTTTATGCATCAGTCCAGGCAAGAACCCAAATGGTTAACCAAATCCATAAGAAGCCTCTTCGATGCTCATCTTCCTCAGGAAATAGATTGGTGCTGCCAGGAGCAGACGTGTCTCATTGTCATGAAAAGCCCTAAGTTATTAAAACATTTTGAATGCCATATTCTGTAGTCTTTGAAAGATATGAAGAATGCCTATCCATTTGAATTATATCTATGCACATCTAGAAAATCTAACTAACATGACTACAAACTTGACTATTTTAGATGATTATCTATTAACCTATATTTCTTAATTATACATTACATTTTTAAAGATATTTCTTATGGTTGATTTAACTTTACTTTATGTACATTGGTGTGAAGGTATCAGATCCCCTGGAATTGGATTTTTCAGACAGTTGTGAGCTGCCATGTGGGTGCTGGGTATTGAACCTGGGTCCTCTGGAAGGGCAGTCAGTGCTCTTAACCACTGAGCCATCTCTCCAGCCCTACATT
This sequence comes from Dicrostonyx torquatus, assembly GCA_028555095.1. Taxonomy (NCBI): domain Eukaryota; kingdom Metazoa; phylum Chordata; class Mammalia; order Rodentia; family Cricetidae; genus Dicrostonyx; species Dicrostonyx torquatus. The sequence goes on along the minus strand of JAQHUG010000013.1, from coordinate 2,942,488 downwards.
ACATTTTTTAAATGAGCTACACAATCACAGTACCTTAATCAAGATCAGAAATACATATATATATATATATATAACAAAATTGACCTTAAATTTGTATCAAGATTTATACCAATGCAAATTATTCATATCTATATCATATCTCTCTTTATATGTAAAAGAACATTTATAAACAATATTTGGGAATATGGGTACAGTTATTTCTTTCCAAACTGTTTCATGCTGAATGGGGACACTGTTAATCAGGTCTTTTATGGTGTATCCTGTATGCCAGGTTCATCTCAGTCAGAAGTTGAGCAAAGTAAGTTTTTGAGGGTGTTTAAGGCAACCTTTCAAGAGGGTGTGGTCTATCATACCATATTGGTCTAGAAGTAAACCACATGGTCTCATCTTCTGTGAAAACAAAAGAAGAACCTCTTTTCCAAAGCATCATATCCTTAGACCCAAATTCTGAAGTCAAGATACCTTTATGATGTACATGCTGGATTAGCTTAGCAGCACATACAATGAAAATTCTCTCTGCACTTAGCTTCTTCACAGTCAGAAAATTTAAATAAAACACAATAATATACAGAATCCAGACTCTCTGTGAATTTTTCATTTTTACAGGGCTTATATTTCTTTTTTTTTAAATCTGACTATTTGTACTCTGTCTCTTTAAAGACTTTACCCTTTTTTTTTAAAGCATTAAGTTTATTTTATGACTCTGTATACTCTTCATTTTTTCTCTCCCAAGCCTACATACATTTATTCAACACTGTCACCCATTTAGAGGTTGTTTATGTCTGAATCTGTCCTTATTGCATTGTCTGTAATTCTCTACTGTCTAGAAGACCTTTTAAAATGTGAAGCATCTTAGTTGCAGCTGCTCTGGGTGTTGGCTCCACCTCTCTCCAATTTCAAAATGATGGACGTACCATTTCTGCTAGCTCTGGGGCCACCAGGTAGGAGCTGCACTCAGCACTTTAACTCTGAGAATGAGTGTGCAGCACATAAACTCTTTTTATTTGAGCTACAGTTAAATCTGCCACGCAGAGCACTGTGCAGCCTGGAAACATCTCTGTGTATGGCATCAGGAATCCGTCATGCTCTCCTGCTTGTGCCTAGTAGACCTGATCCCGCCACCTGCCCAGGTAGGGTGTGCTGAGCCATTGGCATGGTCTCAGAGTACTTTCTTCCCAATCCCAGCAGAGACACAAACATCTGGTTCCACAAAAGCCATTGACATGCCTCATAGCTGGAGTTTGCACAGCCCAGGAAGCCGCGTGTTAAAATCCCACAGCTTTTTTCTGCTGGGGCTGCTGAGTCAGGAAAATTTCTCTGTGGCACCCTGCCAGCAAACAGCAGAAAGCTGTGTTAAACTCTGTTTTGTTTTTTTTTTTTCTAGAATTTCTTTTTAAGCCCTCTTAGGTTTTACATGGAGTTAGTTGGCCATGTTGGGCTGCCAAACTGTTGTAGGGAGCACGGGGCCCCTTTGTTCCATCCTGCCTGGCTAGCTTATACCCGAAAATCAGGTTTGATCAAGGAAGACCACCTGAGAAATCTCTGGTAGGAACAGATGGCCCAGATGTCTGAGTTCTATCTACATCCAGAACAGATTCAAGACTGCTGCCTGAGATGACCAAGACTCACAGGACACTCCAGTCAGGACTTGATCATAATTCTAAATTTTTTTAGGTCCCCATAAGATTATCAGCGCCCCCAACTAGCCGGAAGTAGCCTGGAATACTATGCTCACATTCCCCCAAAATGGACTATGGATATTTTCCTTTGTTTAAAAAGAGAGGGGGGGGAAGTGGTGCGGGAGAATTGTCTGTATTCTGTCAATCATGTCCTAAATAAGCACTGATTGGTCAGTAGCCAGGTAGGGAGTATAAGCAAGGCAACCAGACAGGAAGTAGAGGTGGGGCAAGGAGAACAGGAGTATTCTGGGAAGAAGAAAGCTCTTTCCGGAGTCCTGGCCCATACACTGAAGAAGCAGGATGTGACCTGCCCCTCTGAAAAAGGTACTGAGCCATGTGGCTAACATAGATAGGTTAATATAAGTTACAAGAGCTAATAAGAAGCCTGAGCTAATGGGCCAATCAGTTTATAATCTTATGGAGACCTCTGTGTGATTTTCTTTGGGATTTGCTGGCTGTGGAAACTGGGTGGGACAAAAACCCCAAAAAGCAGGCCCTTATGTTACAAAGAACTACTGAGAGTTGATGGCCGCTGAGAGGAGAGTTAGTGTTCCTTGAGAATATGGCCCATATTCTCATGAGGATCTAGTGGCACAAGTTGGACTAGTTGGGTTACCTAAAAATAGCAGGACATGAAGACAGGAGGCTTGGGAGGCAGGGGAGTAGATCTGGGATGGGTGCGGAGAGAATATGATCAAAATATGTTGTACACATGTGTGAAGTTCTTAAAGAATTAATAAAAATATCCATTTTAAAAATAGCCGAGGAGCCAGGTGGTGGGCGTGCACACCTTTAATCCAGCACTTAGGAGACAGAGACAGGCAGATCTCTGTGAGTTCGAGGCCAGCCTGATCTACAGAGTGAGTTCTAGGACAAGGTCCAAAGCTACAGAGAGAGCCTGTCTCAAAAAAAGTGTGTGTATATGTGTGTGTGTGTGTGTGTGTGTGTGTGTGTGTGTGTGTGTGTATGACTGAGAATTACGGCTCAGTCTTGCTGTGCAAGCATAAAGACCTAAGTTCAACCCTCGTGTCCACATAAAAGTCAGGTGTGGTGGTGTTTGTCCGTTATCCCAGTGCCGGGGGCAGACAGGAGACTCTCTGGAGTGTGCTGGCCAGTTAGTCTGGCCAAACTGGTGAGCTCTAGGTTCAATCATTAAGTAAAGTGGAGAGTGACTGAGGAAGATCCTAGACATTGATCTCTGGTCTCCATGCATGAACGCACATGAGCACGCACATACACCATAAACACGTGCATGCGCGCGCGCGCACACACACACACACACACACACACACACACACACACACACACACACACACTGGCTAATGATTAGGTCTTAAGCACAACCTCTTGTGACCTATGTTTGTCACAAAGATCCATGTGATCAATGTTTTATCTCTGCCAGAATTCCCTTCTCCAGCTTCAGGCCTGCACAGTGTATCTATCAAAAGTCTCCTCTTCAAGGACAAAGTCCTGTGAATAAGAAAAAGCACACACTTTGCTAAATATCTAAACTCAGTTGCTGATTAAGTAGCTTCAATCCCCTCCCCCAGTCACATACTTAATAGCTACTACTGTGTACTTCAGTAGCTATTAACTTCTCTTAACGCCTCCGCTAGACTCCCTTTAAGTATGTCTTGTCTTTCTTTGTAACGAATCCACCAACCTTGTTCCACTTTGATTCGCTCTGGAATTGTTTTCTGTGGCAATGCGTCAAGAACTGGCCTTCATAGAGGCCTGGGCTCTCCAAGGGTGGACCCTCAGGATGCCCAGAGGCATCCGCAAATTCTAGTTCTTGCCTGCTGGTGAAGATAGAGGTGGATTTTTGCATACGCATGAGTGTGTGCGCATGTGTATGTGTGTGTTGCTTATTGTTTTGTTTTTGTTTCTTGACAAAGGGTGTCAGTGTATAGAATACTCTGGCTTTGAGCTTATTGTGTATTTCAGGTTAGTGCCTGCCCCATCCTCTGAGTGCTGGGTTATAGAAGCACCTTCCTTGCCCAAACAGGACTTTTATTACAGCAGGAGTGCTGGGGGTGTAAACTGGAGAATGCATCCTATTTATGTTGAGTGACTGGGGACTGGCATCTGCCACAGGCAAGAATGAAAGTGCAGGAGCTGGTTAGAGGCAGTTGCTCTGAAGGTGGTGACAGGCGTGTGTGATCCCTGGTCCCACAGCCATTGTCAGTTGCTTTGCATCCATTTTGTACTTTTTGAAATAAGTATTCAGGAGATTGTTGTTCAAAATTTCCCCTTGAGCTATCAAACAAAGAAACCCACAGGGTCAGCTGTTGCCTGGGCGGCAGCAGGCAGATTGGCTGCTACCATGGCAACATTGATTTCAGTCACAAGCAGGCTTTAGGTAGAGAGTTAATGTTGTCAGAGGACACTTGGATGGACCACCTGCCTCAGAATCATCTGGGAACTTGTTTAAATATTCTGGTTTGTTTTTTAACATAGAGTCTCATGTAGCCCAGGCTGGCCTTGAACCCCTGATTGCCACTGTGATTTAAACCTTGAATTCCTAGGGCTCAGACCAGAGATTTTTAACTGGTAGAATTGTCACAGAGCCTAGAATCTACATTTTAGAAAACTTCCAGGGCATGGAGCTATGTGGCTCAGTCAGCAAGGTGCCGCTGAGTAAGCATGCGCACTGGAGGTGAATCTCCATTGCGCAGGTAGTGGTGTCTTGTAATCCCTGTGCCATAGCAGTGAAGACAGGTAGACTCTGGGCTCACTGGCCAATCAGTCCAGCTGAATCGGTGAGCCCCATGTCCCAGTGAAGGACCTCAGATGTTAACCGCTGATCGGTCAACCGGTCTCTCTCTCTCTGTCTCTCTCTCTCT
>JAQHUG010000013.1:2896878-2915998 GCA_028555095.1 Dicrostonyx torquatus | reverse complement strand
AAGATCCTGGGATTGTATACTACTCCGTGGTGGTGTGCTTAATTCTTATTTCTAGTGCTGGTTTGGAACTTTTTGGCATTTGGGGGTGTTGTCTGTAATTTGGAATCAAGGTCACATTGTATTTCCCAGGTTGACAATTCTGTTCTGCTTTTGCTTCTTAAGTTACTTGATACTGTAGATGATGTCACTCTTCTGGCTCTTGAACCTAGGGCTTTAGACTCTTACCACTGAGACCCCCCATTTACTTTTGAGGTACAACTCTCCAGCTTTTTATTGTTTTTTTTAATGTTGATATATTTTGAATATAGCTTAGTTTTGTTGAATGTCTTTCAGTTTGAATTTGTTCAATAATTTCCTTATGTTTTGGTTTAGGTTAAATGTATGTGTTTGGAATAAATGAGCTGTTAATGCAGTTATGGACTGTGTTTTTTCTCTACCTTTCTTGTCTTTTAAAAGTTTTTTCAATTTTGCCCTCTTTCTTAAATTTATAGACAATGCTCACCTCTTCCTGCTATGTCTGTCTTTAACATGGCACTCGAGTAGCATTTGTTTTCTACCTTCTCTTTCCACTGTTTTTTTTTGTTATGAAATTATGCTGTGAGCTAATAGAGACAAGATAGGTTCATTATAATCTTAACATGCAGAATGTGGAATGTGAAAGTTCTAATTTGTTTTTTATTTATATTATTAATATTATATTGAGGCAGGGTCTCATGCAACCCAGGCTGTCTTCAAACTGCATAGCCAAAGATGACCTGAAATTTCTCGCTCTCCCTCTGAGTGGTGGGATTGCAGGCTGCAGCACCACGCCTGGTGTGGCACATTGGACACAGGGCTTCTGTGCATGCAGGGCAAGCACTCTACTAGCTCCACATCCTCATCTCCCAATTTCTTCTTACTCTTTTCTGCAGTGTTGGAGACTGAACTTCCCAGGTTGTGCTTGGGAGGTGAGCACATGCTCTACCCCTGAGTTGCACACTATTTACTTATTTGTTATGACAAAGTTTCATGCAGCCCAGATTCGCTGGGAACTCCCTATGTAGCTGAAGATGACCTTGAATTCCTAAACTTGCTTCCACCCTGAGTGTTTGGATTATAGGCATCCATCACTACACCCAATTTATGTGATGCTGGGGTTCGAACCCAAGGCCTCATGCTTGCTAGATAAGCATTCTGCTAACTGAACTGCACCTTAGTTCCATTTTAATTTTTGTTTTGTGTTTGTTCAATTTATATTTATTTTTGTGCGTGTATGAGCTTGTGGAGGTCAGAAGACAACTTGGGGTGTCATTTTCAGAAATGCCATCTACCTCTTTTGAAACAGGGTCTCTTGTTGGGCTCTGTCCAGTAGGCGCTGGGAGTTAGCTCAGGTCATGCTCTGGAGAAAAGGTCTTCTTGGTGTGTAGGTAAGCACTGTACTGACTGAGCTGTCTTCCTGTCTCTGGTTTGCTTTTGAGGTAGATTTTATGAATTAGTTCTTGAAATAGCTGTGTCTATGGATGGTAGATTAAATTTAATTTACTAAATTGACATGGAAGATTTATAATATGGTGAGAACCTTTGGCATGTGATGGGAATAGTGAAGTTTTGGGCCTGGAAGTAGAAATTGGCTAGACATTTTTCTAAGCATGAAGTGCTTTCTGGAGAGGTATTAAAGCATCGTAGGTCCGAGGTTTCTGCTTGTCAGCCACTATTCTTCACGCTTCACATTTCTTTTCAGGAGACAGAGTCTCATGGATTCCAGGCTGGCCTCAAACTTGCTGTGAAGCTGTGATTAGCCGTGAATTCCCTGTCTTCCGCTGTTACTGCAAGCCAATATGCCCTGATAAATTTATGTTTCCAGCTAGAATTTCAGAGTACAGATAAGAGAAGGCTGTTGCTTGAAACAGAAAAACAAATTGTCAAGGCAACAGGTACTACATTTCTCTCTTGACATAGTCTTCTCAACTTTGTTATTTTCCACCAGAGAACAAGGAACCTTTTGTTCTAAAACCTCATGTTGAAAGGTTAGCAAAATATTATTACATTAATCAAGCCAGAATTTGTACACATTTGTGAATCAAGGGTAAGACTTTTACAGTAGAGCATTAAAAGGAGCGTGGGCAGTATTTTTGGGTTTTCAGGCTTGTATACAAATTAGCTTTTGAAACACAGAACTTGAAATGTAGAGGTTTAGCAGTTCATTTATTTTACATATTTGCTTGTGTACATTGTGTGTATGTACTGAGACAGCTATTAGAAATAGGATCTTCCACTGTAGCTCAAGCTATTCTGGAATTCACTATGTAGCCTAAGGCTGGTCTTGAACTTTGGCAATCTTCCTGCCTCAGCCTCCCAAATGCTGGTATTACAGGTATGAACTACCATGCCTATATATGGGAGGGGATGCATGTAGTTCTGTCTGTGTACAAAGTTTACTGTGCATGATGTTTGGAATAGTCCTGAAAGTACAGTTTCAGCATCATGGGGCTTAGAGTTGAAAGAAAGAGACAGACAGACACAGGCTTTGAGAGACTGGTGATCGAAGGCATACTTAGCATTTGGAAATGTTATGTGCAAAAATATGAGTAATGTTTCCACCCCCTTTGTAATTAACTATCCCTTTAGTATGCAGATATGTGTGTATTGGTGTTTATCTGTGTGCGTGTGTGTGTATTGTATGTGAAGCTGAAGAGGGTATCACATCCCCTAACGTGGAGCACAGGGGTGGTGAGCTGCCTGATTGGGGAACTGTAGTCAAGAACAGTAATTGCTCTTAGCCACTGAACCGTCTCACCAGCCCTGTGATTAAAAAAAAAAAATCTTTTCAGTGTTGGCCTTGACAACAATGTATTGTACAATTTGGGGCAAATGATACGAATATTTATGGATTAAAAAAATGAATCAAATGAAAGAATGTCAGTGATAGAGTGCTTTGAATAGCGTACTCCCAGCTCAAGATTCAGTCCCCAACACTAAAGCAGAAAAAGGCGTGGCAGTGCAAAAAGCTGTTGGGCATGACTTAAGTACAATTTAAAATTTTTTTTAACTTGATTTTTCATGATATTGGGATTGAACCCAGGGCCATAAGTGTTCTAGGCAAGTGCTTTTCCATGGAGCCGCCTCTGGTCCCACCCTGTTAATTATGCTTTAAAAAAGTTATGAGGGGCTTGAGAGATGCCTTAGCAGTTCAGAGCATTGGCTGCTCTTCCAGAGAATATGGGTTTGATCCCATCACCTACATAGTGGTTTACTGTCGTCTGTAACACAGTCCAGGGATCTGATGCTCTCTTCTGGTTTATGAGAGCACTAGTCATGTCTATGGTATACAGACATACCTGCAATCCATACACCCATGTTATCATGTGCATGATGTCTGTGTGGGTGTGCATACCATGGCACAGATGTGGCAATCTGAAGACAGCTCTCCTAACTCTACGTGGGTTCTGGGAATCAAATTCAAGTTGCCAGGCTTGTGTACCAAGTGCCTTTAACCCGCTGAGCCATCTTGCTGGCCTTAATCCCACTTTTTGAGGCAAAGTCTATTGGCCAGGCTGGTTTGTAACCCAAGTTGGCCTCCAACTTGCAGAAATAAGTTATTCTTAACCTCCCAAGTTCATTATAGGTTTGATCCGCCATACCACTTGACATGAGCTTTTGAAAGAGTCAAAGTTGAGAGATTTAGCAGTTTTGATACAACAGTTTTTAAGAGTTTTTTTTTCCTGCAAAATTGGCATTTTTTACCTTAAAATACTTTAGATGTATATTTCCTTCTGTAGTTACTTTTGTGATAACAAGGAACAAAAGCTGTAACATACCTTAAAAACAATAAGCTTAGCCAATTTAGTATTGAATCCTTATGGAGAGGCTGAGGCAAGGGATTCATAGCCTAGTCAGAAGTAAAGAGGGTTGGGGTTGAGTGATGCCTAGCATAGGATAAGGCCTAAGGTTCAGTTCCGAGGGTGAGGGGAAGATGTTCTAGAGCCAGGTCACATGCTCATGTCCATCCAGTCTAAGGTCCAGGCTGAAGTAGGAAGTTCACACTGCAGTTTGAGGCCAGCAAGGACACTATAGAGAAACTCTTTAAGAACAAAGAAAAGGCTATAGTGTATTTTAAAAAGTTGTAGTGCTATTTCAAAATGTTGTGAGACTTTTAACTACAAATATGAGAAGTTTTTTAGTATTTATAAATGAATGAAAGAAAATTCACATCTCATTTTTCTTATTTTTAAGGGAATGTATTATATATAAGTTGACTTGCAGATATATTAAGGGGGACCCGTAAGCCCAATATAATGATAAAATCAGCTGGATAACCACTGTGCTTCCTTGGCTTTTACTTGGTCATCTGTCAAAGGCTAGAGTTAATCAAGGATAGTATAAAATGCAGCATGTGAGTGAAGGGCATAGCCTTAACTTCATTTTTCATAAATTACCTATTTTAATATAGGTAGTATATAAACTTTAATATATATAAATACAAGAGGTCTTAAGGGCAAAATCACCTCTGGACTGATGAGATTATTTAGATTTATCCTTCCCATTTTTAGTTTCACAGCAGTATTTTCAGAATGGAGGTGGTTGATTATAAAAACTGGTAAATTCCAAGGTTTTATTTCTAATACATTAAAGTTGGGTTTTTTGGTTGTTTGTTTATTTTATTTTTTGAGATCAGATTTCTCTGTGTAGCCTTGACAGTCTTGGAACTCACCCCGTAGACCAGACTGGCCTTGAACTCACAGAGTTCCACCTGCCTCTGCCTCCCAAGTGCTGGGATCAAAATGTGCTACCACCACCCAGCTTCAAAATAAAGTTTTTAAAATTAAATTTTTATTAGATTTATTCATTTTTCTGTGCATGTATGTATGCATACCACATGTGTGCTTGGTGCCTGAGGAGGTCACAAGAGAGACTGAGTCCTCCAGACTGGAGTTATGGGTGGTTGAGAATCATCATGTGGGAGACTAGGAATTGAACCTGGGTCCTTTGCAAGAACTACAATTGCTCTCAACCACTAAACTATCTCTTCAGCCCTCCAAAATTAAAACTTAATGTAAAATAGTGACTTCATTTTTAATAATAGTTATGATCCTTTTTTCTGTATTGGAAAGTATTCCATTATTTGACTAACACAGCTATGCAACACTTGCCTGATAAGATTATACTGCAAACTGTTAAAGTCCTCACTTCTTCCCAACTGATGTGATCAGAAACAGTCAAAGTAGCATGCTCAAAGAACCCCTGTTGCAATAATCTGAAAGTGTGATGATGTTCTGTTTTAATGTTTAATTATGAAAATGACTCTTGATTGCCATTTACAAACTTTGATTTTGGACTTGAAGAATAGGATATTATAATTATTGATTTTTTGACATTTTATGGGTAAATACAAGGTTTCATTTGTGTCAGATATCAAATTAAATGTCAGCTTTGCTCTGGTTGCAGTTTTAAAATACTGGGTTTGTTGGGTATGCTGGTATGTACGTACAGTCCGAGCATTTAGAAGTTGAGGCTAGATCAGACTGAGTTATATAAAGATTGCCTACCTAAAATGAACAGCAGCAGCAACAAAACAGCCATCTTCCTATGTATTGACATCAGCAATTAATTTTAAATTTTTGATAGACAGGCTCTTGCTGTATAATCAAGACTACGTGGAATTGGAGAACCTCCTCTTTTAAGCTCAAGTCCTGAAATTATGGACATGTACCACCATGCCTAGCTAGAATATCAGTATTTTATTGGGAAGTAATATTAATTGCAGATTGGTTAGCCATACTTAGCCTGAAACTTCAGTTTTTCTTTGTTTCCCATTTTTTGTTTTGTTTTAATCTGTTATTTCTAACTGCTCTAGCACCATGCTTCCTTTCTTTGGTAGAGGGTGATGGTAGTCACAAAGGGGCACTGTGTATGTTTGGCCTTTTAAAGTAAGAAATGATAGTATTTAAAATGCTTACAAATTAATTTCATTTGTTACTTCAGACTGGACATTTAATGATGAAGCACAGAATTATTCTAACTGTCCCACAGCTGTATGGGAGGAACTTACTTTGAACTTTTTTTGTTTTGTTTTGTTTGTTGAGGCAAGGTTTCTCTGTGTAGTCCTTGCTGTCCTGTAACTTTCTTTGTGGACCAGGCTGGCCTTGAACTCAGAGATCCACCTGTCTCTGCTTCCCTGGGTGCTGGATTTATGGGTGTGCACCACCACCTATCAGTTGCTACTACCTTTTGCCCCAATAATAAAACCTCCAAACCAAAACCAAAACAAAACAAACCAAAAACCATCTATTAAGCTCAACACTCGCAGGGTAATGGTGGCACACACCTTTAATCCCAGCACTTGAGAGGCAGAAGCATGCAGATCTTTTTGAGTTTGAGGCCAGCCTGATCAACAGAGTGAGTTCCAGGACAGCCAGGGCTACACAGAGAAACCCTGTCTCAAAAACCCAAAACCCAAAACAAAAACAAAACAAAATGTAATTACCCCCCCCCACAAAACCCAAACAAACAAAAGCAAAACACTTAATGCTCTATACAGGTGAAAACAAAGTGCTTCCATACTTGAGCTCTGTGTGAGTGTGTGTGTGTGTGTGTGTGGGTGTGGGTGTATAAGTGTGTGTATGTGTGTGTATGTGTGTGTGCACCAGATGATAAAGAACCATTGTTTCCAATTTTATTGTCATTATTTGTAGTCTTCTATTTTCTGGGGGTGGGGTGGAGGCACATTGAGAGACTCCCAAGTGGATGTCTAGGCTAATAAACTTGGTGTGTATTATGTTTTCTAATACAGTCATACATTTATTGCCTTTCTAGTTTTCCCCATGCTAGAGCCTCGTACATGCTTTCTTTCACCGAGTTGAACATTTAGCCCTGTGTGCATGTATATTCTCTTTCTCTGGCTTTTAAAAATATTTTTGTTGATTTTAATTTTTTTGCTCACATTATGCATCTTTAATTTTTTTAAATTTTATTTTATGTATGTGAGTGCTCTATCTATATGTCCACCTTTATGCCAGAACCTTCCCCAACATTATAGATTGTTTTGAGCCACCACATGGTTGCTGGGAATTGAACCTAGGTCCTCTGGAAGAGCAGCCAGTACTCTTAACCACTGAGCCATCTCTCCAATCCCACATCTTTAATTTTTAAATTAGATTTCTTTGGTTTACTCTATATGTATGTGCTTGTGTGTGCACATGCATGCATATGTGTGGGTATGCATGTGATGCCATACATGTGTGGATGTCTGGACAACTTGAGGGAGACAGCTCTGTCTTCCATTGTGTGGGTCCCAGAGATAGAATTCAGTTTGCCTAGCGTGGTTCAGGCCCATTAATTGGTTGAGCCATTTCACCAGTTGTCTGGGACTTTGTGAGACAGGGTGTGCTATATATTCCAGGCTGCCTTTGGATTCATTGTGTAACCCATACTGGCCAAAGCCTCAGCAATCCTCTTGCTCTAGCTTCCCCAGATGTCCCACTCCACTAGGCCCTGCCTTTGTACCCATCATGGCTAGGCCCTTCCCTCACTGTGTCTGTAACAGTGTGAGTGCTTTTCTTCACAATCTCACAGAGAGGATGGATTATTGTAGATCTTAGAGACTTTAATACAGCATTTCCCCTTTTTGTGTTTAAGTTGAGATTTTTTTCATCCTTGCATTTAAAAGAAGCACTTGACAGATTCTTACTGAGATATCTGACTTACTACCAGCATTGCCATTCAGTTTTGTAGTCAGTGTTTAGTAAAATACGGTTATTTGCACACAGGCATTTCTGTACTAGCATCATGGATCTGGTACTTCATAAATGACTGTTGGTTATACGGAGAACATACAGAGAGCACAGTGTGGATACACTGGACAACAGGATGGTTTACATCACATACTCCTTAAAATGACTCAATTTTTAAAACATAGAAGTTAATTTTGTAAATAATAACACATGCAGGCAAAACATCCATACCTATAAAATACATTTTTAATAACTGGGTGACAGCATGATTTGTATATGGTAGACACATATTTGTATAATTTTATTTTTGAGACAATGTTTCATATAGCTCAGGCTGGCCTGGAACTCACTGTGTAGCTGAGGCTGGCCTTGAATTCCTGATCCTCCTGCCTCTATTTCCCAAGTGCTGAGATACAGGTGTGTGCCACCATGCCTGGCTAGGCTATAATTTTATATATATTTCTGGAACCATTCTGACCAAAATAATGAGCATACCTTCTACTCACAGAACGTTTCCTTGGACCCCTTGTCTGTTTTCTGTACTTTGAGTCAGAATCTTGTAATGTAGCTGAAGTTAGATTCTAGCTCTTTATCCTGCTGAGTCCTAGGTTAATTGTATGTTGATACATCTTTCCCTGCTGAAACTCTGGGTAACGCTTACTTTCTTCACTATAGGCTCATGAGCAGTTTCTAGAATTTTATATTAATAAAATTATATAGCATGCACTCTTAATTTTTTATTGCACTTTATCTATTTTTTTTTGTGTGTGTATGTGGCTGCACATGCCAGGGTGAGTATGTGGAGGTCAGAGGAGAGCTTGCAGGAATCAGCCCCTTTCCCCCGGGGGTCCTGACTCGACATCAGGTTGGCAGGTTTGGTGGCAAGAACCATCTCACCTGTCGGTCTTTTTTATCTGTTTACTCTTAGCATTATCTTGTGTTTTAATGTTTTATGTATAACTAGTTCATTATTTTATTGCACAGTAGTAGTGTAGTATATGGACATTTCACTACCCATTCATTGTTTGTTAGGTTTTTGGTTTTTGTTTTTTCTTAAGACAGGGTTTCGCTGGCTTTGGAGCCTGTCCTGGAACTAACTCTTGTAAACCAGGACATGTTTAATTTTTAAATCAATGATAAAACTGTTTTCGGGGTTTGTGGTATATTTATTCTCCTCAGCAGTGTATTAGAATAGTTCCTTTATTTCCAACTTTTATTTGCCAGTCTTGATTTTTTTTAAAGTAATATTTTTATTGCCGGATGGTGGTGCACACCTTTAATTCCAGCACACACTTGGGAGGAGAGGCAGGTAGATCTCTGAGTTCTAGTGTAGCCTGGTCAACAGAACAAGTTCCAGGACAGCCAGGTCTACACAGAAACCCTGCCTCAAAAAAACAAAGAAGCATACACATGCATACACACTCATTGATTCTTTCAGAATCGTGTATTTTGACTTTATCACACTCCTCCCAAATCCTCCTGATCCACCGTGTGTAGCTGTGTCCCTACCCATTGAACTTGTGTCCTCTTCAAGTTCATCAAGTCCAGTGTGTGCTGCCTATATGCTTTTGGGTGTGGGGTTGTCCCCTTAGAATGGGCCACCTACTTAAGGTCACCCCCCGCACCCCCAAGACAGGGTCTCTCTGTGTAGCCTCGGCTGTTCTGGAACTCATTTTGTAGATCAAAGTGGCCTCACAGATATCTGCCAGCTTTTGCCTCCCAAATGCCCTGGGATGAAAGGCATGTGCCACCACTGACCCTCTTAGATAAAAGTGACTCTCCCTTTTCCAGAAGTTATTTGTTGGGGATGGGATTTCATGCCCATTTCCCTCCTCCATGATGGGGTTGCATCTGGCTTAAGCTTGGGAAGGCTTTGGGTATTCTGTCACAGCCTCTGAGTCCTTCCGTGTAGCTTGTTTTGCTGTGTCCAGAAACCACTTTTATTGAAGTCATCCTTGGCTCTAGTTCTTAGTGTTTCCACCCCCTCTTCCACAATGACCGCTGGACCTTGGGAGGATTGTGACACAGATGTTTCATTTGTGGCAGAGTACTTTGCAGTCTCTTACTTGCACTTTGGCTCATTTTGGGTCTAAGTTAATGTCTGGCTACTGCAAGAAGTTGTTTCTCTGCTGAAAGTTGAGAGATGGCACTAATCTGAGTATAGCAATAAGTCACTATGTGTTGGCTTGATACCATGTTCATCTAGCAGAATAATAGTATGTTCTCTCCTAGGACCTATGTATTCTCTTGAGAGGCTCTTGGGCAGCTATACCATTGTAAAGTTCTATGTACAGTAAGGACTACCCTTACATAATCTTGTATATAATCTTGAGTGGCGAATTTCTTGTGGCCCTACATCTTCCCTCCATGAAGGACTGTTAATCGGCCTGATCTCTTGTTAGTCTTCAGCGTGGGAGATATCACAGCTTCACTGCTTCATGAAGGCAATGCTAGAATGTTATATTCTAGATGTTTTCATAAACATGCTGTTTTAATAAAAGTGTAACTCAGTTTTGGAATATTTGCTTAGTTGTGTGAAGCTTTGGGTTTGATCTCTAGTAGTAGTAAAAACACAGTAAAATGAACAAGTGAAAACTTCAAGAAAGTAAAATCGCCTGTTTGTCAAAGTACTTAATGCAGAGATCTCGACTCTCTGCTCCCGATGGATGAAAATCACACCTTTTTTTTTTTTTTTGGTTTTTTTTGAGACAGGTTCTTTGTGTAGCTCTGGCTATCCTGGAACTTTCTCTGTAGACCAGTCTGGCCTCAAACTCATAGATATCATCCTGTCTCTGCCTTCTGAATGTGGGATTAAAGGTGTGCATCTTACAGCTATAGTTTTTTAAAAAATATTTTTTAATTGGCATGTTAGTATACCAGTGTCAATAACTAACTATTAAATTGTTGATTTTCTCTTTTAGAATTCATTATACAAATAAAATGACAACTTCCTGGAGTGATCGATTGCAGAATGCAGCGGATGTACCTGCTAACATGGATAAACATGCCTTGAAGAAGTATCGACGAGAAGCCTATCATCGGTAAGAGAGTCATCTTCAGCATTTCTAGGAAGACTGTACTGTCTGTCCTTGCTCTCCAGGTGATAAAATTCATATACAGAGATGTTAAGTAATTATCATAGAGCATATACCTAGTGGTTCAAACCTAGTGACATTCAGGATCTTACCTAAGCACACTGTATGCTGCTTATAGCCACTGGTAAAAATCCTGAGGAAAGTCTTTATTTGCTAGACAATTGCACCTAGGTAATTGGATTGAAATTTCCTTTTTTCTCTTGGTCGTCTCACGTAGCCCAGGCTGGCACTGAACTCATGAGAGTCCTCCTGCTTCCGCTTGTCAAGTGCTGTGACTATAGATATGCACCGCTGTATCCATGTTTCTTTCTTTTTTTAAAAGATGGGGTCTTGGTGTGTTGTCCAGGCGGGCTTTGAATACATAGACCGAAGTGCTCCTCCATTCTCCCCTTCCAAGTAGCTGGAGCATAGGCACATGCCATCATGTCTCGCTAAGACTGACATTAGTTTTTAAACCTATTTATGATGACGACTACGATGATGATGTATGTGCGTGTGCCTGCATGCATGTACGTGGCCATGCCACAGTACACATGTAGAAGTTAGAGGACAATTCTGTGATGTCTGTTCCCTTCTTTATGTGGCATCTGGATTGCGCTCAGGTCACCAGACTTTCGCAGCAAGTGCTTTTACCTCTGAGGATAAAAATTTTTAGGTGCTGTTTACTATAAACTGAAAATAATTTTTTAAAAAATCTCTCTCTCTCTCTCTCTCTCTCTCTCTCTCTCTCTCTTTTCATCTGAGACAGGGTTTCTCTGTACAGCAGTCCTAACTGTCCTGGAACTAGCTCTTGTAGACCAGGCTGGCCTCAAACTCACAGAGATCCACCTGCCTCTGCCTCCCGAGTGCTGGGATTAAAGGTGTGTGCCACCACCTGGCTAAACAAACCTTTACCTTTAAAAAAATATTTATTATTTTAATTTTTTTTGTTTTTGCCTCTGCCTCCTGAGTGCTGGGATTAAAGGTGTGCACCACTGCCACCAGGCTTATTTTATTTTTATTTTTGTGAGCATTGGTGTTTTACCTGCATGTATGTCTGTGTGAGGGTGTCAGATCCTTTGGTGTGCTGCCATATGGGTGCTGGGAATTGAACCTGGGTCCTTTGTAAGAGCAGTCAGAGCTCTTAAGTGATAAGTCATCTCTTCAGCCCCTGGTTATAATGTTTTAGCAGAATTTAAAATTGTGTTTACTTAACCCAGGTGTGGTAATGTACACCTGTAATCTCAACACTTGGGAGGTGGAAACAGGAGGATAACGAGTTCAAGGCCAGCCTGGACTACAGGAGTCCTTATCTCAAAACAAAGAGAAAAACACAAAATACAAAATATCTATTTTGTTTATAATATTAATTTTTATTAAAAAAAATGTTCTATAGTTCTGATCTTGCCTTTCTACCCAGAAAAGAATAGAGTTAAGGAGTGAGAATGTAGCATGGTTAGTAGTTGATTTTTGATGTAAGCTAAAGATATTTCACTAATGGTAGGTCACTCTGTGTACTGGGTACAAGGCTGTTGTTGTTCCTTAAGCCCTGCAAAAATGAAAAAATTTCTGGTTCCTGACAAGTCTCCATATTACGTAGTGGGTATTGATGACTTTCCTTTTGTGCAGTGTGTTGGTATATGCCATAGGAATTCAAGTATAGAACAGAATTTTAAAACTTAAATGTTTATTATATTATTGTGAATATATGTGATATGTATATGTGAGTGTGGGTATCCTTCAGGAGTTGATTCTCTCCTTATACTGTGATTTCCAGAGAGTAAACTCAGGTTATTAAGGCTTGTGCAGCAAGGATTTTTACCCAATGCGCCACCTCTTGGGTTTTAAACACCATGTTTATATGTGTAAAGAAAACACGAGGCTGTGGATATAGCATAGTTGTCAGAGTGCTTGCCTAGCTGCAGAGTCCTGGGTTTGATCCCTAGCACAGCACAACTAGGCATGGTACACCCACCTGTGGTGTAGGAGGGATCTTCTTATTTTGTGTTGCTTTCATTGGTTAATAAAGAGAATACCTTGGCCTGTAGGATAGGACAGCCCTTAGGTGGGCGGAGTAGACAGAAAGGAAGGCTGGGAAGAAGGGAAGACGCCAGACGCCATGATGCTCCTGCCCCAGATGGACGTACGTTAGAATCGTCCGGTAAGCCACCACCTAGTGGTGACACACAGACTTTTAGAAATGGGCTGAATCAGATGTAAGAGTTAGCCAAGCAAAGGCTAGAGATAATGGGCCAGGCAGTAATTTTAATTAATACAATTTTCGTGTGGTTATTTTGAATGTAAGCTAGCTGGCGGCTGGGAGCCGGGCACCGGGAAAATGGCCCCGCTCCTCGGCGGGGACACAGCCCGCACACCTTATTACTACACAACTGTAATACTCTGAAGGCAAAGACAAGAGAGTAAGTTCAAGGTTTTCTTCAGCTACATAGCAAGTTTGAGTTCATCTTAAACTACATGAGACCCCATCCTTGAGTGAAATAAATGAAAGTATAGCACAAATCCTCTAATGAATGCAGGTGTTCTATGTATTTATGTTCCATTGTTTGGCTAGTCTTGAGGTTCTAGAGCTGTGGTTCTCAACCTTAATGCTGTGACCCTTTAATACAGTTCCTTGTGCTGTGCTGACCCCCAACCATAAAATTATTTCATTGCTACTTCATAACTGTAATTTTGCCATTGTTATAAATCATAATGTAAATCCCTGCTATGTAGGATTTCTGATATGCAACCGTTAAAGGGGTCGTAACCCCTAGGTTGAGAGTCGCTCCTCTAGAGGATACATTCACATGCAATATTCTTAGCAAGGGAAACTTACACTGTGAAGAGAGAAACATTAACCATTTCTAGCAAACATCATCTGGTAAGCATCCTAATTGCACTCGGTATGCCATAGCTCAAATACATTTCTGACTCAATTACAATGGTATTTCCTGCAATAGTTTAGACTGGCTCCACACCCTACATTTTTCATAAGGTAGGAGTGATATGAAACAATGGAAATAATAATAAAAGCATCTCTCAAGGTTTACAATTGTTTTTTAAACTAGTTCTCTGTAGGTTGTACTGGGAATTAGTTCATAACCTTTCTGCCTTGGGCTTGTGATTGCTGGTATTATAGGTGTGTTCCAGAAAGCCTAGTTTAATACATTTTCAAATTTTGTTTGTTGTGTTGGTTTTTGTGTGGTACTGAAGTGATGTGCTCATGTATGCTAGGTACATACTATACAGGACTCTTAATACTAAACTATATCACTCTGTCCTAATAAAATACCTTTTTAATAATAAAAAACTGAGTTTTGGACTTGCTTTTAAAAAATTATGTATCTTTCTAAAATTAGCAAAAATTATGTATATGATTTCAAACATTGTTTCATGAACACACGAGAGTCTGTTAAAGGGTCTCAAGAATTTACTTAGATATAAAATGGGGATAAACACTCACTGATGCAGAACAGATTAGATACCGCCTTGATCCAGCTGCTGTGTCCTGCCCTTCTGCCCAGGGAGATATGAGGACCACCCATTCCTGACTCCTACCACCTGAGAGTGAGCTCAAGAGCACGTGACCCCCTCTCCCTCAGCTCTGAAGTGGTCACATAGGCAGACAGGACCACACCCTAGGACTTGCTGCCAAAAGTCATTGGCTAAATGGATTGAAATCCCACAACAAAACATCATACTTTAAAGTAGGTGTATGGTATGACCTGGCTAAATAAAACTAATTAACATACATTAACTTAGGACTGAGAAGATAGCCTAGTTGGTGAGGTGTTTGCTGTGCAGACGTGAGGACCCGAGTTGATCTTCAAAACCCTTAACAAAAACAAAAAAGCAAGGCCTTGAGCTGGCTCAGTGGTTGAGAGCACTGACTGTTCTTCCAGAGGATTGGGCTTAATGACAGCCGCCACATGGTGGCTCACAACTGTCTGTAACTCTACTTCTAGGGGACCTGACATCCTCACACAGACATACATACACAGGCAAAACACCAATGCACATACAGATAAAATAAAAAGTTAAAAACAACAACAAAAACCAGGCCTTGTAGCATTCATTTGGAATGCCAACATGGGGGAGGTGAATGCAGGTGGATTCCTAAAGCTCTTTGGCTAGCCAGTCTAGCCTGCGTAGTGAGCGTTAGGCTGATGAGAGACCCTGTCTCCAAAATATTGTGGAGCTACTCGAGGGTAACATCAGAAGTGGACCTCCAACCACGCACACATGCCTGTGCCTGTGTAACATGTCTACGGGTGAACATATATTTTTATGGATGTGCATGCGTGTGTGTGCTCACTCCCCCTTACCATTAATTAACTCTTTTGTGGTGAGAACATTTGAAGTCTCTCAGTAAGCTGGCAGCGAGTAGAGGCTGAGAAAAGAGGGTCAGAAGTTGAAGGTCAATTCTGGCTATGTAATGAGTTCAAGGCTAACCTGGGTTACATGAGACCCTGACTCAGATAATATCACCTACCCCAAAAGAAAAAAAAAAAAAGGAGAAAGCAACAGAGATTTCTCAACTTCTTTGAGTATATAATATTTTATTATTTACTATTGTTAACAATTGTAAAGTAGATATCTTGAACTAATCTTCCAAACAATATTTTCTTTGTTGCTAAAAAGTTTGAGACATGAGACCTTGCTTCAGATTTCTCCCCCAACCCAAACTAAATTGGTTCAGCGTGGTGTCACACAACTGTAATCATAATCATGGTATTTGGAGCTCTGAGGCAGGAAGATTAGGATTTCAGGGTTAGTTTTGCCAGTGTCAGTTTGAGACAGGCATAGGCTACATGATGTCCTCTCAAATAACCAAAAATTTAAAAAACAAAAACATATGTAGTAGTGGTATGTGACACTATTCCTGGGGAGATATCAGCAAACATCTACTGACCCTACATAGGGGACCAACGACAGCAAAGTAAGGGAACCACCAAAGTCCAACTTGGTGAGCCAGTAAGTTTTATTAGGGTTACTTCCAAGAGAAGTGACTCAAAGAGTTCTCTCTCCAGAAGCCCATCCCAGTGTGGGTGATGTCTCTTGAAAGCTGGGAATCTGGAGCTTCCTGGATAGTGCAGAGGCAGATTGAAAAGGTTGGAGAACGTCTCCATGAGACTGTTGAGATGATCTGAACCTCTGCTGGTTGCTTGCTGGTTTAAGAGCATTTTAGGCAGTTAAACTTGTCTGCGGGGCCTGTCTGAACCTGTTGCAGGCAGCTTTGCTCGTCCAAAAGTGTCTCTCAGTAGTCCCTTCTGCTATATATGTTTGGGGAAGGAAGGGCCTAACGAATCTAGTAAGTTTCAGGGACTTCCTGAAGCTTTTGAGTTATCTACTCCCTGAGCCTAACTAGCTTCCCCTTGGGAATGACTAGTTTACCCATCTTTAGAGCATCCTGTACCTTACCAAGCTTCCCTCCAGATAGAAGTGTACCTTGGGGGACACTGCAACACAGTACATGGAAACCTATTAGTTGACTCTTCCTCCTTTCACTCCCCTTCTCTTCCCCTCCCTCCTCTCCCCTCCCCCCTCCCTCCCCCCTTTCCCCTCCCTATCTCTTTCTTTCTTTGTGTGTTTATTTGAGCAGGGTCTTATGTATCCTAAACTGGCTTCAAATCCACTGTATAGCTGAACTAACAGCAAACTTCCTGATCCTCCTGTCTCCATCTCCTGAGTACTGAAATTGCAGATCTGTGCCCCATGCCCAGTTTTATACAGTTCTCAAAGAGGGCTTGGCATGCTGTATAAGCCCTCTGCCACCTGAGCTATATGTCTAGCACTAGAGAGTTGTTTGTTTTGTTTTTAGTTAAGTCAATTTGTATTGTTTCTGAAACTTCATTAAAGATATTTGAGTTGTTTTTGCCATTGACTAAAGTAGGCAGTCTGTAATAATCATTCTCATAAACTGTATATTGTATGTAATGTTTGAAATTTTTCTTCTGAAAGAAGCTAAATATTCTTGTATGTATATGTGTGTATGGTGTATCCATGGAGACCAGAGGATGTGTGTCCTGCTTTACCATTTTGTTTTTATTCTTTTGAGTCAGGCCCTCACTGAAGCTGGAGCCAGCCCCAGTGATCCTCCTGTCTCCGCCTCCCTCAGTGCTGAGGTTACAGGTGCACATAACCATGCCTGACTTTTTATGTGGGTGCTAGGGATGTGATCTTAGGTCTTTACGTTTACTTGGCAACTGTTCTCACGCACTGAGCTGCATCTCTACCCACAGAAGCCGGATGCTCTTAGCACACTCCCTTGCTTCATCATCGTCATTGTTGTGTGCTTTGTGCTAGCGTTCTAGATATCAGCATAGAGATGACGGTGATGGATCGTTAGGATGTGTGACTGCTCCTGTGACTTGAGGATAATCATCTGGCCAAACCCTTCATTGGGATATGTTATGCTGTAGTCAGAAGGTAATCCAAGATACTTGGGTTTCATAGTGACTTGGAAGAAGCACATTAGAAAGGCGTTTCTTAGTTTGTTTAATGTCTAGATGCTAATAGTGCTTAGTACAGCTCAGAATTTATAGTCTTCAAATCCAGAATGGAACCTTTTGCTTTTTCATCAACTCCTGATGTTGACTGTGCCTATGATGCTGAAATCAGGTATTTGGATTTTCCATTTTGAACTCTGATAATTGTAATAAAGCAGTTTCTTCAGTATAGAGAATTGACTTTTCTTTGTAAACATAGATTGTGAGTTTAGTAGTGTTTTTTTTTTATTATGTCAAAGTGAAATTTGATAAATGAACTTGTGAATTTGTATTAAGCAATCATTTGCCTTACTTTAAAAAATAGTGCAGCCTGTGATGGCTTGCATCTGTAATCTGAGCATTAAAGAGTCTAAACCAGGAAAAATTGCTAGGAATTTGAAGCTAGGCTCGGCCAAGCGTAGGCTCCGGAAATGAGCTGTTGTCTCAAAAGAAAAAAAAATGCAATTCTTTGTCTTTAAAAATATTTAGAGATGCCGGGAGGTTGTGACGCATGCCTTTAATCCCAGCACTTGGGAGGCAGAGGCAGACGGATCTCTGTGAGTTCGAGACCAGCCTGGTCTACAAGAGCTAGTTCCAGGATAGGCTCCAAAGCTACAGAGAAACCCTGTCTTGAAAAACCAAAAAAAAAAAAAATATTTAGAGACACTTCACATATTTATCTGAATTATCTAATTATATAACCCTAGATGTTGTAGAGCTTGCTATGTAGACCTAGCCTTAAACTCATTGAGATTCACCACCTCTGCCTCCACGTGCTGGGATTAAAGGTGTGTACCACAGTGCCTGAACCTCAGATTTTCTTTCAAGATTGATTGTGTGTGTGTGTGTGTGTGTGTGTGTGTGTGTGTTCTGCATAGGTTCTGGGAACCATATTTGGGTCCTCTGCAAGAGCGATTTATACTCTTAACCACTGAGCTCTCTTTCCAGTGTCCTGAAATTATTGCTTAAATTGAACTTAAATCTCCAAAGTATTGCCAGTCTTTATTTAAACATATTGAATAATATTTTCTTAAACTATTTATATAAATTTAAAGAATAAAAATGAATTTTTTGCCATCCATAAATAGTTTCTTAGTACCTCTCTTAGTATGTTAGTACTGGGAGACATAGAAATGTTTATAATACTTTCTTTTGACCTCAAGGGAAAAATCAGATTATATGCAAAGAGAGACTGTCAGGAGAGACTAGTAAATCTTTTTTTTTTTAATTTATTTTTTATGTATATAGTGTTCTGGGCACCATATCTCATTATAAATGGGTGTGAGCCATCATGTGGTTGCTGGGAATTGAACTCAGGACCTCCAGATCAGCAGTCAGTTCTTTTAACCACTGAGCCATCTCTCCAGCCCAAATCTTTTTTATTTTTATTTTATTGATTTTTATTGAGCTCTACATTTTTCTCTGTTCTCCTCCCTGCCTCTCACCTCCTCCCTTCAACCCTCCCCCAAGGTCTCCATGCTCCCAATTTACTTGTCTTTTTCTACTTTCTATATAGATTACTTCTATGTAAGTCTCTCTTAGTGTCCTCATTGTTGTCTAAGTCTCTGGGATTGTGGTTTGTAGGCTGGCTTTCTTTGCTTTATGTTTAAAAACCACCTATGAGTGAGAACATGTGATAATTATCTAATTATCTTTCTGTATCTGTATTACCTCTCTCAAAATAATGTTTTCTAGCTCCATCCATTTTCCTGCAAAATTTAAGATGTCGTTATTTTTTTCTGCTGTGTAGTACTCCATTGTGTAAATGTACCACATTTTCTTTATCCATTCTTCAGTCGAGGGGCATTTAGGTTGTTTCCAGGTTCTGGCTATGACAAACAAAAGCTGC
>JAQHUG010000013.1:2874469-2896148 GCA_028555095.1 Dicrostonyx torquatus | reverse complement strand
ACATGTTGATATCCAGTTATGCCAGCACCACTTGTTAAATATGCTTTCTTTTTTCCATTTGATATTTTTTGCTTCTTTGTCAAAAATCAGGTGTTTGAAGATGTGTGGATTGATATCTGGGTCTTCTATTTGGTTCCATTGGTCCTCCTGTCTGTTCTTATGCCAATATCAGGCTATTTTCAGTACTATAGCTCTGTAGTAGAGTTTGAAGTCAGGGATTGTGATGCCTCCAGAAGTCTTTTATTGCACAGGATTGTTTTGGCTATCCTGGGTTTTTTGCTTTTCCATATGAAGTTGAGTACGGTTCTTTCGAGGTCTGTGAAGAATTTTGCTGGGATTTTGATGGGCATTGCGTTGAATCTGTGAGACTAGTAAATCTTAATTTCTCTCTTAACCACTTAAAGATATCATTGAATGTTATTCAGTGTTTTTTTTTGTTTGTATGTTTTTTATTTTCAGATTGAGACACATGGTTGATTGTATTTATTTGGTACTCTGATAATGTGATACATATGTATATAATGCATAATGACCAAATCTGAGTAATTAGTATTTCTGTTTCCTTAAATGTTTATCATTTCTTTGTATTGGGAGGCTTAGGACTGGTCTCTTCTATCCCTTTATAACAAATCCTAAGTTATTGAAAACCATAGTCACTCTACTCTTCTGTAGAACACCAGATCTTAGTCCTAAGTTAATGTAGTTTAGTAACTATTACCCAACCTCTCAATATTCCCCTACCTACTGACTGTGCATGCTTCTTGTGACCTCGATTCTATCTCTTCTGCAAGATCAACATTTTCAGTTTTTATGTAGGAATGTGGAATGCAGTATTTGTCTTTTTTTTTTTAAATCTTTTTTAAGATAGATAACCCAGACTAACCTTGAACTTCTTATGCAGCTGGAGATAAGCTTGAACTTCTGATTCTCCCATGCCCACCTCCCGAGGGCCACGTTGTAGGTCTCCACCACCATACAGATTTTATGTGGTATTGGAATTGAACTGAGAAAAGTGCCCAAGTGTAGATTTTTAAAAACACTATGAAAATCAGTCAAAGAAAGATGGCTGGTTGGAAAGATGGCTTATCACATAAGACTACTTGTTCTTGCAGAGAACTTTCTTAACACCCATATGGTGGCTCATCTATGACTGTAGTTCCAGGGGGTCCAGCACCCCTCTCTGACCTCTGTGAGCACCAGGCACACTCAGAGTACACATATGTATACTCAGGAAAAGCACTCATACAATCTTAAAAAAAAACATACTACTGTTGTGTGTGTGTGTGTGTGTGTGTGTGTGTGTGTGTGTGTGTGTGGTGAGACAAGGTTCTCACACTATGTGGATGAGATTAGCCTTGGACTTGTGGCAGTCTTCCTGCATCTGCCTCTAAATGCAATCATTTAGCACCATGCCCAGCAAGCAGAATGTTTTTAAGGTTTATCTATGTCAATACTTATTTTATTGGCCTAATAATATTCCATTGAATAGATACACTGCATTATATATTTCCATTAATCTATTGTTTAGCATTTGGGTGGTTTTTCTTTGGGGACTGTTGCGAATAAAACTATGTGCTGGTTAGTTGTTTGTTTACTTGTTTACTTTTGATTTTTGTTGTCATTTTGCTTTTTGATAACTTCATATAATCTGGAGGCATCTGAGAAGAGATAACCTTAATTGATGATTTCTTTGGAAGGGCCTGTCCCTACTAGGGCGATGTCATTCTTAGGCAGCTGGTTCTGGGATGTATGATAAAGCAAACTAAGCAAACCCGTCAGCAGCCTTACTCTGTGGCCTCTGCTTCAGTTCCTTGTAGGTGGAGTTTTTCAGTCCTGGCAGCTGCTTCCCAAATAATGACAAGTCTTATTAAGTATAAATGCTCAGCCAATAGCTTAGGCTTGTTACTAGCTAACTCTTATATTTAAATTAAACCATATTTCTTCTCTGTATCTGCTGGCAACTCCCGACTCCACCCCTCTTTCTTTCCAGGCCTTAGTTTAGTTGTCCTGCCTATACTTCCTGCCTGACTCCTGGCCAGTCAGCTTTATATTAACAATGAGAACAACAGATTTTTACAGTGCACAGGATTATTCCACAGTAGTTCCAGCCTCTGAGTTCCTGCCCTGACTTCCTTCAGTGAGGAAACTGATTGAGACACCAAATAAATGCTTTCCTCCCCAAGATGCTTTTGGTGATGTTATTTTATTCCTTATAAAGTTGCTGTTGCCTTTTGATTAGAATAGCCATCTTAGTGTATGTGTCTCTTGGTTTCCAGTTTTTATTTTCCTTATGAGGTTGGCTGGGTATCTTTACATGGCTTTATTATTATTATTGTTGTTGTTGTTGTTATTGTTATTATTATTATTATTATTGTAAAGATAGGTTCTCACTGATGTGGAAGTACATGCCTATAATCTTGGCACTTGGGAATAGAGACAGAGTTCAAATCCACCCTCACCTACATAGTAAGTTCAAAGCTAACTGAAATTATGTGAGACTTTGCTTCAAACAAAACAAAACATCCAGACAGGTTCTCACTCTGTAGTCCAGGTTGACTTCAAACTAGCAGTAGTCTGGCTTCAACCTTCCAAGTGCTATGACTATATTATGCCTTATATTTTTATGTTCTTTTTAAAAAAGATTTTTGAAAATGTGTGTGTGTGTGTGTTTGATGTGCGCATGTGCTCATGAATGCAGATGCACTGGGAGGCCAGAAGAGGATATTAGATTCCATGGAGCTATAGTCACGGGCAGTTGTGAGCTGCCCAGCATGGATGCTGGAATCTGAACTCAGGTCCTCTGAAGAGCAGGCTTTACTACTAAGCCACCTCTGCAGCTCCATTCTCATGCTCTTAATGTCCATTTATATATATATTCCTTTGAGAAATATCCATCCAGATCTTTATTCTATCTATCTATCTATCTATCTATCTATCTATCTATCTATCTATCTATCTATCTATCTATCTAATCTATTTTGGTTTTTCGAGACAGGGTTTCTATGTGGCTTTGGTGCCTGTCCTGGAACTAGCTCTTGTAGACCAGGTTGTAGACTAGCTCTTCCAAGTGCTGGGATTAAAGGTGTGTGCCACCACCACCCAGCACCATCCAGATCTTTGGTCTTTTTAAAAATAAATTCTTTTTTTTTGTTGTGTAAAAATGTGATGTGTCTCTGTGTGTGCATGTTTGTTTGTTTTTCTTGTTGTTGTTTTGTTTTTTGTTTTTTTTTTTCAAGCCAGGGTTTCTGTGTAGCTTTGGAGCCTCTCCTGGAACTAACTTTTTTTTAAAATTTATTTATTATGTATATAGTGTTCTGGGCACCAGGTCTCTTTATAGATGTGTGTGTGTGTGTGTGTGTGTGTGTGTGTGTGTTATCATGTGGTTGCTGGGAATTGAACTCAGGACCTCCAGAACAGCAGTCAGTTTTCTTAACCTCTGAGCCATCTCTCCAGCCCAGAACTAACTCTTGTAGACCAAGTTGGCCTCGAACTCACAGAGATCCACCTGCCTCTTCTGAGTGCTGGGATTAAAGGCGTGCGCCATGACTGTCCGGCTTGTGTGTGTACATGTTATACTCACATATATTTATATGTACATATGGAGGTCAGAGGTCAACATCAGGTGTTTTTCTCAATTGCTTTTTCTTCTCCTCCTCCTCCTTGTTTTTTTTAAACAGCGTCTTTCACTGAACTTGGAGTTCACCAGTTTAGCAAAACTAGCTGGCCAGCAAGGTCCAGGGGTCCCCTGCCCCTGCCTCCCCAGCTCTGGGACTCCAGGCTTGTCTTGCCAGGTCTAGCTTTTGAGCTTTTTGCTTGGATACTGAGGACTTTTTATGAACAGAGTAATCTCCCCAGCTCCAGAGTTTCACAACTTTAGAGCATACACTGAGGTTTTAGGTTGAGTGTCACAACTTTCGAGTGTACAGTTAGGTTTTAGGTGCATTTTGTTTACTATGCACAGAGCCAACCCTCCTGCCCTGGCTCTTGTTTTTCATAGCTGCTCTTTATTAGACTGAGTAAGCCCGTCTATTCCTGTTGTTGAGTTCTTTTCATCAAGAAGGATTTTATTGACTTGTGTGTGTGCGTGCATACTCAAGTGTGCCACAGTGTGCATGTGGAGGTCAGAGGATAACTGTAGAGTCTCTTTTCTCCTTCCACCTGTATGTGGGCCCAGGAATTGAGTTCAGCTCATCAGGCTTGTATGACAAGCAGTTTTTGTCACTGAGCTATTTCACTGGCTCTTTTGGTCTTTTGTGAGACAGAGTCATGTAGCGAAGATTTATGAACTCCTGTATCCTGCCCCCACTTCTTGGATGCTGGATTGTAGCATATACCAACATGCCTGGTTATGCGGTGCTGGCAAGTGACCCCAGGGCTTTGTGTGCTAAGCAAGCGCTGTATCAGCTGAACTATCTTTCCAGCCCAGAACATATATTGTTTATTTTTAATTTAAATTAAAGGACTTGCTTTCCATCTCAGTGTTCTTCTTTGTTTTGTTTTGTTTTTTTGAGGCTTTTTACTGTTGTTTCTCTCTTTTTAAAAAAAATTTTTTATTAGGGATTGAACAGGGCTGTCCACAGGTAGTTACTTTACCTCTCTCTCTTTTTGAGACAAGGTCTCACCTTGTAGCCCTCGCTGGCCTGGAACTCACAAAACTCTGCCTGCTTTTGTCTCTTGAGTGCTGGCACTAAAAGTGTGTGCCACCATGCCTAGCCCTAACCCTGTTTTTCTGTTTTTGTTTAGAGACAAATCTTTACTAAGTTGCCCAGACTGACTTTGTTTGGCCCAATCAGGACTTGAACCTTGGGTCCTTCACCTCGGCTTCCCAAGCATTTGAGATTACAGGCTTACGCCACTAGACCTAGCTCTGATGTGCTTACTTCTTCCCTTGCCGCAGAAACCCTATGTGTTATATTTGTCAGGAGATGTTGCAGATAGTTTTGTTTCAAACCTTAGCTTCATCAGAGATTTGTCATTAACCTTTAGAATGTTCTGGATTTGCTCTTTATATAAAAAATTATAAATATCTTTTCACATGAGCTGAGTATTTTGGGTAAATAATATATTTTTGAACACAGGTTTTTTTTAGAAACAGTTAATGAAATTGGGGGTGGGGTTGGTGTTGAAGTGCTTTAATCCCTGTGTTATGGTTCAGCGCATAAACACCTCTTTGAAGCTTACATTGTTTCTTTGTAAGAGGGTAAAGTAATTGAACTGTTCATTAAAACTAAATTATTTATCTGGTCATTTCCTGTTCTGAGTAAATGTATTTGAATGATTTTGACCAACTAGGGCTGCTCCATTCTGTGAAACTCACATTGTGTGCTGTTGGAGGGCCTCTTTAGGGGGTAAGTTTGCTTTTTCTGTGTTTGCCAGTAACGATTCCTGTCTCTTAAAAAACCTTGTATTTGGGTTGTCTTCTTCCTTAACTAGCTAGTGTTAAATATTCCAGGCTATTAGTAATTTTTCCTGGTCTCTGCCCCCTCTTGTTAGTAGGTTTTCAAATTTTAAAGCTGCAGATATTAGTCCCTGAGATAGAGCCTAGTGGCTTTGTGCCTGAATCTGTTGGGCCTCTCAGGCCTGTGTTCTCAGCTTTAACAAACAAGCTACAGTTCTCCAGAGACCAGTGGGGCTTGTTTGCTGATCCTGTGTTCTCATCCAGAGGAAGTGCTCTTTGAGATGTCTAAGGACGGGTGAGTGTGCTTAGTATACTGTCTCTGGTTTTCCTGTGAAGAATTATTATTGAGTACACTGAAGATATATAAGCAGTGCTGCCAGTGTGAGTTTGGAGATGGAGGCAGATTGAACAAAATCCGACCAAAGCTAGTGTGTGTTTATGTAATCTACTGTTGTGGAGACAGCAGTAAGTACCTTGCTTTGCTCCCTATAGAACTCACTTTTGGTTTTGTCAGAATGTTTAAAGATTAGAAGTAAGAAGTAGTGGCCTAAAAGAGTTTAGTGAAGTTTAAAAATTTAAAGGCATTTAAAAATAAAGTGTACTTTTAGAAAGGGGGGTGGAAGATTGAAAAGCAGCCTCTGATTCTGTTTGACAGTGGAGGCAAAAATAACTTCAGGTGTGATTTGTCCCTCTTCGTATTTGAACTGTAACATAAAATACTGTGTTAATTTTAATTTTTGTATTATTTTCTTAAATGTTTTGGAGTCTTGAGTTATTGATTCTCCTTTTGTTACCTTTGTAATGAATGACCAGTTAGTTATCAGGTTAGTTAGTTAGCTATTTGATTTCTAGCCTTTCCTGAGAGCTGTTCCTTTGCGCTCTTTTGTCTTGTGTGGAGTTTTGAAGTGCTTCTAGGGTCGTCACCCATGATTTATTTAAATTGAATCAGTATTTATTATGGATAAGGTAAAATTAATTGGTTCACTTTATTGCTATTCTCTCTCTCTTCCTTGCTCAAATTTTACTTCTGTTCCTAAACTTCATTACTGAATAAAAAGAAGAACCAGGGTATAAATAATTCTGTATTATATTTTGATGTTTTATGACATTACTTGAATTTTAGAGTTTTCTTTCAAATGTGAAAGTTATAAAAAGGACTGTTTTTTAAGGCTTTCCTGTATCTTGACTTTCAACACTGTTATAGATGGTAGAAGCATTTTATAATGGGGATTATCCCAGATGTTGGCATATTTGCCAGATGTGTAAATAAAGTTATTTTAAAAAACTTATTTGTAGATTTAGGATGAACTCTATTTCTAGATAGAGTTGAAATTTAGGGTACATAATTATTTTTTATTTTCTCCTATGGTAAGCATGATATTAGAGCTATGTATTTAGAGAAAGTTATAGTTAAGTATAGCACAGAAAAACACCACAAAAGAGTAAGTTGGTCTTTTAGGTTTGTCTCTGTTGGCTAATGGGACAATCCCTTTAAAGAACATAGGTTATGTAAACAAAATCAACTAGCTTTAATAGTCATTGCTATTTTTGAAATAAGTGAATAAATTTTGTACTTTGGGGTGATTTTTTTTTTAAATAAGGTTTCATGTAGCCCAGGCTGAACTGTATGTAACTTATTTTATACCTAAGGCTATCTTTGAATGCACAGTCCTCTTGCTTTCCAAGAGGTGGGATTGTGGCTACCAGCATGACTTGCTTAGAATCCTTATAGTCAATTGTTTTTATCATTAATGTTCACCAGTTTGTTACTTTGACGTCTGTGAAATACTTCATGTGCCACAAAATGATGCTGCAAAGAATCAGACCATGTATCTTCAGATCCCCATAAAGATTATAATGGAGGTGAAAATTCCCTGTTACCTAGTGACATGAGGTCAATACATTATTTGTGTTTTTATGGTATGCTAGAGTAAACAAATCAATTGTGCTGCCAGCCATATAAAGTAAAGATCATATAATTATGTACAGTATATGATACTTGATTATAAATAATCATATCAGTACTTTATGGATTTATTACACTATTTAACAAATTAATTTAGAGTGTATTTTTTTCTACTTATAAAATATTTGGGACTGGAGAAATAGAGACCTGAATTTGGTCTTCAGAATCCATGTAAAAACCCAGGAGTGGTAGTGCATATTTGTAATCCCAGCCCTGGAAGCCAGAGACAAGTGGACCCAGGGGCTTACTGCCAGCCAGCTGGCCTTACTCGAAGAGTTTCTGAGTAGTGAGAGACCTTGTTTTGAGAAGAAAAGAAAAAGAAAAAAATGATGGATGGTCCTTGAGTAATTATACCCAAGACTGCCTTTGGTCACCATATATCCATGGGTATATGCACAATTGAATACCACACTGTTGTGGGATATTTGTACATTGTGTGAAGTATATATTGTGTGACTGGGTTGATAAAGAGCTGAATGGTCAATAGCTAGCCAAGAAGTATAGGTGGGATTTCCGGGGAGAGGAAGGAAGAGGAGTGAATCTAGACACCATAGAGATTTGTAACAAGTCAGACACACAGAATGGGAGTGAGGTAAAGGCCATGTGGTATAAATTAGATTAATAAAAAAATATGGGTTAATTTAAGTTATAAGAGCTAAGGCTGAGCTTTCATAATTAATAATAAGTTTCCATGTCATTGTATGTCAGTTGGCGGCCCCCAAAGCTCCAGCTGCAGCACACACAGAATAAGTTTGCTGTAAAACAAGTAAGGCTGTGTCAGTCCATTTGCAACCTTATGTAGCTCATGTTTCCTCCCCTCTTGAATACATTGAGGCCATCTATGTTTGTGTAAGCATACTAATGTTCACATAGTGTGCCCCCATCATTATGGGATGAATGTTTGAGCCTGTGTAAACCCTTGGTTATTAAGACAGTTTGATATTAGTATAAGGACAGATGCAAAGATCACAGTATCAAATAGGAAATTGAGAGACCCTATGTGTAGCCATAATTTTGAGCATCGAAACCAGGGATTTAAGTGAGATGCTAATTTGTTTGTTTGGTTTCGGGTGGTTCTTGTTTGGTTTGGTTTTTGACAGAGTCCCATGTATTTCAGGTTGGCTTCAAACTTCCTAGGTAGTGTGGATAATCTTGAACTTCTGAGCCTCCTTCTTCCACACCCCCCCCACAAGTCCTGGACTGTCAATCATGCAACCACTGCACCCTGTTTATGCAGTGCTGGGGATCAAACCCAGGGTTTCATGCATGCTTGGTAAGCATTCTTCCAGCTGAGCCACATCCTCAGCCTTAAGTTGTTACTTTGTTTTTTGTTTTTTAAGACAGGGTTTACCTGTAGTTTTAGAGCCTGTCCTGGATACTAGCTCTTGTAGACCAGGCTGGCCTCGAATTCACAAAGATCCGCCTGCCTCTGCCTCCCGAGTGCTGGGATTAAAGGTGTGCACCACCACTGCCTGGCTAAGTTGTTACTTTGTAAACAAACTACACATACATATAGAATAATAAAAATAATGGAAAATGTAATATAGATCCAACTACATGTTTGTCATCTTGAATAACGAGAAGATTTTTTAGTTAAAACATATAAAAGACTAAATAAATTTGGCTTCATCAAAACAAAAACTTGCTTTTTGAAAGGTTCTCTAAGAAAACAAAAAGAAAAGCCACAGACTGATATTTTCATATTTTATCTGATAATATAGTGTGTTCTCACAAACCTATATCCAAAATATGTGAAAAAACTCTTACTACATATAAGACAAACAATGCTTCTTAAAAATGGAAAAAACCACTTGAATAGGAGAAAAAAGCAAGAAATGTCAAATAAGCACTTGAAAGATGCTTATTCATCAGCGACCTGCTGGTGTTGAAACCACAATGAAATGCCATTGCACGGACTTTAGAATGGCTAAAGTTAAAAATACTTAGAGGAATATGTGTGTATCGGGTGTGACTAAGTGACAGAATGCTGACTAGCATGTGCAAGGCTCTGCTTTCCAGCGCTAACAGCACAGTGGACTGACAGTGTAGAACAGCTGCTAATGAGAGTGCAAGTTCAAAGTTTGGAGCCTCTTTTCAAGTTAAACATACCGTGTCACCCTAGTAATTCCACTTTTAGATATTTGCCCCCCAAAAAAGAAAATAAAGTCAGGCAACCATAGTGTATACCTTTAACCCCAGTACTCGGGAGGTAGAGACAAGTGGATTTCTGTGAGTTCAAGATCAGCCTGGTCTACAGAGTGAGTTCCAGGACAGTCAGGGCTACACAGTATAAATATGTGTGTTCATGGAGATTTATATATGATGCTTTATTACAGAATTTATTTAGAATAGTCCCAGTCTGGAAATAACCAAAATTTATAGGTTAGATAAACAAATTGTGGTCTATCTATACAATGGAATACTCATGAATAAAAGATGTAATTATGATCTATGCATCAACATGTGTGAATGTTAGAAGTACTGTGCTAAGTAAAAGAAGCCAGGTGTGCAGCTTCATATGTGATTCTGTTTACTTGAGTACTGTGATGCTAAGCCGCAGAGATCAGATGCTAGGGAGATGACTCATTCGGTAAATTGTTCGTAGTGCAGGCATGAGGACCTGAGTTTGTGTCTCAGCATCCGTGTAAGAGACAGGTAGAGAGACAAGTTGTTGTGCTTCAGGCTCAATGAGAGACCATGCCTCAAAAAGTTAGATGGAGAGCTGCATTTTTATTTTTATTTTATTTTTTACTCTTTGCAGGCCTTCACCCAGCTCCCAAATAAAGACATGGAGACTTATTCTTACTTATGAATGCCTGGCCTTAGCTTGTCTTGTTTGTAGCCAGCTTTTCTAACTTAAAATGTCCTGTTTCTCTTTAACTGTTTTGTCTCTGCGCTTTTAACCTTTCTTTATTCTATTTATCTCTGCCTGGCAGCTTCACCTATTTCTCTGTCTCTCTCTCTGCTTAACTATTGGCCATTCAGCTTTTTATTAGACCAATTAGGTATTTTGGTAGGCAAAGTATCACAGCTTCACGGGGTTAAACAAATGCAGCATAAAAGAATGCAACCTGTCTTTGCATCATTAAACAAATGTTCCACAACATAAACAAATGTAACACATCTTAAACTAATATTCCTCCAACAGATAGCAGTTAAGAAGGATATCTAATGTCAATTTCCATGCATGTCCCCCATGCACACACAAATGTGTACATATTCCAGACACACATAAAATCATAACATAAAATCAAAACATAAAATCAAACCCAAATCCCCAGGTGAATGGCCCCTGAGGAGTGACACCATGAAAGAGCCCCCCCCCCAACTTCATACATGGGGAGAAAAAAAAATCAGTGATCTATGTGGTAATGTAGGGTCAGGTGCTGGGAAGGGCGTTATGAAAGGACATGATTTTGTTGGATTGGAGGAACTAGTGGTAATTGAATGATTGTATACAGCTGTCAAAACTTAACTTTGTAGGTAATACAGTTGGGTTTTATTTATTTTTTTCTGAAATGGAATTGCCAAGGCTGTTCTTGATTTTTGACCCAAGCCTTAGCTTCTTTCCCAGCTGATTTTTTTAAATGGGTAAACTCCCCGCCCCCAATCAGTTAAGAATGAAACAAAACACACAAAAAACTCCACCTCACTCCTTTGTCTTTCCAACACCTCCTCCTTATCCTAGTGGCACTGAGTGCTGCGGTGTGTCATGCAGTAGACCCCTTTTGTCCAGTCAGCCCCACCCACAAAATGTTCATTGCAGTGAGTCTTTGGTGTGGTATAAGTCCTCTGGCCTCTGGCACACCATCAACAGTGGACCTTTACCGAAACTTGTCATGGACATCTGCCGTTGCCCTGAGTCATGGAGATCCTGTTATTAGTGTTCTGCAGGAGCAGTCCCTTCACTCACCCCATTGACATGGTCGATGTCGGGACGAGTCAACTGAAGGCACAGGTGTGGATCTGGGTGGCCACGGGGACTGCCCCCTCATGTGAGGTATGGAGCCTGCTCTCCTAGGCCCATGCTATAGGGGCTAGCTGTTAGGTAGGGCCATCTCTCCCGAGTGTCAGGGGCAGTAAAAATGCCAAATTCTTTTTAAGGTGAAGTTAGGGCTGCACTTTAGTGCATATAATGAACTTTAATTTCCTTAGTATACAGAGGAAAGACTGTTAGGAGGATTTGGGAAGATGATTTATTTAATGAAGGGTTGCATTGTATGGGGATGTCATGGAAGCACCATTGGACTGGGGAACAAGGAGCACCTACATTGCCAGACCTCACTAGGTTACAACTTTTTTTGAATTTCCAGTGTAGTTGCACAAGGATCTTAGCGCCTGAATCAGATGCAGTTTTCTGCTCTGCCCTTTCCTCCACACCCTCTCCCGTGCACGTCTCTGCCTCGGAACAGAGTCTTGTCTAAGGACAATGTTTGTTAGGTTCCCTGAAACTCTTATAAAATGTGTACATTTGTCCTTTCTTTGGACTTCCTAAGTTCACTACACGAGTAGAAAGATTTCATGATCTCCGAGAATTTGCTCTCCACTGCTTCTAAATAGTTCTGTTTGGAGTGAGTACCTGTCTCTGTTTACCCTGATCCCGAAGGTCCTACCCTTTATTTCTTACCACAACCCAGTAGACACTTTAACCTTTGCAACCAGCATGGAAGAAATAAAGCAACTTTTTTTTTCCTTTTTCTTTTTTGAGACGGTTTCTCAGTAGCTTTAAAGCCTGTCCTGGAACTAGCTCTTGTAGATTAGGCTGGCCTGGGACTCATAGAGTTTCGCCTGCCTCTGTCTCCCGAGTGCTGGGATTAAAGGTGTGCACCACCACTGCCTGGCTAAATAAAGCAACTTTTAAGAATCCATTTAGGTGGTAGGGGTGAAGCTCAGTGGGGGTTTGTTCACCTGCACAGAACCTTAGGTTTGCTCTCCAGCACCAGAAAGGTCTGACCTGTGATTTCTTAGGGAATGTTGAAAATCTGACATTGTTTTTGGGGTACAATAAAATACAACAATTTTATTTTCTGGTTAGAGCCTGAAATTCCATGTCTTTGGTATATGCAGAATTGTGCAACTAATACCACTGATTGTAAAACTACCTTCCTCTTTGCCTCTCTTACTCATCTTTCCTTCTTGTCATTTGGTTTGTTAGGGATTGAACCTGGGGTCTGTTGCTTGCTGGGCTCAGCCAAGTGGTATCCTCAGCTCTTTAATTTTAGGACATTTTATTTTTCCCACAAAAAATTCTGTACCCATTAGCAGGAACTTCCCATTGTGTCCTCCCTAACAGCTCTGCCAAGCACTGTTTCTTTTTCCAGTTTGCATTTCAATTGAAGCTATTTTGTCTGTTTGGTATTGGGAAGGCTATAAATCCTGGTCTCTAATTTATAATTAATCAAATGGTGAGGAATTTACTTGCATATTTTGTGTGTATGTCAAAGTAGGGTAATTGCCAAAATAAAACACTTATGGTCATATGTTAGTGAAATCTCTTTCATGAACCAGAGAAGTAACCTGAGCTCTAAAAGCATTAGTGTTTGTGGCACATCCAGGATGTTGCTCTGTTCATACTTCCCCCAGCTATTCACGTACTCTACCTCCATCCCAGAGTCCTTAAAAAAAAAAGTGTGTTTGTGTGTGTCTCTGTTTTCCATGTGTGTTTAGGTGCCCTCAGAGAACAGAAGACTCCCTGGAACTGTAGTTACAATGACTATAGGCCATCTGATAAGGATGTTGGGAACTGAACTCAGGTCTTCTGGTGCTTTAAGAGTAGTATGTGTTACCATTTATAAAGAGATGGTGGAGGACCATCTCACAAGGGGTGGTGGCGGGTCACCTGAAGCCTCTGTGAGTCCCTTGGCAGGTGGCCTGAGGCCTCAGACAGATATGCTATACAGAGAGAGTTTGGGTATAGAGTGTTATTCTTTTTAATTAATTATTATGGGTCCCTGCGGGTGGCATTGCCGCGGGAGACCGTGTGGCAAAATGGCGGCGTGAGACCAGACGACAGACAGATATTAAAGTTAAGCATTTATTAGATGGATTATGGAGGGAAAGAAACAGAAGGGGGGAGAGAGAGGGGGAAAGAAGGAAGGAGGGGGGAAAGGGGGGAGTGGGAGAAGCCTGCCTGCCTTTCCCAAGAGCTGTGGGGACAGAGAGAGAAGTAATCTGCAGGCAGAAGCAGAGTGAGTGAGCATGGCTTGCCCTTAAAGGGACAGAATCCATTACATAGAGTTTATTTAG
Organism: Dicrostonyx torquatus; assembly: GCA_028555095.1. Classification (NCBI taxonomy): domain Eukaryota; kingdom Metazoa; phylum Chordata; class Mammalia; order Rodentia; family Cricetidae; genus Dicrostonyx; species Dicrostonyx torquatus. Next base: position 2,882,538 of record JAQHUG010000013.1, on the reverse strand, counting down.
TGGGTTACCAAAAACATGCCACTGTGTAAAACGCACATGTAACAGAGTCAGTAAGAGGACTTTAGAGACAAAAACATAAGTAAACTGCGAGACTAGGCAAGGAATACCTCAGTAACGATGGCGACTTGGTTACTTAACCTGCCCTTAGCCAAGATGGTAGTGAGGTCATCTGACCTACCCTTAGTCAGAATGGTGGCGGTCACGTGTTGTATGGAGGAACCACGTTTTCAGAGCCGTGGTGGAAATTTTAAACAGATACAAAAAACAAGAGAGACATAGAGTCTGTGTAGAACATACATTTAAAACAGAATCACACCCATCACATATTCTTTCATACATGAAGCAAACAGGAAAATTACTTATGCCAGCTGCCACATGCCAGCTGTTGTGGGGAGTGAGGGCTTGGAGTGGAACAGCCGCCTCAGATCCGGGCCAGTTGTTGGTTACTGCAGAACCAGTAGCAGTAGCTGTAGCGGGAGCAGAGACAGAATAGAAGGAATTGGAGCAAGAAAAAGAGCCTTTACTGGCGGGTGGGGGTGGGGCTGCCCAGCGAAAGGAAAAGTGGATGGGTGTGATCCGATCCGCATGGGACGGCCGGCAGTGCAGAGCATGGCTGAATAGAAATTTTTTACTTTGCCTGTTTGCTGGTAGGAATTGGAAAGCTCCCACTTTCGGTTATTATTTAAGGGGTAGTAGGTCATTTGTTACTGCAAAGGCGGATAAGGTTAGGAATCTGTAAAGAAGACAGAAGTTTTAGGGTCTGTAAAAGACATACCAGGGGGAGGTTGCGCAGATAGTTTTAGGTGTATTCCCCAAGGCAAGAGTATGAGAAAGGCAGGACCCAAGGGCTTTTAACCAATTCGAGATTTGTCATTACAGGAATTGGAGACTGGATAGGACCACTCTGAGTGGTCTGAGAGAGGACAGAAGTCCGAGTGGCGAGGAGCCAAATCTTAGTCCTAAGTCATGGGGAATAACCAGAGATGAATGTCAGCAGAAGCTGACTTGGAGAAGGGGACTTTACCATTCCCAGCGATGGAGCAGGCACAGGAGGTTGGAAAGCCTTCCAAGTCCAAGGTTCCCACATGTTCTTAGCCAACTTGCCTGTGGGCGTGAGGGAATGTGAAGAAGGAGAGAGTGAGAGAGAGCTTGGCCCAGTCACAGAACCAATGTTATTATTTATAAAGAGTTGGTGGAGGACTGACTGGTCCATGAGGTGTGGTGGTGTGTCCCCTGGTAGGTGACAGATCTTGGAGGGTGACAGACAGGCCACGCAGAGAGAGTTTGGTATAGAGTTTATTTAGTGGGTTATGGAGGGGGAAGGGGAGAAAAAGGGGGGAAGGGGAGAAGAGAGAGGCAGAAGCTGCCTCTCCAGAAAAAGTGCAGAGAGAGAGAGGTGTGGGACAGTGGAAGGGGGAGGTTGGGAGTGGGCGGGGCCCATCTCCTAAAGGGACAGGGTACCCAGGTGACAGGCCAGGCCAGCAGATTATAACAACATGTACTCTTTTTTTTTTTTTTGTTTTTTTGTTTGTTTGTTTGGTTTTTTTGGTTTTTCGAGACAGGGTTTCTCTGTGGCTTTGGAGCCTGTCCTGGAACTAGCTCTTGTAGACCAGGCTGGTCTCGAACTCACAGAGATCTGCCTGCCTCTGCCTCCCGAGTGCTGGGATTAAAGGCATGCGCCACCAGCGCCTGGCAATTTTTTTTTAACTTTTTTTTTTTTTAAATGTGCATTGGTGTGAAGGTGTCAGATCCCCTGCAACTGGATCTTTAAACAGTTATGAACCGCCATGTGGGTGCTGGGAATTGAACCCGGGTCCTCTGGAAGTGCAGTCAGTGCTCTTAACCACTGAGCCATCTCTCCAGCCCCCCCCCCCAGCATGTACTCTTAACTGTTGAGCCATCTATGAGACCCCATATGTTTTTCAAAGAAAGCAGTAGGGATGCAGGAGTTTGAATTATCACCGAAGTGGATGGTTTAATAACATAAACAAAGTCTCAGGGCATGTTTGGGAAATAGCAAACAGTTTGCTAAATAAAGCAATAACTAATAAAGTAATGATATGAAAGGGTTCATGGTGTGAATGATACTAGATCAAACTGATTTTAACAAAATAATAGAAGTTTTCAACTCCTTAAAGATTTAAGAGTTGGTAATTTATTAGTTGGGTGGCTTTGAGCATTGACTAAAGATAATTTGGAAAGAGAGTAGCATGTTAGAACTGGGCTTTAGAACTGTACTTCTCAGGCTCTCCTGGGAAGACTAGCTTTTAACATTATTTTCTATTCTACTTCCAGTTGGTAATATTTTTAAACTATAGTAAAAACAAATTACATACAGACAGAAAACATTTTGTTCTTTTTTTTTTTTTTGAAATAGGTTCTCACTTGTAGCTCAGGCTAGCCTCAGTTGTTCAAAAGTTTTGGTATTGTAGGCACTTTTTACTACTATATTCAGCAAAAAAATATTTTTCTATAAAATCATTACAAAAGTCTCTAAGTAACTGAAACTTCTGTATAATGTCGTGGATGAGTGAAGTATTTATTTATAGCAGCCCTGCCGGCTTCAGAATCGTTAGCTTCACTGTGAGGACAAAACAGTGAGCGATGGTTTCTGGAGAGTTAGGGCCTTGGTGAACTGTTAGCGCAGAATGGAGTGAAAGAAAGGCCTAGATTCTCTAGACACTTGGAAAGGTTAACAAAGGAAGGAGGGAGCTAGCTGTGTCTTAGGCTTGAGTGGAGAAATGCCTGTGGCAGAAGCAGGAACTGATTTGGAAAAAAAAAAGCTGCTAAATTGTTTTCATAAAAAAAAATCTACATTTATAGCATTTTCTTTTCTTTTTTTCTGTTTTTGTCTCATTCTGTTGCTCAGGCTGACTTCAAATTGTGGCAGTTCTCTGTCTCCACCTCCTAAGTCCCGGAGTCGCAATCATAACACTAATTTATTATAGTTCATAATTTTAATTTGCCTACTCAGATGCACTTGGAATCTTTTCTTGCCTAGCAGTTTGAGTGCATGATGACAACTGCCCACAGCGAGAACAGATGTCCAGGAACGTTCACAGCTGAGTCCTTGCTCATTTGTTGCTGCGGTAGCTGTTGTTGGGCACTTGGCCAGGAAACTGTGACTCCTAAGCAAAGGGAGGAGTTACAGATAAAGTTCGCCATTGCCAGAGAGATTCTATCCAAATGGATTTGTGTGAAGCAACAGTGATATCCAATGACAAGTTAAATTAGACACAGAGGTGTTTTCTCCCACACTGTCTGAGAAGATACATGCTGATGAGGGGCCTGGTTCAGGCTACACAGTCTTTTTGAAGTTAGGTTAAAGTCACACACACTGTACAGAATCCTGATAGGGATTTAAGAAGAATCTTGTTATGTGACTTCAGGAACTACTTTACCCAGATAGTTTCAGTTTGCACAACGGCAACCAGTGACAGATGAGGTAATTCTGCTTTCAATTAGATCAAGTCCAAAACCAGTAGAGTTTGCTGTTTACAGAATTTCGAATATAGTAAGTTGCATGTTTATGTTAAGTCTGAGACTTTTAGATCCCTATTCTTAAAGCACATTAGTGTAATCATTTTATTTCTTGCAGCTAATATCTGTATTTGAATGGCATTTCTTCAAGTTTTTTTTTTTTTTTTTTTTTACTTCACTGCTGAGGGTTGTGATAGTAAATACTGCTAAGGATGTTTTGTTGAAGTCTGTTAGTTTTACAGTGTTTCTGTGTACCTCCTAGAGTTTGTTTCTCCTGGTAATGCTCAGATCTTCAACTCACAAGTGGCTTATCTATGGGAATTTCTGGCTGGTAGTTATGATTGGATGCTTAGTATAGCCATTAAGTTTTTGTGTGGTAACTAAACATTTTAAAACTTGCTTTTAATTTTTACAGATGTGTTCATGCTCTTGAATGTAGGTAGAATTATTCTTCTAATTAATAATTTAGTAAAAAGAACATAGTAAACTGGCATTGGACGATCTGTAGAAAGGTATTGGAACTCAGAAAACTTTACTAATCTGTTTTGAAATATGTATATATAATATATATAATCTTTTCATTGATACCTTATAGTTGGCATAATATCTTACACTTTGTTTAGTTTATAAGCTCAGTGGAGAGTGTCATTGGTTTCAGGCTGAGAGATGTGTCTGTTGACTGTGCAGAGACATGGTAGGAAGCTTTAAGGTTTCTCCTGTGCCAGAGTGAAGGCTTCTCTTTCAGCAGTTGGGCATTTAGCATCTTGGTAAACCTTAGAGTGTATGTGCAGTCCCTCTATTTGGCTTAGTGCTCTGTGGCACAACTGTTCCTTTGGTTGTTACAGCTTTGCTTCTGCAGCAAATTAGATTTCACTTTATATAGCTCCTCCCTTTAGGAAAAGAAAGGGAAAGATGAAAACCTCTGTTAGGTTTTCACATAAGGGTGAATGCAGAAATGAGGAGGGAATAGGAGTGGTTCTCTAAGATCAGGAGCTGCTTCTGTGAAGTAGAGTACTTGTTTTGAGTGGAAAGAGAAAGGATATTTGATGGAAGTTTTTCGTAACGATTGCTTCCTAATTAAAGTGTTTTATTAATAGATTGTGTGCGTGTCTGTGCAGATGTGTGTATGTGTGGGAATGCATGCCACTGCAGGCAGTCGGGGAGGACAAAGGGCAACTGAGAGTCTTCTTTGATGATGTTCCTAAGATTGAGCTCAGATCTTTAGGCTTCACAGCAGGTGCTTTTGCCCATCTGCCAGATCAGATTTTCTAATTTTAAGAACATACGAACTTTTGTAGCTCTGATGACCCTCAAAAAACATTTACCAGGAAGTATAAAAAGACAAGATCTCCTGAGTAAATTGGGAGCATGGGGACTTTGGGAGAGGGTTGAAGAGGAGGGGAGGGGCAGGGAGGGGAGCAGAGAAAAATGTAGAGCTCAATAAAAATTAAAAAAAAAGACATATACCATGATATATGTCACGTGAGATCTGTGTTATAGCCAACATCCAATGAATGTGTTGATTAGTAGGTAACGTGATTGGTTAAGTCAAAGAGGAATGAGAAATATGACTTTATGGATATTTAGCAATGATTATTTTGGTAAAAGCAGATTTTCATATTCCTGAATATGTTACTTCCAGGGGTTAACAAGGATGTGCTGTTCTTGTCATCTTTTGAAAACGCGTGTGCTTTTGAGAGTTCCATGGCAGTGCCTATTGCAGTCTGTCTCCCCTGCTACTTCAGCTGATTCTAAAACCAGCTAACATCTTTCTTCTATCAAAATTGGAACCACTTTTTAAAAATTATGTGGTTCTGTATGTCTTTCTTAGAATAGGTAATGTGAAAGAAAATCTTCCTCAGTTCACTTCTGCTTATATCCTCTTAGGATATTTTAGGCATGCCAGCTGTTAAGGCTCTGAGCAAAAATTTATACAGTTGGCCCCTTTGCCGGACTTGAGCCTGTGTGAAAAGCCCCAGCATTAGTAGTAGCTTTTAGTTTTTAGAGTTACAACCATTATTTTGTGTCTTTCACCTCTGTTGTTTTTCAAAGGATTTATGTTGCTGGGGATCATCAGCAATGAAGTAGATTTTGTTATCAGTGAAAAAGCAGGGTAGAATTTGGGAGGATCACCATGGTGCTTGGGGTTAAGTTCTTGTTTTTGTTGTTGTTTTAAAGTCTGTAGCTCTTGATAGAGTAGTGCTTGGTGTGCAAGCCCTGCGTTTGCTTTCCTAGCACTTCAAAATAATAAAAACAAGAAACTAACAAAAGGAGGCTCAGGTAGGTATCGTTTCTCCTCTAGTTCTTTTTTCTTTCCACTGTCAATATTCTTTTTCTTCCCTTACCATACGTAAAGTCAAGGTGAAATAAATACTGATTTTTAAAAAACTAGGTTTTTTTTTCTCCCCCTCCCCCCGAAGATTTTTTCTTTGTAGCCCTGGCCCACCTGGAACTGATGTGTGGATCAGTCTGGCCTCAAACTCACAGAGATCTGCCTGCCTCTTCTGGGTTTAAGGACGTTTGCTAACATACTCCCCCACCTCACCCTCGCAAAAATCCTAGATTTTCTTAGGGAAGGTGTAAGTTTTTTATGGCATTTCTGTCAGAAAGTAACAGATTTATGGAGCTAATCTATATGTGGTAGCAGTTATATCCATGAGATACAAATGATTTCCATGTTTTTCAGGAAAATAAATGATAGTTTTGCATTTACATCTTCAATTGAATTATTTTAAACAAGTCTTTGAAAATTCATCCTTTAAAGTTGTCCATTTTACTGTAGTTTTTAATAAAGTGTATGACTTCATGAAGAAGTTTTAAAGTGGGGGGGGGCTGACCTTGAACTCACTGTATAGATGGGGATGGCCTTGAACTTTTGTTCATCCTGCTTCCACTTGGGACTACAGGTGTGTGCTACCGCACCCGGTTGTAGGTAGTGTTGGGGATTGAACCCAGGGTGGTATGCATGTTATGTTCTGCAGACCTTGGGGAGTTTTTTGTTTTATTTCCGTTTTAGACAGGGTTACACCATATATCCCAGACTGACTTGAACACGAGATTGGCCTACCACGGCCTTCTAAATGCTTTCACACCTGCCTCATTTCTTTATTTACTTGGGTTTTTGTTTTCTTTTGAGACAGGGTCTACGTGTAGCTCAAGCTGGCCTGGAATATGTGATTTTCCTGCCTTAGACTCTTGTCTGCTGGGGTTACAGGAATGCATCATCATATCCAGCTGTTTATTTATTTATATTTTATTTTATCTTACTCTTTGGTTTTTTTGAGACAGGTTTCTCTGTAGCTTTAGAGCCTGTCCTCAAACTCACAGAGATTTGCTTACCTCTGCCTCCTGAATGCTGGGCTTAAAGGTGTGGACCACCACCACCTGGCCAGCTATTTATTTTTTTGTTTTTTCCAGTCTAGCTTTGAATTCCTGGGCTCCAATGCTCCTTCTTCCTTAGCCTTTTGATTACTTTAGCACTGGGCTTACCTTATCACTGGGCCTACCTTACTGCTGAGTCAAACTGCTAGAAGTCTCCTCCTGCCCCCTTTTATCTAAATGGAACAGATAAATAGCAGAAAAGAAAATCCAGTTAAAAAATAGGCAAAAGACCTAAATAGACTTTTTGCTCAGAAAGACATATAAATTGCCAACTGATATGTGAAAAGGTATTCAAAATTATAGACCATCTAATCACCAGGGAGGTCCAAATTAGCATCATAGATTAGATACACAAGGGTGTTGCTTAAATTGTTATATCCACAGTGGAAAATAGCACCAAGTTCCCAAAGAAATTAAAGTAATGTAAGTACCTTATGAACCAGCAGTGCCCTAAAAGGGAGATTCTACTATTTGCAATGACATAGAGAAACTTAAATGACATTAAAGTACAGGAAGAAATACAGCATAATATCACTTACATGTGAAATTTAAGAAAAGGTTATTTAGGTAGATATAGAGGGTAAACTAGTGGTCGGGAGTGGGATGAATAAATACAGTTACCTTGGAGTCATTGTCAAAGATCTAAGTACATGATGAGCACGGCAGTGGTCCGGTGTACTGGAAAAGGCAAAGGAGAGAGGAGGGAAGCGCTGGATCCCAGTAGTCACTGTGTGTATGTAGCATTAAGTCATCATGTTAACACCTTAAATAATACAGTAATATAAAGTCAGCTGGGAAAATAATGAGACAGTATAGAATAATAATTTCATTAAACTTCAATGTTAACCAAGATACAACTTTCTTTTTTTTTCCGTAGGGTGTTTGTGAACCGAAGTTTAGCCATGGAAAAAATAAAGTGTTTTGGTTTTGATATGGATTATACCCTTGCTGGTGAGTAATGATTTTTTTATTTCTCTGTAGTTTTGATGCTTGTCCCAGGCTGACCTCGAACTCACAGAGATCCGCCTGCCTCTGCCTCCGAGTGCTGGGATTAAAGGCGTGCGCCACCACCGCCTGGCTCGATTTTTTATTTCTTAAGAATTGCTAGTTTTGATTCAATATGGTGGGTCCACAGGCAGTTCAGTAATCACTTGTCCGTGAGAGTGATCATTTATTCAATATGGTGGGTCCACAGGCAGTTCAGTGAT
>JAQHUG010000013.1:2820902-2874199 GCA_028555095.1 Dicrostonyx torquatus | reverse complement strand
AGTAATCATTTATTCAATATGGTGGGTCCACAGGCAGTTCAGTGATCACTTGTCCGTGGGAGTAATCATTTATTTGGCTGCAAGAAGCTTTTGTTGGATGTCCTTCCATTGAGACATATGAACACTGAACATGCCCAGTATTCTTGAGACTTGTTTTTGAACTTGTACAGATAGTTGGTAAAAGTCCGAATGTTTCTTTAAAACTCTTATAAAAATCTTTTTAGTAAAATTATAGGTTAATAAATTCATTATTGTGTGTATTTGGCCATTTTTGGCTCTTATTCTATTAAGCTGTTCTTTTAAAGTAGAAGAATTTTTTGAGACAAGTATCACACTATACTCCAAGAAGACCTGGAACTCATACAGGCTGGCTTGGACCTGGACTTGTCGCAGCTTCCAGTGGATCTTTTGAATCTGCTTCCAGGTGCTGGGTTTATAGGCAATGTGTCAGTGCCCAGCTTAAAGATGAATTTCTGGATTTCTCGCACTGCTATAAAGTTAATTATTGAAGTTTTTAGTATTTTATTTTTATGGATCAGGGTAGGGGTTGTAAGTGCGTGGATTGCAGCATGAGCCACCACACCCAGCCACAGTGTGTTTGCTTGTTTGCTTGTGGTGTTAGGTGTCAAACCCAGGGCCTTGGTGGTGGTGGGCAAATGCTTCAATCCTCCAGCACCATAACGATTTACTCTTTTTTAAAAGAAGATTGATTTTATTTTTAGTTATGTGTGCACATGTATGTGTGGGGAGGTGTGCACATGAAAGCAGGTGACCACCAAGGCCGGAAGAGGGGGTCAGACCCCTAGACTTGGTGTTACTGTGCTTGTGAACCTCCTGCCTCGGGTGGCGAGAACTGAAGTCAGGTCCTTTGAAAGAATAGTGCACACACACCTGTTTAGCCATCTATCTCTCTAGCCCATTAACAGTTTATTCTTAGATAGGCCATGTGTTCATTTCCATCAAAATGGTTGCATGAGCTTTGCTCATTATTATGATCTCCTTAAAGACTAACACTGTGCTCTTTCTTCCTTCTGTCTCTGAGATATAGCTGAAATAATCAGTGTATTAGGCTATAGTTTCATCTCCTCAGAACTTAAAATATTTTTTGACGGCATCATCAGTATATCCTTTAACTTAAGTAGTAGTAGGTTTGATATCAGGTTGAGCACCTGTACATATGTTTAACACATACAGGTGCAATTATGATACTCAAAAAAGTCTTTCAGAAATTCATTTTAAAAATTGCCTTTAGCCAGATGATATGGCAGTGTGCACTGGAGCCTCAGCGCTCAGGAAGCCACGACTGAAGGTCTGCGTCCATTATGTTCAGGGGCAGTCTAGTGAGAGCCCTCTGTAAAAACAGTGAGATAGACAGAACTCTAGAATGTAAAGCTTGCTTTCCTGAATGATTGTCATTAAAAGTAACTGAGTAACTTTTGACACTGCTAAAACACACAAAAACAAGACAAAAAAACCCATAAAGAAGACTTTTTATAAGAAAAATGTTTCATGAGATACAGTGATAAAATAGAAGAGGTGTGTGTTGTTTGTCTGTGCCTGTCTCTAAGGTTTGAGTGTTTGGGATAAATACTTTTGGTATATTTGTATGTATTTAGTTAGTTATTTTGAGGCGGGATGGTCCTGTATTTATTATCTCTCCTCAAAACTTCTTAGTGCTGGCCTGCTTGGTGTGAGTCTACGTTCATTACGAATCCTTCCCTGTGTGATTCTGACGTCTGCTAAATTCCCTCACAGCATTAAAAATTTTGTTTCTGTGTATGGGTGTTTGGCCTGTATGTGTCTCTGTACTCCATGTGTGCCTGGTGTTCAGGGAGGCTAGAAGAAAGCATCGGATACTCTGGAACAAGAGTTAATACACTGTTGTGAGCTGCCAGGTGACTGCTAGAAATCAAACTTGGTGCTCTTAACCTCTGTGACCTCTAAGCCATCCCAGCACATCCCCTTCCCCAGAGGACTTTAAAATATAGTTGAAGGGCTTGTTTGCTTGCCTCTAAGACAGTGTCTCACTGTATATCCTAGAATTCCGTACACTGGGACGTCATTAGCTTTCAGCCTTGTGTGCAGTTCAAGTTGGACTTGGACTTGTCGCAGCTTCCAGTGCAGCTCTGAGAGCCTGCGTTTGCATCCCCAGATGTTAGGATTAAGAGCATGGTCCACCACATTCAACACAAACTTTATTTTAAAATTTCATTTTCTGGTTTTTGTTGGCATTTAGAATATACCTTTGGCTATTACCTTGTCTAATAGAAGTCATTCAATAAACATTGGATTTTCTATTAGGAGGTAAAGGAAAAAACTAATTTATTGTTTTTATCTAAAAGGAAAAGGTTAAATATTCTATTTTAGTCATATGGACATCTGTAAACAGTTTTGTTTCCCATGGTGGAGGCTAAAAAGTCTCTCTAACAGTAGATGTGGTTGTATGTATACACATGCACACACACATACAGTTCAGAAGTCTTTTTTTTCTTTCTTTTTTATTTTTTGAGACAGGGTTTCTCTGTGTAATAGTCCTAACTGTCCTAGTACTAGCTCTTGTAGACCAGGCTGGCCTTGAACTCACAGAGATACTCCTGCCTCTGCCTTCCGAGTGCGCTGGTATTAGAGGTGTGTGCCACCACCGCCCGGCTAGTTCAGAAGTCTTAAGGGAATAGGATAATATTTGGGGCTGAGGTTGTTATTACTATTTACTTAGTTCCTTCATAAATATAGACTCTTAGTTTATAACTGAAAATTGAGCCGGTGGGTTTAGTGGCACACTCCTTTAATCCCAGCACTCGGAAGGCAGAGGCAGGCGAATCTCAGTGAGTTTGAGGCCAGCCTGGGCTACAGAGTGAGTTCCAAGACTGCCAGGGCTACATAGGAAGACCCTGTCTGAAAAACAAAACAAACAAAACTATGAAAATTGTTATTTTAATCTGGTTCATCTTGGAAGCCACTTTGGTCTCCCTCCCCCTGTAATGTAGAAGTCTGAAGGTTTTGGTTTTTTGTTATTTTGGTTTTGGTTTGGTTTCATCTTCTCATTCTTAGGTACTATGATTGACAGGATGTCATATACTCTCCAGACCTGTATCCCTAGATCTAACTTGGTTAGCTTCTGAGCCATTTCCATCAGTCCAATGATAAACACCTTATTTACTTTCGTTAGAACAGATGGATACCATGGCTCTTATCCAGTCTCCACCAACTCTCTTGAGAAATTATCAGGCAGACAAGAACTAACGTCTAAAGTCATGTACCTGTAGTAGGAAATGGACTTTATGAACAGTGTGCCTTTAATCATACCAGTTTATTGAGCTCGGGGCCACTAGGAACGTTTATAAAGAAAGCCAAGTTAAGACATAAGATAGCATACACATAATACAGGAAAACAGAAAGATCTTCACTTTCCATTTACGTTCATGGCCAAGGCCCATAAAGCAAAGACAGGTTAGCAAGAAAAAACATTGTTTTGTGTTCTGTGACACAGACCTTTCAAGGAAACAAAGATTCCTCTCATCCTGAGAGATGAGAAGACTTGAGTGTTTTCATGCTAGGATTTGTGATAAAGTAGGCAGTCACGGGAAGTATTACCGGACAAGGGTATGTTCAGATCCTTCCTGCACCTTCAGAGAGAAAGATATTTCTTTCTTCCTTGCCTTCAAAATGATGGGCTTGTGAAGCCGTTCTCCCAGGTTTCCTGGTGTGCTTCGGGGGAACAAGTGAATATAAGGATAGCCTTTTTCTTCTGTTTTTTTGGGTACCAGGAGAAAGTGTTTTGGGGTGATGTATTCTGAACCTTGTCAGTAACTAGCACCTGGCTTAGTTTATATTACTGTTATTATTTTAGACTGTCTTGCTAAATAGACTTTACTGGCCTAGTACGTACTATATTGCCCAGCCAGCCTTGGATTCATGGCGGTCCTGCGTCAGCCTCCTAAGTGTCGGGATTCCAACTTGTATCTCCACACCTGACTGGTAACTGACTTAAAACTCATAGATGGGCCGGGCAGTGGTGGCGCACGCCTTTAATCCCAGCACTCGGGAGGCAGAGGCAGGCGGATCTCTGTGAGTTCGAGGCCAGCCTGGTCTACAAGAGCTAGTTCCAGGACAGGCTCCAAAGCCACAGAGAAACCCTGTCTCGAAAAAACAAACAAACAAACCAAAAAAAAAAAAACAAAAACAAAACCAAAAAAAACCTCATAGATGGAATTTCAGCCTGGCTCAGTTTCCATTTTTCATATGGTCTAAATTTTCAAGACAACAAAAATTATCCAAGTAATCTCTAGATATTAATAAGAGATGCAAAACAAAATAAAAAACTCACATCAAATCACAAACTTTAAACTTCTTTGTTTTCTGGTTTTTGATTTTGGGGCCCCCAAATGAAAATCCTGCTTGAAACAAAGATGACCTTTCCCCACCTTTGAATTATAGTCCTTTTCCTTGATTGTAGCTAGTGCTAGTTTGTCTTTTCCTTTGTGTGTGTGTGTGTGTGTGTGTGTGTGTGTGTGTTAGGTAAGCATTCTATCACTTAGCTACAATCCTAGCCCATTTTAAAAAATGATTTTAGTTGAAATAGAATTGTATAACTTTCCCCCCTAGCTCCTCTCAGGTAACTCAAACCCCTCCCATGTGTTACCATCCTTTTCAAGCTGATTGCTTATTTTTTTATTATTGTTAAATACAGTGTGTGTGTCTTATGTGTCTGTGTGTGCACAAATGTAGCATGAATAATAAAAACCCAGAGACAGATATTGGGGTTCAAGCTGAAGATCAGAAAAGCAAAGCAGCCAACCACTAGAGAGACCTCTACCAAGTCTTCAGACTGAAAGGGTGAGATCCTGTCTCTGTGAATCCTCAGACTTCACTCTCTAGTGAGTTCCTGCCTCTTCCACTTTATATTCCTCTCTCTGCCCAGCCATATTGCTCCTGTCACCACCTCCACAGTGCTGGGATTAAAGGTGTGAACCACCACTCCCTGGATCAGCTTTGTGCTGCCCTTGGTAGCCTTGAACTCACAGTCTGTCTGCCTCTGCCTCCTGAGTCCAGGGATTAAAGGTGTACGCCACCGCTCCCTGGCCTGTATGGCTCACCAGTGTGGCTGCTTTGCCCTCTGATCTTCAGGCAAGTTTTATTTATTAAAACAAATAATAAACCACTATACACAGATACATAAATACAGCCTGCTAACTGTGTTGTTGAGTATATAGTTTCAGGGCTGACCACTCTGCATTGGACAACTGAGGCTAATTCTCTCCACAGTCATCAGTTGCTGTAGTTCTTTGTCTAGTGTGAGACCCCACAGAAATCTCCCACTTCCATGTTAAGTTACTCATTGAAGCCGGGTGGTGGTAATGCATGCCTTTAATCCCAGCACTCAGGAGGCAGAGCTAATATCTGTGTATTCTAGTCCAGCATGGTCTACAGAGTTCCAGGACAGGCTACAAAGCTACACAGAGAAACCTTGTCTCCAAAAATCAAAAAAAAAAAAAAAGTTACTCATTGATGTTGCCACTGTTGTTCCAGGCTTGTTTATGCAGCCGTTTCTAGAAGAGACTGCCAGTAGACTTCCTGATATTCTGGCTCTTAAGAGTCTTCTGCCCTCTCTCCCTCAATGTTCCCTGAGCTATAGATGCAGGAGCTATGAGGCAGATGAATTCTTTGGGGCTGGGCTGCCTATGATCTATTGATCTCTGCAGTATATCTAGTTGGGGATTTTCTGTGCTGGTCTCCATTTGCTGTAAAGAGAAGCTCCTTTGCTCACTAGGTTTAAGGCTAACTGTGGAGTGTAGTAAGGAATTATGCTGGTCTAGCAGAGTGGTGGTATTAGACCCTTTCCTAATGTTTATGAATTCACTAGCCCTGGGAAGATGGCTAGGTTTTCCATACCAGGTATGATTTTCCTCCTGTCCAATTCGAAAGCAGTTGGTTACACTCACTTGTGAGTGACACTTGCTCCACTCTTGCGATACCTAGCCATGCCCGTGACTGTCGTGGTTCATAGATGTGCTAGCTGGGTAGGGCTGTTTACTTGCTTCCCTCCCCTGATAGCTTACGTAGTGCTTTTCTAGTACCATGGACAAAAGAGGTTTCAGATCCTGTCTAGCTTGAGTTATTTGAGTCTTGTGTTTTAAGCGTTCAGTTTCTTCAGCAGTAGGGGCCTACCCTCAACCCTGAGAGGCAGCCAAGGCAGTAGTAGTCTCTTGCTTTGAGAGTCATTTGGACTACCAACCAACCATTTAAAAGGAGGTTTGTAAGTTTATGGTTCTGGGGGGGCGCATAGTCAGCCCAAATAATTTAACTTCCTTTAAGATACACACACATTTATTAATTCTTTGAGAATTTAATATACTGTATTTTGATCATACCCACCCCCACAACTTCTATCTCTTCTAGGTTTATCTCCAACATTCTCCTTACCACTTAAAAAAAACAAAACCCATTGAGTCCAGTTTGTGCTGCCCGTGTACTCATGAGTGTGTACTGGAGTGTGTGGTAGACCTGTCAAGGGCCAAACTGATTCTACCTATGCCAGAAGCCACTAACAGTCAATAGCTTCTCAGATTGGGGGCTAGTGAGCCCATCTTCTACGTGCTGAAATGTTGACTATTTAGCTCAACATTTTCTTAGAAATAATCTTAAAGGAATAGTCTCACTGTATAGCTTCTTTCAGATATTTTATTTTATTTTTTTAGTTTTTTTTTAAAGATTTATTTATTATGTATACAGTCCAGGCCAGAGGGCACCAAGTCTCATTACGATGGTTGTGAACCACCATGTGGTTGCTGGGACTTGAACTCAGGACCTTTGGAAGAGCAGGCAAAGCTCTTAACCACTGAGCCATCTCTCCAGCCCTCTTTCAGATATTTTAAGTACTAAGATAAAATTGTGTATATTTTCCTTTAAAAAGAAATCTCAGGGAGAGGCTAATGTCTTAGTCACTGTTTTAATTTTGTGAAGAGACACCATGACTGCGCCAAGACATATGAAAGCATTTAATTGAATACTTGCTTACAGTTTCAGAGGTTTGGTCCATGATCATGATGGCAGGGAGCATGGCAGCCTACAAGCAGGCACTGGAACAGTAGCTAAGAGCTACATCCAGCTTCATCTTGATCCATAGGCAGAGGGAGGGAGGGAGGGAGGGAGGGAGGGAGAAAACGAGTGAGTGAGCACATGCCCAAGTCCACCTCCAGTGACACACTTTCTCCAGTAAGGCCACACCTACTCCAACAAGGCTACACTCCTACTCCTTTTCATCCTCTCAAATAGTGGTGCTTCCTGGAGACTGAGCATTCACATATGAGCCTATGGTGGCCATTTTTGTTCAGACCATCACAGCTAGAAAATACACAGTTTGAGCTATTGCCCTTGTCTATTTATATGCCGTATCATTAAGCTACCATGGTTGAAATCCAATTATTTCAAACCTAAGTACTTAAAAATACTTCCTTAAGCATGGAGAGAAGCATCAGAATAAAACTATTTAAGGGAAGAAATTAAGAAAAACTAGCCCCTGATAATCCTGCTTCTAGCAGAAACATCTTGGGACTGTTATCTTTACACTCTAATAAACACATAGTACATGCATTCAGATTTAATATTATTGTTACTGGAATAAACTCAACTTTCTTTACATTTAAATGAACATTTTTATTTTCATGGCTTGTTTACTTGGACTAGAGTCTGGGGCACTCATCATGTTGCTGTCAGCAGTTGTATATCCTCACCAAACTCGCTGACGTGAGGGGAACACAGTCCACAGGAGATGGCTCGAGTCACAGTGCTTTGTGGGACAGTGATAGGGTCCCCCCAGGCCAGCCTCAAACTCCTTATATGTCCGAGGATGGACCATGAACTTCTGCTCCTGCCTCTGCCCAGTATTGAGATCACAGGCTCCTTCTGTCACTCGGAGTGTTTTGTGTCAGCAGTCTTAACGGAGACATCAGCTTCAGATAAACATGTTTGGTATGGTGATGCAATGGCTGACCAAGATTCTTTTACTTCTTAAACCTTCCAGGATGCTTTGTGGTTTCTGAAGAGTAGACTTATTTCCATCTGTATTTCTAGCTTAAGTACATGAGTTTTATTTAAAGACTCTTTGAAGGATATAATAAAAACATTCCAAAAACTAGGATAAGTTTATGGAGCCAGTACTTAACATTTTCTATTCAGTTCTCCTTTGTACCTGAGCATTTTATACATGACCATGGATATACATTGGTCTATAAAATATGGATACAAATCATTTACTGACAATGAATAATAAAAATTATTTTAAAACATTTAAATAACAAAAATTATTTGTATACATTTATTAAAGGCAGGCAAATTTGTATTGCTAGTGAGAGAGATGTGCTCATAATTCTTACATGAAAGAATTAAATCTCAGTTGGATTTCTATCTATCATCTGTCTATCTATCTACTTATTTTTGGTCTCACACTGTAGTCCTTGTTGGCCTTGAACTTCTTTTGTAGACCAGACTAGCCTTGAAACTCACAGAGATCTGCCTGCCTCTGCATTCTGGGTGTTGGGGTTAAAGGTGTGTGTCCTATCTGACCTTGGCTGAGTATTTAATGTGTAATATATAGAGCGTCTTCAGTGTTTTTCATATTGATTAATATTTCAATTTTATAATCATTCGTGCTGAGAACACCGCTTCACATAAATACATAGTACAAAATGGCACAAGTATTTTAGGACAGTTTCAGAAATTGTTGGAAATTCTGTCCTAATACCAAGTCAATTTTTTTTTAACATTTTAAAACCAAGTCAGCAATAGAAATTTTTAAAATTAAAAATTCTAACTACATCTAGCATTTGATACATACATGTTGAGAAATTATGGTAGGGATATATTAAAAATCTTTATTTCTGTAATTAAAATTTCTAAAAGATCAGAAAATTTTATGTGTACAGTAAAACCGCTAACTTACAGCCTACATAGTCTCATATCTGAGCTTACTATGTGTGACAGCATGCATGTGGAAGGTGCACATGCCATGTGTTTAGAGTAAGCGTGCAGCGAAGTCCTCGTATGCAGTATAGGTGGCCATCGCCTTAAATACCTCACAGTAGATTCTCGATTGACATTTGACCATTGTGCACTCAGGAACCTTGTGGTGCTGCCCGGTGTTTCTAGCCTCACATCGTTATACAACTGCACCTGAGTTGAAAGCCTTGCTTAGAAGCTGTGGTCTAAAATAGAGGCCAGCACATCATACTGCGTGGACCTGCTTCAGACTGGTCCAAAAATATGTGTTTAGTGTTTGTTTAATTAGGCTATATTTTAAAACTGAAAGATGAGAGATAAAAATCTAGGTTGGGAATAGTGGTTCTTCGCTCTCTCAAGCAAGTCAGCTCTAGTTAAAAAGCTACTTCATCCAGGCAAGACACGAACTGTCCCTCACCACTTCATACGCTCACACTCCTATGTGACCAGGACTCAGGTGTGTGGAAGACGGTAGCAGAGTCTGGATGTCAGGGCTGTCGTCAGGTAAACTCTGTCAGCATCAGTTCCCTTCGTCAGCCCGGCTGAAGCACACTCAATGTAAAGGGACACTTTCCTGGATTTAGTTGGCTTCTTTTCTGCCCTGTCTGTACTTTCTACAGAGAGTTAGAAATGCCTGTTTGAGCACCTTGTAGTGTAGCATGAGTTGTGAGTACCTTCAGGCTAAAGGCTTTTTGTTTTGTGGGGGAAAAATGCCCTGATTTAAAAAATACAAATTAAAATCAATACTGAAGATACAAGGTCCTGAGAAGTATATAGATATTCTCAGGGGGAAAAATCTTTAGTTAAGTTATTCTTTTTCCTTTTATTTTAAAATAAGCATTCTTTTAACATTCATGTTGGTTTTTGTTTGCTTGCTTGTTTGCCCTCGTGTGTTTGAGTTTATTATGGATCCTTGCCTGGCCTGTACTCACTGTGTGGACTTGGCTGGCTTTGAACTTGAGACAATCCTGCTTCAGCTTCTCAAGTGCTAGAAGTACATGCATGTGACATCATATCTGGCTTAATACTTTTAAAAAAATGTATGCACATGCCTGTGTGAATGTATACTTCTGTGGGTAACCGAGGAGATGGGAAGAAGTGTTGTAGGCCCTGAGTTACAGTTACAGGCGATGGAGGTCCTAGGACCTCAACTTAGGGTTCTCTGGACGAGCAAGAAGTGCTTTTAACTGCTGGGCCATTTCTCCCGCTCCCTGGCTTGGTACTTTAAAACAAATAAATCTCTTAATTACCATTTAATTCTGATTTTCAAGAATGGAAATACTGGCAGCATTTTACAGCCTACTTATTTACCTTACATATTTAGTAACTTGGAGTGTTTAAAAATATCACTAAATGTGTTCCATGGTATCTAATTTCTTTATTTTTTTATGCAAATTAAAATTGAAGTAGTTTAAAGAAATTTCCGGGCGGTGGTGGCGCACGCCTTTAATCCCAGCACTCGGGAAGCAGAGGCAGGTGGATCTTTGCGAGTTCGAGGCCAGCCTGGTCTACAAGAGCTAGTTCTAGGACGGGCTCTAAAGCTACAGAGAAACCCTGTCTCAAAAAAAAAAAAAAAGAAAAGAAAAGAAATTTCCAACCTTTTAGGTTATTTTTAATTCCTGGGGTCAGAGAAAAACTGTTGCCTGTGTCTGTTGCTGGATTACAACAACTCTGAGAGTTGCCTGGGTAGTTTTTTTTTTTTTTTTCCGAGACAGGGTTTCTCTGTGGCTTTAGAGCCTGCACTGGAACTAGCTCTTGTAGACCAGGCTGGTCTCGAACTCACAGAGATCCGCCTGCCTCTGCCTCCCGAGTGCTGGGATTAAAGGCGTGCGCCACCACCACCTGGCACCTGGGTAGTTCTGTAGAGTAGAAAAGGTGCAGTCATGACTCTGTGTGTGGCACCAGGAAGATTTTTATTAGTGTTTTCTCTTTCAAAAATGCTCATCAATGTGTTTTCTAGTTATAATAACAGAGGACTAATGCCATATATCCTAATAACTAAATAGAATGTTAATGTTGATTTTATAGACAGCTTAAAGGCAAATGACTCTTGTGGGTAGTCAGGCTGCATTACTGTTTTTCATATTGTCTGTAGTCATGGTTTCTCCTAGTTGCAATGTCTTTAGTACTTTTAGATACTACATTCAGTCATCTGTGCTATTCCTATGATTTTACCGTCTCCCTTTTACATAAGAAAAACAAGCAAAAACCCACAACCCAGGACTGAGAGGAGTCTCTGGGGAGAACCACCTATAAAGTGAGTCACAAGGATATGTACATGACACTCAGCTCAGTTATTTTGGGACATTTGTTTAAACCGTGAAATCCAGTATTATAATTCTGCTTATTGAGAAAAAATATATACACTGACAAAACAAAATGAAAAGATTGGAATTTTTTGTTCCAGATATAGATATTGTTAGCTTTTTTTTTTTTAAAGAAAAGCAGTATGCAATTGATATGGTGCATATCAAAATGACAGCTGTTGGAAGATCGGTATGAGGAGATTCAGCATAGTGGGTACCTGAAAGCAAGATGGGGTTGCTTTGGTTTTTGTTTACTTTGTTTAATCAGTCTTATTCAGTGGAGTCCAATTTAAGCACCATTTACCAGGCAGATTCTATAATGATGACCTTAAAGCTGCTAAAGAAAATAAACAAGGCCAGGCGATGGTGGGCCAGGCGGTGGTGGGCCAGGCCTTTAGTCCTGGCACCTGGGAGACAGAGGCAGGCCGAACTCTGAGCTCAGGTCCATCCAGGTCTACAGAGCAAGTTCCAGAACATCCAGGGCTACACAGAAACCTTGCCCCCCCCAAAAAAAACCAACTCTTTTGGCTTAAAATTTTATTATCAGCCTTAGCTTGTATTCCTAGCTCAGGGTGCCAGGAAAAGAAACAATATACAATATTTATGCTTATCTCAATGCTTGTATTTTGTTGTATCCAATTAGAGTTCATTTTAGTGATGGTTGGAGGCTTCTAGATTGGAGGGAGTGGTAACTCCTATAAATACCAGTTTCCAAATGTTGTCTCTCCGTTCCAGCTCTTCACAACAACCAGCTTTTGTTTTGTTTTGTTGCTTTGTTTTGCTTTTAACAGGAGAGCCAGTGTAGCTCCTTCAAGACTGGCGTGGCACACACTACCTGCGTCTGCCTCATGTGAGTCTCGCTTTGGCAGCAGTACTCGGCTGGGCTAGAACCTCTTAGAGGTCTGCCCTTATTTTTTAAAATCTCTCACTTACTACACAGTGTCTGGGTGACAGTGGTGAAAGATGCATAAACTTCCTTAGTCAAAGGAGCCTTGTCCACGCACGTCATCACTGTCATCTCCGCTTTGGCTGGGTGAATAGCTCCACTCAGCAGAGCCCCAGCTCCATCCCCACGGCATGCAGATATTTCCGAGGAGCTGTTTTTTCTTGCAGATTATTGAGTAAAGAATGTCTTTAAATGCACTCAATAGCTTCAGCTTTCAAAGCTTTGGCTGTTCTCTTTATGGTCTTGTTACATAACCTGAGAACAGTGTGTACTGGCCTAGTGGCTTAAGCAGGGTGGTGGGGTTTTTTGTTTGTTTGTTTGTTTTGTTTTGTTTTGTTTTGCCTATTTCTTTTGGACTCTGGTCCTAAAAACAACTTCTTTCTTTGTCTTTGGATTTTGGGTAAATTGGGTTAGGCCACAGAATCTCAGAGAATAAGTAAGCAGTTAATTTTTTGATCATCTGCACCCCAAAACCGTGGCCAGGTGTTGGCGCCACGGAGGGTAGTTGTCAGAGTGAGGCCCGAAGCTTTCAGTCATTCACTTCCCACAGTTTGGTGAGAAACGCTGAAGTTAGAGCTTTTGCAGCTGTGGGAAGGCATAGAACTGCAGTCTGAGGGCTAGACTGGTCTCTGTAGGTGTCTGGCCAGTTTACAGGGCCTGTTGGATGAAGTGTTGTTGTTGTTGGGTTTGAAGTTTTTTTTTTGTTTTTTTGTTTTTGTTTTTTTTTTTTAATATGGTCTCATTAAGCAGCCTTGGGTGACCTAGAGTTTACTGTGTAGAGCAGGTTAGCTTTGAACTCACTGAGGTGTGCCTGCCTCTGCCTTGAGTGCTCCTTTAATCTTTAGGGAATGTGGTTATTCCCCAAGGGGCTCTAAAGCCCTCCTCTGTGCCTCCCCTCCCAGTCGTGCTTCTTCAGCTGTTGTTGTGCTGTGACCTGGCCGCGTGCTGCCGCAATGATGTCAGGGGCTTGTCCTCTCGCTGATGAATTCAGAGCTTGGTGAAATAGATAGAGAGGAACTGGACTCTGTGATGCATCCATTCCTGCCCGAGAGGAGGGCAGTCTGTCTGTTCTGGCCAAGCTTACATTTTGATGACCTGAATAATCTAGAAATTCATAGCAACAGTTACAGACTCCCAGCACAGAATTCTGACTCAGACTCGGGTACTCCTGAACTGTAGTCAGGTCAGCAAATGAGGAGGTTGCTTTATATTTCTAGGAAGTGCTCTGAACTCACTTAGAGGAAGGAAACTTAGCGTTTCTGAGGTGGAATTTATAGAAAGTCACCATGGTTAAATATTTGAGATGTTCTGGCCTCTGTGCTGTGGAAAAATTAAAAATGCTGCAGGATCCCCGGCGGCAGTAGGCAGCAGAGATGCTGTAGGTCTCCAAGCAGTAATAGCAGGCCATGTGGCAGCAGGCAGCAGGCCCTGAGAGCAGCCAGTCCCAGGCAGAGACGGCTGCCAGTCCCCCAGCAGTGGCTGGTCCCAGGCAGGGAGACACGTGGCGGGCAGGCAGGAGCCAGAGACATGGATAGGCACGCCATGTAGAGTAAAGTTAAACGTTTATTAGGGTTATGGAGGGGAAAGGGGGAAGGGGAGAAAAAGAAGGGAGAGAGAGAGAGAGAGAGAGAGAGAGAGAGAGAGAGAGAGAGAAGAGAGAAGAGAGGAGAGAGACAGAAGTGGGGGGGAGGGAGAAGTGGGGAGACGAAAAAGAGAGAGAGCTCTCAGGCCAGAAGCTGAAGATCAGCCTGCCTCAGTGGATGGGAGAGGGAGTGGGCGTGACTTGCCCTTAAAGGGACAGAATCCATTACACTCTGAACACAGTGTAAATGTGATATTTTGGGGTTTTGTTATTTTAGGGTTTAGAATTATTTTTCTCTAATTTTTCAGTCATGAGATTGGGTCTCCTAGGTATGACGGGAAGCTATACACATGATCGATATCTCAACAATAATAAGACCCGAACAATGCCAGTATCAGGAGACATGCTAATGCAGATGTGAGAAATCTCAAGGTCCTACCCTTAGCCAAACTACAGGCAACTAATGACTCCTGATAGAGAACTACCCTCTCCTAGGGTTAGCTCCTAATTGATTGCCCAATACAAAGAAAGTATTTAGCCTTGAAATTATATTTACACAAGCCACACTGGATGGATTTAGTAGATTGCATTTATATATTTATGTATTTGTGTGTATATGTGTGTGTGTACCAACTACAATAAAAAAGAGACCATCAATTTTAGAGGAAGTGGGGAGAAAACACAGGAGGGTTTGCAGGGAGGACAGGTAAGGAGAAAATTAATTACATTTTGTTTTAATAACAAAATAAATATGTAAATTAATTTGACCTTTAGTTCAAATTATCTCATGGACATAGTTTTCAGTGACAAATCAGTTCATCATTACTCACTAACCAGAGAAAATTGTCAGTTAGGGATGAGCTTGGGAGAGTGAGGAAATAAGGCTTATTTCAATTTGATGGAATATTCAGCAGATTATCCTTTTAAAAAAGATTTATTTATTGTGTGTAGTGTTCTGCCTACGTGTATGCCCCTGCATGCAAGAAGAGGGCACCAGACCTCATTACAGATGGTTGTGAGCCACCATGTAGGTGCTGGGAATTGAACTCAGGACCATTGGAAGAGCAGCTAGTGCTCTCAGTAACCACTGAGCCATCTCTCTAGCCTCAACATATCCTTCTTGAAATATTAATAATTGAAAAATATTTCACATGGACCAGATCCTAGGAAAAAAGGATCTGCTATATTGGAATTTTGTTTCCTTGACTATTTTTTTTTGAAGTAAGTAGGATTTTGATTAGGATAGAGAAGTAATTTGGGTTTTTAGAAATTTTATCAATTTTTGAGGGCTTTACATTGAATTAGGGAGCCATTATGGCTGGGAAAGAGATAGGAAAGGATCAAGTTTTTGCTGCTGTTTTCTCAGTGTAAACCGGTCGGTGTCAGCAGTGCCGGCCTCACTGGTCACCACTCTTACTCTGTCGGTGCACGTGAATCTGCACTATTTTTTTTTTTTTTTGCCACGGGGTACATCCTGCAGATTTGGAATAAACATTGAAGGCTTTGAGGGGGCATAGCATGGGGAGGGTAAAGTGACATGTGAGGAGAGAAGTCTAGCTGCTTTTGAAGACATTCAGAGTTAATGTCAGCCATGCTCAGTCATTACTCCCTTGGAGGCAAGGGGGCAGCGGCACCAGGCTGCCTGCCTGGCTCTGGTGAGCGGCTGCTCTGCAGTCTCCTCGGAACTTGCAGCATCTTGTAGCCTGATCATGTGACTGAAGGATTTCAAAAGCCCAGCTTTAATTTTTTTTTTCAACTTGACCTTTAAAAATAGGTGAATACACCATTATTCTGTGAGTTTCAAAGGCACGGAGGCATCTGGATGTTTCTTGCCTTTCTTGTCTCAACCATTCAGTCCCTGCCTTTGGAGATAACCAGTATTAGTTTCTTTTACATAATTCCAGAAAATGATCTCTGAAAGATCATTTTTACAAGAGGAAAAATGAGTTTTATTCATTAAAGTGAATAAAATGAATTCACTGAATAAAAAAAAAAGAAATAAAAGGAGTACATGACTGCTCCCAAGGAGCTGAGGTGAAGGTTTATCATAGAAGGGAGAGCACAGGAGTCAGAGTGAACATAGTGGTCAGCTGAGCCAGGACATGTGTGAGGAACATGGAGCCAAAAGGCCAGGACACCAGAAGACCAAGAAACCAAAAGACTAAAGAGAGGTTGGAATAGCCAACATGGCTGAGTTCTACAGAGAAGAGCAGCTGGAAAGGGCCCAGTTCAGTCCCAGGGCTGGAGAGTTCAGGGTAGGGTGGGGTATGCCAGCCAGGAGGACTCTGTCGCTGGTGGGGACTGAGGGAGACTGGCCACCAGAGTCCACTTTGATGTGTTAATAGGCACCTCAGTTAACAATTTGTTCCTGGTTTCAGACCTAACAGTACCATTTTAAATAGGCAAACAAATACAAAACCCAGTTTGAATGAGGGCTAAAGATGTTAATAGTAGGTGGAGCTGTGGTAACGTAGTAACAATAATTGAGGCTGGTTTTATAAGACCAAGAACTGGGTGGATACCTTCGTCTTAGCTGGCATTTAGGAAATTAGCAGGTCTTTTTTAAAATTTTTTTTAAATCTTTTCTTATTTTACATACCAATCTCAGTTCCCATTCCTTCCCCTCTTCCTGCTCCCTCCAGCTTCTTCCCCACTCCCCATCTACTCATCAGAGAGGGTAAGGATTCCCATGGGGAGTCAATGTTAAGTCTGCCTCACTTTGAGGCAGGACCAAGGCTGAGCAAGATATCCCTCCAAAGAGAATGGACTCCAAAAAGCCAGTTCAAGCAGTAGGGCTAAATCCTGGTCCCACTGCCAGTGGCCCCACAGACTGCCCCAGCCATACAACTGTCACCCACATTCAGAGGACCTAGTTTGGTCCTATACAGGTTCCCCCCTCCCCCCACTGTCAGTTCAGAGTCAGTGGCTCCCATTAGCTCAGGCCAGCTGTATCTGTAGGTATCCCCATCATGGTCTTGACCCCTTTGCTCATATTATTGCTCCTCCCTCTCTTTGACTGGATTTTGGGAGCTCAGCTTCTCTCGGATCTCTGCATCTGCTTCCATTAGTTGCTGGATGAAGGTTCTATGATGACAATTAAGGCAGTCATCAATCTGATTACAGGGCAAGGCCAGTTCGGGCACCCTCTCCAATATTGCTTAGGGTCTCAACTGGGTCATCCTTGTGGATTTCTGGGAATTTCCCTATGCCAGGTTTCTCGATATTCCCATAATCTCTTTCCTTGCTCTCCCTCTCTGCTCCTCCCCCCATCTTGACCGTTCTGTTCCCTCATGTTCTCCTTCCCCTCCTCCTCCCCTTCCGCCCTCCCTTCTCCCCCAATACCATGCTCCCTATTAACAGATCTTTTATTTTACTGGTATTTATAATGTGAGTTCCCTGCTCCTAGATATGAGAAAGGTTGCTAACCTAAGTATTTCATTTGAAAGAAGCATATTTAAAGGAGTAGCATTTCGTTGTTGAGCTGTGATGACACTCAAGGTGTTTTATTGTGTAAAATTTTAGACATAGTAAAGGGAAACTCCATTGTCCGAAACCCTTGTTATTTGGCTTGTAATAAACAGTATGCTTCTGAATCAGATTAGGAGAAATAAGTAATTTTTACACACACACACACACACACACACACACACACTTGCATTAAGTACCTGCTGTGACCATAGTGACCTGTCTGATGAGTCAGAATTTGATGTCTAATTCCTGGCTCACAAACTAGGTTTTCCTAATTGTCTTAGAGATGTTTCTTATGGTTTGTTTGCAGTGATATTTGTCAGTACGGTTTGAGTTGTTTGGGCTGATAGCATTTGGCAGGCATAGCAGATAGACTGATTAGAGGACCACAGAGCAACTACCAGAAAAAGCTAAAACAGAAGAATAAAGATAAGGGGGAACTCGTTCTGATTATTGCTGCACCAGTTAGAGACGCCTTCTACAAATGCACACCAGCCGTTTCTGCCGATTGTTGGATTTCCTTAATTACTGGGTGTAATACAGAAAAAGTTTGAGGGAGAAGAAGAAAAGAGGACTTGGGAGAGTAGGGACTCATTCATTGGCCTCTCTTCCATGTGCTGCTCTTCCTGCTGACTAATGTGCAGTGTACAAGTCTCCGGAGTATGAATCCCTGGGCTTTGAGCTGACTGTGGAGAGATTGGTCTCCATCGGCTATCCTCAGGAGCTGCTCAGCTTTGCCTATGACTCTACATTCCCTACCAGGTAAGTTTTCAAGATTTTTTTTGGATTAAGATTATTTCCCCTGTCCCAAAATTACAAATTCCAAACTTGTTAGTATTGATTTTAAAATTACAGAACTTTTCCTGCACCTACTCAGTCATCACACCACTGTCTCCTGTGCTCTCTTCTTTCTCTGCCCTTCCTTCCTCTCTCTTCCCTCCCTTTCCCTCTTGTCCCTCTCCCTGTCCTCTCTCAACAGTGTGTATATCCCAGGCTGGCCTCAAACTCGCTCCTCCTGCTTCAGACTCCCAAGCACGTAGTGTTCAGCTCCTTGTACTCTTGAAGCCCCACTGATGGGTAAGAAAGGGGGTTCTTACGGCTGGAGATGACTACAGTGTTCTCTCTGCCCTCTTGACTGCTGGAGGGCAGCTATGTGCTTGTTTTACTAATACATTTAACTTGGTAGGAAGAACCTTTTGGCACTCTGCTTTTCTGCATTTGATTAAGGAAGAATTAAGATTATAAAAGACATTTGTTTGAGATACTGTCACAGTTGCCTCATGTGCAACATTGGATATGGGAGAATACAAGCAGGTCAATGTCCAGAGAAATGCAAGGACTACGGTAGAGAGACAGCAGCTGTCTTAGGAGGAAGTAGTTTATGCTTGTTTGATTGAGCCCGTGCTCCTAACATAAAACAGTTGTAACTATTTTATATATGGAATAAGTATTATTAGTTGCTCTGAGATACATCTCCCTCCCATCATCCCTTTGCCTCCACATGGAGCTGTCTCCAATTCTGATTTATTTTTTTAAAATGCATTCATTCACTTTGCATATAAGGTTCCTTTTTTGAGGAACGAAACTGAATGCTTGTGTGGTGACTGCATGGATAGATTGCTGCCTGCATTACCTCGTGCTCTCAATGTCTTCATTTTCATGTAGAGGACTTGTCTTTGACACACTCTACGGAAATCTTTTGAAAGTTGATGCCTATGGAAACCTCTTGGTTTGTGCACATGGATTTAACTTCATAAGAGGGTAAGTAGAAAGAACTTTTAGCCTCTTGAGGGAGGGAGGGATGGAGGGAGGGAGGGAGGGAGGGAGAGAGAGAGAGAGAGAGAGAGAGAGAGAGAGAGAGAGAGAGAGTGTGCGCATACATACATGCGTGTGCCCCAGGACATCCTTAGGTGTTATTCATCAGGAATTGTCCATCTTACTTTTATTTATTATTAATGTGTACATGTATGTGTGGATATGCACATGTGCCACATTATGTATAAGAGGCGGTCAGAAGACAACTTTTAAAAGTTAGTTCTTTNTCTACGGAAATCTTTTGAAAGTTGATGCCTATGGAAACCTCTTGGTTTGTGCACATGGATTTAACTTCATAAGAGGGTAAGTAGAAAGAACTTTTGGGGGGGGGGGGGGGGGGGGGGGGGGGGGGGGGGGGGGGAGAGAGAGAGAGAGAGAGAGAGAGAGAGAGAGAGAGAGAGAGAGAGTGCTCATGTGCGCATACATACATGCGTGTGCCCCAGGACATCCTTAGGTGTTATTCATCAGGAATTGTCCATCTTACTTTTATTTATTATTAATGTGTACATGTATGTGTGGATATGCACATGTGCCACATTATGTATAAGAGGCGGTCAGAAGACAACTTTTAAAAGTTAGTTCTTTCCTTCCTTTGTGGAGTGAATGCAGTCAGTCGGTTTGTACAGTGAGTTCTTTTGAGACACGGTTTCTCTATACAGCTTTGGAACCTGTCCTGGAACTTGCTCTGTAGACCAGGCTGGCCTTGAACTCACAGAGATCCGCCTGCCTCTGCCTCCCGAGTGCTGAGATTAAAGGTGTGCGCCACCGTCATCTAGCTTGTGCAGTAAGTTTTTACATTAGGCCCTTTCTATCTTGTTTTTTTGAGACAGAGTCTCAGGGCTTGGAGGCAAGTAAGTTATGATACTGGTCACTGAGCCTACAAATGTAGCACAAAATTTAATAGGCCTTAATAATAAGATCCCGGGGTCAGATATAGGGGTAAATGCTTAAAGATAAGAGAGACAAAGGAGCAAGCCACAGCCACTTCTTACCTCAACTCCTTAGCCTGAAAAGGGGGCCAAGTCTGCCTTACCAGTTCTTCTCTCCACCCAGCTCAGCCACGTCACTTCCTGTTTCCTCCTCCCTGGTGCTGGGGGATTAAAGGTGTGTGCCACCATTGCCTGGTGTCTGTGGTTAACTTGTGGCTAGGTCCGCACTCTGATCTCCAGACAAGCTTTATTTGTTAGACCACAAACAAAATATCCCTACACTGAGAAGTCAGCAGTTTCCACCTCCCCGAGCTGAGATTGCAGGTGTGTTCCTCTTGTGCCCTTTGCTTTAACATGTGGATTCTCAGACTTATATGGCATGTACTTTACCAACTGCTCTGTCTTCTTAGCCTTACTGTGGTATTTTAGTAGTTAAATGATGTCACATTAGCTCTACAGGTGAAATATGCTTCCCACTTCCTTCTGTCAAGAGTCCTCTCTTTATGTAGCAGTGTTCTAAGATTTTTTTTAAATTTATGTATATTGATGTTTTGCCTGCATGAGGGTGTCAATTACCCTGGGATTGGACTTATAGTTGTGAGCTGCCATGTGGGGGCTGGGAATTGAACCTGGGTCCTTTGGAAGAGCAGCTGGTGTTCTTAGCTACTGAGCCATCTCTTCAGTCCTAGTTCTAAATTTTTATTTTTCCTTTTTAATACAGAAAAGATATATGCACTTAAAAGCCATTTAAAAGTTTCTGAACTATATAACAATTTAAATGACTGAGATTTTTATTAGCTAGTACATTTTATCCTTTGATTGAATATCTTCAGACATTTGTATAATGAAAACATCTTTAAAACACAGGGTTAAAAATACAAGGGACCCAAGTACAAGGTAGTGCTGGACACAAAGAACACTTGTCCATGGTACTAACTACTCTGAAACCCAAGGTAGGAGGATTCTTGAGTTCAGGAGTTCTATGCCAGTGCCTGGTATTCTAACAAGGTCCATCTCAAGAATCAGGAAAAAATGGGAGGAACGGCTGGGTATGGTGGTGTATGATTTAAATGTCAGCACTGTAAGACAGAGGCAGGCAGACAAAGTGAATTCCAGGACAGCTAGAGCTAGGCAGAGAAGCCCTCTCTCAAAAGAATAAGTAAATAAATAAAAAAAAGAAGTTAAAAAAAAAAAGAAGGTGGGGCAGTAGGCGAGAATTCGATCGCAGAACATTTACTCAGAATGTAAGGAGGTCTGGGTTTGACCCACAGAAGGAAGAAGACGGGCAAGTGAGAAAAGGAAGGGTAATGATTTTAAACCAAATAACTAAAAATAATATTTTTACAGTATTTCCATTGTCTTTACTAACTTGGGAGTTTCTTCCCTAGTAAGAAGTAAACATAGCTTAGTATCTACTTATTATTATTACTATTATTATTGTCTTTGTGAAACATATAAAGTTTTTTATTTAACAAAAAAACCCACAGTTGCTGGTGGTAATGTTGCATGCCTTTAATCCCAGCACTCAGGAGGCAGAGACAGATGGGTCTCTGTGAGTTCTAGGCCAGCCTGGTCTATAGAGTGAGTTCCAGGACAGCAGGACTACATAATAGACCCTGTCTTGAAAATATTGAAAGAAAACAAAACACACAGTTTGGGGACTGCATAGATGGTTCAGTGACTAAGAGCACTTGTATTTTCAAAGGACCTAGGTTCAGTGTCCAGCACCTATGCCGTGGCTCACAACCATCTGCAGCTCCAGTTCCAGGGGATCTGATACCCTTTTCTTGGCACCTACAGGCACCCAGCATACACATGATACATATACATACATACATGCAGGCGGAACACACACACAAATCTGAAAAAAAACTATATATATATATAATACAGTTTGACACTGTGTTAGAGTTATAGTTGCAGCTTGAAATGAAAATGGATTATGTTTTCATGTGATTTTCCTGAATTATTTATTTTTAATTGTTTTTATTGAGCTATACATTTTTCTCTGCTCCCCTCTCCTCCTCTCCCCTCCCCGTGACCCCTATGTTCCCAACTACTCAGAAAATAGATCTTACCTTTTTCTCCTTCATAGTAAAGTTGTCACAGTCATATGGGGATAATTAAAAAGACAATGTTTTTGGCAAACACTTTTTTGTTGTAATGAGGTGTGGATTGTGTCCTGCCCGGCTCCCAGTACCAGAGAGGAGCACGGCCGTTTGTTCCCAGCACCTGCCTCCCGGCCATGGCCGCACTTATGCCCGAAATAACCACATGAAAATTATATTAATTTAAATACTGCCTGGCCCATTATCTATAGCCTTTGCTTGGCTAACTCTTACATCTTAAACTAACCCATTATAAAAGTCTGTATGTCACCACGAGGTGGTGACTTATGGGAAGATTTTAACCTGCATCCATCTTGGGCTGGAGGATCATGGTGTCTGCCCACTTCCTTCTTTCTCACCACCTTGCGTTCTGTCTACTCCACCCACCTAAGGGCTGTGTCCTCTCCTATAGCCAGGCAGTCCTTTATTCAACCAATGAGAGTAACCCAAATACAGAAGAACCCTCCTACACCACTTTTTCTTATAAGAAGCATAAGCTAACTGAAATTGTCTCAGAACATCCTCTAAACCTGAAGTCAGTTAGACCTGAAGCCCATGGTACAGTGCTGTTCAGCAAGCTTCATTCCACAGGCTCAGAGACGTCTCCGTATACGTTGTAAGAATGAAGTCAGTGTTCACCCTGACCTCTCTGAGCTGGCCAGGAAGGCTATGTGTTCCTTCTGTTGCTTGAAAGGTGATTTTGTATGAGGAAGCAGGATTTAGAAGGAAAATGATTACATGTAGGATGACCAACCTAAGCTCATTCATGTACAGATACTGTCATTCAGGGTTCTGGTTATGTCTGAAAGCGGATTTCATTCCTGTGGTTGTTAATTGAAAAGAAGGTAGAGAAAAAAAATGAAGAGAAGCGGTTCAGTAAATTTGTTTTACAACCAAAGTTCAACTCAAGATGTCAGATGGGGAGTGGCCCACATCTGTAACCCCAGCGGGGGTGGTGGTCCACATCTGTAACCCCAGCGGGAAGGTTAGGGGCTCAAGATGTCAGGCCTCAGATGGGGGTGGTCCACATCTGTAACCCCAGCAGGAAGGTTAGGGGCTCAGGCCTCAGATGGGGGTGGTCCACATCTGTAACCCAGCAGGAAGGTTAGGGGCTCAGGCATCTTTGGCTGCATGAGACATTATCCCAGACAAATAACAAGATCCATCAGCCTGCCATGTTCCTCCAATAAAGCTTCAAAGTAGTTCCTTTAGAAATACTTTTGATAGTATTTCTGAAATAAGACATTTATAAGTAAGTGCAGATTCATTCAAGCTTAGCATCAGAAGGAAAAGGTCTAGGCAAGAAGAAACTTGAGGAAATGATTTTCAAGTGCAGTGGTGATGGGAGCTCCCTGTCCAGCTGGCACTGCCTTTCCTTGTTAGCCTGGGGCTGTGGGTCACGAAGTTACCAGTGTTCAGATTGTGGCTGCTTTCTTTCCAAATAGTCAAATAGACTGGGCCTTTTGTTAGACATTGTTTTCCCTGACTGGAAATGTAATCAGTCAGTTCGAGTTGTGATTGGCAGAAGTAGCTGCACCTATGTTTCTGTAAAGACTGTTGCTCACTGAACTGGAGTGAGGGCCTGTGCCTGAAGCCCAGAGAGCTGGTTTTCTATTGAGTCTTTGTTAGAAATTTCTTTTCATAAGCATGGTAAACAAGGTGACAAAACCAAGAAGTTAGCATAATTTTATGGTCCTCACTGCATTTTTATTTTAGACTTTCTGCTCTTGGATTCTTTTTATTAATGGTTTCCCCTTTCTAAAGTGTTTTATTTCAGCCCCCCCCCCAAGCTTCTTTGTGGCGCTGTGTGTGTATATGCTAGTGGTTGACACAGGTGTCTTTCTCCGTCACTCCATCCTGTTTAGTGAGGTAGAGTGTTCCTGGAGCTCACTGCTAATCTCAGATGACTCGCCGGAGAGGTCCACTTCTCTTTCCTACCTGTCTTTCCTCAAGAAAGACAAGCACTTTATTGATGTGAACTGGGCCTTGCAAGTTAAATAGGTCAATTAGAAAGTTGATCTGCTTTCATAGAGGACCAGAAAAGTACAGCTCAGGTGGGTGAAGGAAGACAGTCTTTGTTCTAAACTTTATTCAGGAGCACAAATGTCCACTCTGTTGGAGCAGAGGCCAGGACACCACATACACAAGTCCTTTCTGGGTTGTTTTGGCCTACTTTTCTACTTTCATTTCCTTTACCTTAAATCGGCTTATTTATGTTATTATCTATTCTGAGACAGTTTCTCTGTGTCATGCTGGATGGCCTGGCGCTCCCGTGTTCCTAGGCTGTCAGTACTGGGAGCACAGGGTAAGCTGCTTGTTTCAAAGCTGTTTTCCTTAACCCTTTAGGCAGAACAATTCCTTTTAGTCTCACAGTTCCTCATAGCTGTATTGCAGTAGTTGGTTGTATGTTCTCGCCGCCCCTCCCCAGCAGTGAGAGTTAAGTGCTGTCTGTGAAGAGAGCTCTTTAAGGACTCACCTGAGCTGCCCAGATTCAGTATCTGAGCACTGTCCTGCTTATAACCATCAAAATGGTTTCATCAAATTTTCAATAATGACTATTTCCTAGAGTTAACATGTTAACTTTTTGTATGTCAATTAATTCTTAATATTTTCTTGCAGACCAGAAACTAGAGAGCAGTATCCAAATAAATTTATCCAGCGAGATGACACTGAGCGGTTTTACATTCTGAACACACTCTTCAACCTTCCAGGTAACCACCCTGCTCTACTGGGCCTGCTGTCCTCCTCCAGGACACCAGCTCGGCTGCTCTACTCACAGTTCATTCTGCTCTTCATCTTTCAGAGACCTACCTGTTGGCCTGCCTAGTAGATTTTTTTACTAATTGTCCAAGATATACCAGGTATGTTTATACTACAATTTTCTTTATCTAGTTGATTTTTAAATTAATGAAGAGGGTTTTAGAGAACTGGCCATTGTAGGTCTTTTCTGCTTTTCTAAAGTGAATTTAGTGCTAGTGAGAGATGCTACATTGCCAGCCTGAGAGATGGACAGCACCAGCAGCTCCATGCAGGCTCTCACCTCCCACACGGCCCCTCTCCTTGCCAGTGTGCTGCAGCCATGTTGGAAGGGACCACTTCTGATTGGCTTCTCCTGGGAATGAAGACGGCCAGCAGAGGTGCTAATTGTGACAACTGAGTGGGAGGTTTGTGTGATGATTATCTGTCTAAGCAGAATTACACTAAAACCCCCGACTCATTTCACAGCAGCCACCCAGGAGCCACTCAGGGATGGTCATTTAGTTCTGTTCCCAGGCCCAGCAAGATTTCATCAAGGAGTAAAGGTTGTTTATTTTTCCTAAAACAAAGTTTTGCTTAAGTCTTACACAGGTTAGCTTTTCCTTTTGGGGGAGCTGTGTGGCCATTGCTTGATGTGTAACAGCCTTCTATGCTTGAGTCTGCTAACCTCATGTCTGAGGCCTTACCCACTGAGGACACTAAACTTGGTGGAAACTGAGTCAGAGATAGAAATGGACAGCACCTTTGTACTTAGGGACAATGCCAAAAAAGTCGGGGTGGAAGAACCTATGTTCTAAATGTTGGTTGAGTGAAAACCTGTTTCTAAGTGACACACTTGGTGTTTTGGGACCTTGGCCTTTTAATTTCCATCCAGTATATTATTCTGTCACCTTCTACTTGCTCACAATTATTATATTCCACCTATACAATATTCTGGCCATTTCTAATGCTCAAATGAATTTTGATTAGGGCGCAGTTCCTAGTTAACCACAGCCTGTACCATGTGATGTGGAACCTTTGGTTGGGTCCCTTGGTAGTTTGGACACGCATTGTATTCATCCACTTTTGGATTCCCTGTCATGTTCTTTTCATTTTTCTGTAGTTGTGACACAGGATTTAAAGATGGGGACCTCTTTATGTCCTATCGGAGCATGTTCCAGGATGTAAGGGATGCAGTTGACTGGGTCCATTACAAGGTATTTACAAGCTGCTTTCTTACCAGTCTTTTCTCTGGCACACATGTATGGTCTGAGACTAACTTTGCAAGTGGAAATAGAGCAGAATGTTCCTCCTTTTTAAAAAGAAAGTGAGGGGGCTGGAGAGATGGTTCAGAAGTTAGGAGCACTGCCTGCCCTTGAAGAGGATCCCAGTTCAGTTCCCAGCACACATGCCATCTCACAACCATCTGTAACCCCAGTGCCAGGGGATCTGATACCCTCTTCTTGCCTCTCTGGGCACCCAGCATCATGTGGTGCAGACATGCATGCAAGCAGAATACTCACGCACATTAACAGAAAAATAAATCTTAGATAGGGGTTAATAGAGATTTGCCACCTATATCCATTATTGTCTGACCATACTGACAGTCTTCCTCAGTCCTGAGGCTCAGCTTTTAGATTTTATTGTTTGCATTTCTTAAAACTTATTTAGAAGGATTTTAGCATATGAAATTATACTTATGGATGACAGCTCATTTAAATTTTGTCCAAATAACTTGACTAATAACATTAACTAGTTAGTATTTGATTTATATTTACTATAAACAATTTAATACAATATAAAATATCTTTTAATTTCTAATTTAAAATATGAATGATTTTATATTTGAAGTCTTTTTAGTACTTTATGTACATTTTTCATTTTGATAAGCACAGATTTGTTTGATAGTAAGCACAAGTTTCTAATAGAAGTTAAAAACAGATTTATAGGTGAGCTGTGGTAGCATACCCAAATCCAGATATTGTACAAGTTCAAGGGCAGCCTGAGTTACAAAGTGAGGCTTTGTCTCAGACAAACAACTTCAATTTGTGAGGTGGGCATGATATCCTAGATCTGTAATCTCAGCTCTTAGGAGGCAGAAGCAGGAGGATCATTAGTTCAGTGATAGCCTGGGCTATACAGAACAAGAATTTATCTTTTTTTTTTTTAAGTAAACAAAAACTCTTTTCTTAGTTCTTTTTCTTTCTTCTAGGGCTCCCTTAAGGAAAAGACAGTTGAAAATCTTGAGAAGTATGTAGTCAAAGATGTGAGTACTGGGGACACATCTGCACAGTGGAGGAGTGAGTGACAAGCCTGTGTGTCTCACAGCAAGTCCTGCCAGCACCCAGTGTTACTAGTTTCCCTGTTTGCTGAG
Organism: Dicrostonyx torquatus; assembly: GCA_028555095.1. Taxonomy (NCBI): domain Eukaryota; kingdom Metazoa; phylum Chordata; class Mammalia; order Rodentia; family Cricetidae; genus Dicrostonyx; species Dicrostonyx torquatus. The sequence continues at coordinate 2,846,938 of JAQHUG010000013.1, read as the reverse complement.
AAGAAGACTCAGTGCTTGGTTTGTCTTTAGTGGCAGCAGCTGGAGGGTTACCGTGTGCATGTCGTCATGCTGTGGTTGATTGACAGCAGCTGGAGGGTTACTGTGTGCATGTCGCCATGCCCTGGTTGATTGACAGCAGCTGGAGGGTTACTGTGTGCATGTCGTCATGCTGTGGTTGATTGACAGCAGCTGGAGGGTTACCGTGTGCATGTCGCCATGCCCTGGTTGATTGACAGCAGCTGGAGGGTTACCGTGTGCATGTCACCATGCTGTGGTTGCTGTTTTCTACTGTCTAGTCCTCATATAGCTGTAAGTCAGACTCTGTTATTACTTTTTCTAGATGCAGACACTTCAGAATAAAATACTTAAATGTCATGTGGAAGGCCACACAGTAAATAGTTAGCTGAGATTCACACTCCAGGCTTAAGCACTACAACTGATCCACTGAAAATGTGCATGGATGCGACTTGTTAAAGTGTCATTACCCTGCCGGCAAAGAGTGATGAGCATAGATCTAAGATACAGTAAAGACTAGTAGACACTTTAGAAATAGCTCTGCTTGGCAGCCTTTTACTAATGTTATTCTTAAATTTTTTATAATTATGCTACAGTGTTAATGTTACTATTAAAGGAAGGTATGAAGAATGCATGGGAAGTGTGCATGTGCGTGCGTGTGTGTGATCAACTTTTCTGTGAGGCTAAAAGTTTTAAAACAAAGTAATGGGTTAATTGTGTAGCTCAGTGACAAAGCACGTGCCTAGTGTGTGCAAGGTCTTAGCACTGTTTTTTGGTTTTGGTCTTGGTTTTTTAAATTTTTTTTCCCATGTGTTGGGGAGTTAGCTTAGTGGTTAAGAGCATTTTCTGTTCTTTTAGAAGACCGGAGTTCAAATCCTAGCACCCATATCAAGTGGCTCTCAACTGCCTATAACTCCAGCTCCTGGCAGACCTCTGATGCCTCTGGCCTCTCCTGGCACCTGCACTCAGTGTGCACATGCCACACACAGATACACCTTTAACACATACAGAGTCCCAAGATACAATAACTTACTTTTCTCTACAGTAAAAGCAGAAAGCAGTGATAATTTTTAAGGATTTGTATTACCGCTTTGTTCCCCATGTCGACCTCCCTTTCCCTTATTGCTTGAAGAAGGAACACTGAGCAGTTGAACCCGGTTTGTGAGGAGGGGGATGGGGAGTTCTTGCTGCTCGGCACATCAGGTGTTAAACTTTGCTCGTCTCTCTTCAGTTACGTGTGGATGTTTCTAGGTAGCACCTGCATCTGTCACTTTGTTCTCCAGAGTGCTTTATAAAGCCACAGTGTGTAGGGTGGGATCATATCTCATCATCTACTTCTGATCTTTAGTATACTTAAACTCCATACTTGAGGAATCACATGGTTATTCAGACTCTTTCCTGAAGCAAACATGAGGATGACAAAGATCTGTTAATGATCATATACTTATTATGAGTTATGTAAAGTGTATATTATATATATTAATACTTTGAATGCCTAATAATGTGGCCTTTAAATGAATTCTGAAACCAACCAACTAATCCTTAAAAGACGTATTACCCTATTCCAGTTTGGGCGGAATCCCGGTCTGACTAAACTGACCACTCAGCACTGAAGTACCTTGTCACTGTTTCAGGGGAAATTACCACTGCTTCTGAGCCGGATGAAGGAAGTAGGCAAAGTGTTTCTTGCCACTAACAGCGACTATAAATACACAGATGTGAGTACTTAATGTCTTAATTTGCTTACGCAGGGATGGGTATTGACCTAAGGAATTGTGAAGACTTGAGGGGCTTCTGAGTACCCAGGATAAGGGACATGGTAGGCTTCCTGTCGTTTTTCCTAAACATTCTTTTTCTAATTTGGGGAGTTATTTAAAAAATGTGTGCTCATAGAATGGATTCTCTGCTTTTTTAGAGCATTATTTATCCAGATCTGAGAAATCCTACCCTTTCCGTAATACCCCATGATATTGGAAGTCCTGGCGTGAGAGGTGATATGACAGTGTTTTAAATTGTTGAATTTTTTTTTTTTTTTTTGGGTTTTTCGAGACAGGGTTTCTCTGTGGCTTTGGAACCTGTCCTGGAACTAGCTCTTGTAGACCAGGATGGCCTCGAACTCAGAGATCCACCTGCCTCTGCCTTCCGAGTGCTGGGATTAAAGGCGTGCTGCACCACTGCCCAGCTAAATTGTTGAATTTTTAAATTTAAAAAAAGTCATGACTAAAGGATACAGAAGAAAACAAACAGACCAAATTAAATGCCTGCTTTTGCTGATGCAATTCTAGGTTAGCAGTTTTAGGAAGTTGTTTTCCTCCACACAGTTCTTTGCTAATGAAATGGCAGTAGAGTATCTCAGCTGAATCGTTGGTTTTCTCTGAACCCTCTCTTCAGCTCCTTCCTCCACACGTTTTCTAGAACTGGATAGGGCATATGAGTCATTGTGTACCTAAGCACCCCAAAGTCTGTATCTTTCCTGAGAAGCCATCCACCTTTTTGCCTGGTGAAGCATTAGTTTTAACTTCCCCTGCCATGATTTCATAAGCTATAGAGAAAACAGGAATGTGGTAGGTCTTAGGTTGAGAAAAAGTTTGTGTCTGTCTTGTGCAAACATCATATATGGACCTTTCTTTCCCCCCCAGAAAATCATGACTTACCTGTTTGATTTCCCACATGGACCCAAGGTATTATAGTAATTTAATATGCAATTTGTTAACTAATAATGAATACATTTAATCATTTTAGAATATTAATGGGAAGAAAACGGCCAGGATCCACTTAGAAAAGTTGTAGTTTTAGAAGCCTATTGTTTAATCTGTATTCAAAAAATAATCCAGGACTAGCAGAATTGAAATCTCTGGTAATCTAAATATTTACTAAATAGAAATAAAATGAACATGCTGTGGTCTCTGGTAAACAAGATCAGAGTAAGTCTTTAAGCAGAATTGTTGTTTGTGTTGTGTGAAATTGTAGATTGAGGGTAATACCAATTTAAAAGAAACAGAATTTCAATGTGAATGCTCTTGACAGCTTCTAAATTAGTTACCGATAAGTGTTACACCAAGAAAGCAGTTAGCCTTGGTATTTAGAAGTCTTTCTGTAGTATGGCCATGCTCGGGTACAAACATTGCATCTCAGTTGCCTACTTAAGAATTTTAATCCTAGATTTCTATGAATAAGCTTCAGTAAATGCCAGAATTACAGTGTATAGTGCTCTTCATGCTGGCTTGAAAAGGTTAGCGCTCTCTCAGAACGCGAGTGTTTGCACATAATGTCTCTTTGCGGTGACATGAAGCCAGTGTGAACCTGGAGCCGTCACTCTTGATAACAGGTGGGATTCTCCCCAGTGCCCAGTTCTGGTGCTGAATGACCCCTCTCCGTCTGCCCCTTGAGTTGTAGCTTGTACCTGCTTGGCTCTTCTCATATTTCATGTTTGAAAGTACTGTAAGTTACTCTACTCTAGAGAGAAATTTAAACTGCTGTTTATCCAAGCCATTATTGTTTATACCTGTCAGTTTCCAAAAAGAATTATTTTAGAATTCCTTGTGTTTGAGCGAGATTAAGTGTTAGGTTAGTTTAAGTGCAGTGATGTTTTGGCTTTTGCTGATTCTGTTCCACCAGCCTGGGAGCTCCCATCGACCGTGGCAGTCTTACTTCGATCTGATTTTAGTGGATGCACGGAAACCACTCTTTTTTGGGGAAGGCACAGTACTGCGTCAGGTGGATACTGTAAGTTGAGAAGGTGATGCGTTCTAATGCCCTGTCCTTTATGTTTCTTCTTTGTCCACTTCCTCTCCGTAACTTTCTGGCCATAATTTGATCTTAACTGAAGCAGCCTAGCAAAATTGTAGTTGAAGAGAATGGGTGCCTGGGTCATGCAGCAGTGTGGGTAGAGGCCGTGGTAAAATGGCAGAACACTTCTCAGTCTTACTCTCTTTACTCAGAAAACTGGGAAGCTGAAGATCGGTACCTACACAGGCCCGCTGCAACATGGCATCGTCTACTCAGGAGGTGAGCCGTCATTTCCATTGATTCCAGGCGCGTCTGCACAGTGCTTCACTAAAGTACTCGTGAAGGTCCATGGCCTTTCAGCAGAGTGCCACGTAATTCTTCAGCCTCAGCAATATCATCTCCTGAGAGTCGGCAGTCCTCTGCTGACAAAAGTCGAGGGGTTTAGTTTATTGTCACAGGAAAGATCCTGTCCTCCTTTGACAGCTTGTCTCAATGTTCTGGAACCATTTGGGCATATTTCTTCTCAAAGGACTTTCAAGAAGCCCATGTGGATGCAGTCAATGTCAAGAGTGAGAAGTAGTTGAAATGGTGATGGTACCTTTGGTTCTGAGACAACCATTGTAACACTGAGCTGTCTCCAGGCCACCTGTGGTATTTTGGTGGTGTTCTTCCTAGACTTTGTTGTTTTTTTGAGACGGGGTTTCCCTGGCTGTCCTAGAACTCGCTTTGTAGACCAGGCTGGCCTCAAACTCAGACCTGCTTCTGCCTCCCAAGTTCTGGGATTAAGGGTGTGCACCATCTTGCCTGACCTGACTTCTTATTTAGAGCTCTGGTCAACAAAGAAGAGCTTAAAGCTTTGACCAGAGCTATACAAAGAATAGTGGCGGCGGAACTCTGGAGGCTGTCTTTAATATAAAAACATTGTTCTCATTTGCTCCTCTCAGGTTCATCTGATACCATCTGTGATCTCTTGGGAGCCAAGGGCAAAGACATTTTGTACATTGGAGATCACATTTTTGGAGACATTTTGAAATCAAAGAAACGACAGGGGTGGAGAACTTTCTTGGTGATTCCCGAGCTCGCACAGGAGCTCCATGTCTGGACTGACAAGAGCTGTAAGGAACCCTCACTCTCACTCCCAAACCTTTGCCACAGCTAGTTTGATCTTACATGGCAGCTTTGACTCAGTTCCCTTAAACTGTTACTTTGTATACAAGACGTCAAGTGGACAGCCCTTGCCATTAATATAGTCCATCATTCCACACAACTCTAGAATTTGTTTATACACATGCACACACATCTTGTTCATGTATGTGTTGTACATTATGCATACATATCTTGTTCAAATTTTCAACCCTTTGAGGTAGTGTAGAGCATTGCTGTCCTGACTTGTATTACAGGAAGAGTTTGTAAACTGCACCTCCACTTGGTCTGCAGCCCGTGTTTCTCCAACCACACCCAGTAGTCTCAGTCTCTGTCTAACACTATTTGTGATTCTGGGGCAGCATGGCCCTGAATGCTAATCGCCAGTATTCATGAAGACAGAAGCCAAATTACATTCTTAAACAGCCACACAGTGTGCATTATGTGGTCCATATCCTTCAGTTGGACTACAGGTAGCTACACAGAGGCGTTTGATATGCAAGTTCTCCATCTGGTCCTCGTACGTCATGCTGCTGTGGTAATGGTTACCAACTCTGCCAATGTGACCCACATTGATGGCAATTCTACCTCTTCTACTCAAAATCTGCATGCACCATAAGCCTTATTGTCCCACATATGAAAATGGGAATAGCGATATCTGTCTCCAAGCTGGTGAGTCTCAATTGAGGCTTGTATAAAAAAAAAAAAAATAGAAGTGATGGCTTTTCTTCTCGGTGACAGAACCTAATTTGAGTGACTCTTCTTGACCGTAAAGATGGTAGAAGAAAACATGTTCTGTGCAGTAGATAAGCAGGGGTTCTCTTGGAGAACTCAGGAAGCATGCAGTTGATGCTGACTTGCTGCTCCGGTTGCCCACACAGTTTAAGCTTGGCACCTGTGAAGTTCCAGAAGCCTACTTCACCTCAGCTCTGGGCAAGTCTCCTCATTCCTAGTGCTTTTTTTCTAAAACTGAGGCCAGCTCGACGTCTCGGCGGGTTAAGGTGCTCACTGCTGAGCTTCATCTGAGCTCAGTCCCCAGAATGGTGAGAACTGTCTCTCACACACACGCTGTGGCACATGCAAGGCCGCACACATCCACACACAAACCTCAAAAGTTAAACTATCAGTAGTTGCTTTGGTGCCTGCACCCAAGGGAGTAGAAAATTAGTACTTTGGAAGCCCCAAATCAGCACATGGCTGGAAGGGGGAGTTGTGGTCAGTGGCTTTTAGGTAGCAAGGACAGTTTAAAAGGAAATTGCAGTGTCGTTTGTTGGCAGAGTCCACATGGGTGTCAGCGAGCGTCCCTGAGAGATGCAGGTGATGTCTATACTCAACTCTTCCCCCTGAGGCCCAGGCTGCACTTTTTGTCATAGCTGAAATTTTACTAATTTAAGCAGCACTTAAAAGCCAGGAACTTACGCTTGATTTATGTAAAACATTTTCCTTTCCAAACTTTAGCGCTTTTTGAAGAACTTCAGAGTTTGGATATTTTCTTGGCTGAACTCTACAAGTAAGTTTTTAAGTTCTAAAGCCCACCTGCCTTTTCAAGAATGATATAGGTCACAATGTGCTCATTTAGAGATTCTCACTGTGCTCTCCTTTTGTCCCTAGGCACCTTGACAGCAGCAGCAATGAGCGCCCAGATATTAGTTCCATCCAGAGACGGATCAAGGTATTCAGATTATCCAGATGGGATTTGGGGTAAAATATAGAAAATCAGTTGTCTAAATCATTTACATGTTTTTAGTTTTATATAGGGACTTATATGTAGCTGGTAGCTAATAGTTGAACTGAGAACTATTTTTTTGTTGTTGTTTTTAGAAAGTAACTCATGACATGGACATGTGCTATGGGATGATGGGAAGCCTATTTCGTAGTGGCTCCCGGCAGACGCTCTTTGCCAGTCAAGTGATGCGGTATGCTGATCTCTATGCAGCCTCATTCATCAACCTGCTCTACTACCCGTTCAGCTACCTCTTCAGAGCTGCCCATGTCCTGGTGAGTAGAGCTGTTTTGTCATGTAAGATGTACCTTTGGGTCACATCTGCAAGCAGCTTTGTGGATGACACGGGAGACAGCTTGTGTGATAGTGAGGAAGCAGACAAAGAATACACTCTGTGGATATCAACAGACTTTCTGAAGTCACTCTGAGTAGGGTGACTCACACCTGTAATCTCAGCTTTTAGGGGGCACAGCCAGGAGGATTGATTGGGAGTTCAAGGCCAGCTTCCACCACACAGGATCCTGTGTTTTAAAAAAAAGTCTGGTGTATTGGGTCAGCGTGCCTTTAGTCTGAGAACCTGGAAGGTGGAAGCAAGCAGATCTCTGAATTAGGACCACACTGAGAGACTTTTTTGTTAGTAGTAACTGAAATAAATGTATTTCTATGTCTGTCCAGATACTTCTCTGTTTCAGGACGAGTTTAGGGAGTATAAAAACAGAAATAAAGGTTTTCTGTTTCAGTCGTTTTCATCTGTAGGAAACCACCTGGGCAGCTTGGGTGCTTCTATCCCTATCCCCGCCCTTACAGATTTCACTCTGCAGACACAGTTAGGTTCTATCCCTATCCCTGCCCTTACAGATTTCACTCTACAGACACAGTTAGGTTTCAGGTGGCACCTTGCTAAGCCTGCAGCCTGAGCCTTTGCTTTTTTCTAGATGCCTCATGAATCAACAGTGGAGCACACACATGTGGATATCAATGAGATGGAATCTCCTCTCGCCACCCGGAACCGCACATCCGTGGATTTCAAAGATACCGACTACAAGCGGCACCAGCTTACAAGGTCCATTAGTGAGATTAAGCCCCCCAACCTCTTTCCACTGGCTCCCCAGGAGATTACACACTGCCATGATGAAGATGATGATGAAGAGGAGGAAGAGGAAGAGTAGGAGGCAAACTAAAACCCTGAGCACCCATCAGCAAGTCTGGCAGGACTCAAGGGGCAAGGGTGGCCTTGGTTGGATTCTATTAGGGAGGGTGGGAGGACCTCATCAAAAGCACATTTGGAAAGTTTCTGAAGGCTTTAAATAATTCTAATCATAGCTGCTTACTTCAGTTTTGTGTGTCTGTACTCTCTGCAGATTGTTCGAAACTGTAGGAAGAACAGGTAAAAAGTCAGGCGGAACTGCATGCCGATGGCACCCATTGTCGTGATAGCGTCTCCCTGTCTGTCTTCATCAGTGTGTCATCTCCATCCACTAGGATATGAAAGGGTTTCAGGGCAGAGCCTAGAGCCTGTGGGAAGAGCTAGCCACAGTGCTGTGTTACTACAGCTGTGCTGCTGCTCCGAACCCCACCTCCCCAGGGCACTGTACAGTATTGTACGTCTGTGGAGAACGGCGCTGTTTCATTATCAAGTGTGGTCAGTCCTCTGTCAGGTCAGTTTCCTTCTGTTAGCTTTCGGGTTTCCTCTGTGGCCCTGGCAAGGCTGCTGCTGTGTTGGTGCCTTTGTGGGTTTCCCTGCTGTACTGTGGTTCTAGACTAGACTGCAGGGGTTTGAATTTGAGGCAAAAGTCCTTATCCTTGCTACATTTTAAAAAATTGGTAGCACAAATGCTTTTTGCTATATGAAAACAATCCTTTTGGGGAATGCAGCTGAAGACATGAAGACAGGAGTGAGTTCCCCAAGAAGAGTGCCTGCTGCTTCCAGCCAGAGCTGCCTTCGCCAGCATGGACTGCAGGCACATCCTGCTCCCCACACAGATGGGAGGGCTCTCTAGCAAAAGGCAGTCAGAATCAGCTCACTTGAGAATACTCTAGGAAATCACTCCCTGCTCTGAGGAAAGCAAGGGCCTATGACCATGAAGGCACGTGACTGCCAGTTCAGGGAGTTGCTCCACACTTGGGATAGTTTATAGATTCTTGCTTTAATTTTCAGTTGTTTTCTTCCATTCTTGTCCCTGGTCACTAGGGTACTGGCTGCTCTGGAGCTCAGTGGAGTGTGTGTCTAATGCTGACATCCGCCTGTGTAGTACAGCTCTCAGCTGTCACAGCCGTGGGTCTCCGGATGGCTGTAGGGTTGACATTCTCTTACGGGAAATTACATTTCCAAAATTGCTAACTATATCTGTATCACTTTTAGTTAAAGAACATGCTTATATGTACAGTGTTTCATAGGTATAAAGGTTTTTTTTCACCAAGGTTTTGGCTTTTTTTTAATTTTATTTTTAAGATAAAGTTTATCTATGTAGCTCTGGCTGTCCTGGGACTCCATTTGTAGAATAGACTGGCCTTGAATTTCACAGAGGTGTGCCTGCCTCTGCCTCCTGGGCAGTAGGGTTAAAGGTGTATTCTACCATGGCTGGCTTGCTTTAAAGTAATCATTTGATAGGTATGGAACACAGCTTAGCAACTTTGCCAAGGCCTGCGGCTGCACAGCTCCACTAACTGTGGCTTTAAAGTAAGTCATATCCAGCATCATGCATTCTGACTGGTATCTAGAACACACACAGGACAGTCAGATCTGTTTTTAACATTTAGAGACTATCATAGCCATGCTAGTTCCTAACTGTTCTCATTCACGTTGGTGCTGATGGGTTAGGGCTTCCCAGCCCAAGTCATCTCTGTGGTGTGCGTCAGCTACAGTCACCGTGCTGTAGCAGTGCGTTCCTGGGCTTCCTTCAGAGCAGAGGTGGGCACCAGTCTGCTTTCCTACGTTGTTTGTGTTGTGTGTGTCACTCCAGATGACACAGAGAGACTTCATGTTGAGTCACATTTTCCTCAGGATCAGCAGAGGGTCTGCTAACGAGCTAGGGCTCCGTGAGGGAGCAGCAAATGACTCCCTGATCAATATGTGCCAGCAGTCTGCGTGGCAGATGGCCGAGTAGCTGTGACTGGACATCGCAGAACACAAAACGTGAATTCTCTGTTGTCAGTAGTTAGTCTTTGCCATTGTTCTTTTCTGTTTTCTTCTTCTTTTTCCTCTTCTTCTTCCTCCTCTTTTTTTTTTTTTTTTTTAGACAGGGTTTCTCTGTGTAGCTCTGGCTGTCCTGGAACTCACTTTGTAGACCAGGCTGGTCTCAAACTCACCTCTGTCCCCTGAGCGCTAGGATTAAAGGCATGTGCCACCATGCCCACCTCCATTGTTTTCTTAAACATAAATGATTTAGATGACAAAAATGGCAGCCCTTGCATCACTCCTGAGCACCCTTCCCAGGATTCTAAAAACGCGCCTTAGTCTTCAGACTTTGTAGAACGTCAGAATTCAAAAATCCTTCTTCAGTGCTAGACTGAACTCGAAGCCTGAGTGTGCAGGGTCCCACAGCCAGAACAGCAGCTGCCTGGTGCACACTTCCCCGTGAGCATCTCAGAAACCAGTCAAAGCACAGGAAGCTCAACGTTTGTTTTAGATCCAAGATTTTCTAACACCGTAAGCATAGGTCTGCTGAGATCTATAAAGTAAGCCACCGCCCCCTTCAAACTACTCCAAGATGGTTTTTAAATTGTTTTAAATAGACTGACTACAAAGCCCTAAGTAACATTGTTTTTAGAAAGCCACTTACAAAAGCTGTATGCAGTTACAGCTCAGATTTAAAAGGAGCTTGTCCATGTTTAGATATTTCTAAATCGGACTTATTTGTTTAACAACTTTAAAGTCTTGCAATTTTTCCAAGGCTTCTTGGGCAATTTGAAAACCCCACTTCTTCCCCATGAATAGCCTGAGATAAACAACCACATGATTCAGTCTGTATTAGGACAGGAACTTTGCTCACATTCCATGTTATGGAAACTATTTAACCTCTTTCCGATGGTGGGAAGATGACATGCCCAAGTCATTGCCATGCAGTTAGCAGCTCCATTCCCCTGTGGCTTGAGAGTTAGAGCCTCCGCACTTAGTTTCTCACGGCATTCCTTCTTGTTACTAGAACATCAGCTCCTCCTACAGCTTTTCCTCAGAGGGAAGTTTCTAACCATACATTCGGGGATGCCTGAAACTAAAACCAAAGAGGGAACAAAAGTGCACTGCTAGTGAGGCACATAGATGATGGCACACGCAGCCTGCCACACACCTCCTCTATGGGGACCGCAGAGCCACACTGCCTGCCACACACCTCCTCTGTGGGGACCGCAGAGCCACACCGCCTGCCACACACCTCCTCTATGGGGACCACAGAGCCACACTGCCTGCCACACACCTCCTCTGTGGGGACCGCAGAGCCACACTGCCTGCCACACACCTCCTCTGTGGGGCCCGCAGAGCCACACCGCCTGCCACACACCTCCACTTACAGGAAAACAGAACTTCACCATCCCACTACTGTCCAGAAATAGCAGAAAGCAGATCATGTAGAAAGAATATTCATTTACAAAATTCACAGCTTTTTTTCACTGCTTTTCCTTGTTTCTCAGCAACAGCAGTGTGATGAACGTGTCTGAGAAAACACTGAAATTGTGAGAAATAAAAGTAGCCACGTGGCATACCAGGGTGTCAGTCAACGACAGACCGTGGATATCACAGCGGTCCTGTGAGGTGAGGCTGGCTTGTGAAAGAGTACTGCTGTGCTCCCCAGAGGTCACCTCACACCGTATTTCTCAGCACACATTCCCACTGAAATGATGCGTGAGTGCACATGGTCCCATAAGTTCCTCTCAGAGCCACAGCGTAAGATTCCACCCAACTCCATGGAGCACTGCCACAGACACATGTATCTATACGCCACGTGTCTAAATAACTGTTTTCCAACTTAAGATTCCCAGTTTTGAGCCTGGCCACTTGATGTTTCTTCACACAGGGAAAGGTTCCCAAACTCCATCTTGTTGCTAGAGTCGGAGCAGGGAGCTGTTCCACAGCAGACTCTTCCCCAGGGTCTGTAGGTGAGACCTGGGAGACTGGGCTGTCCCCGTGGAGACAGCAACCATCCTTCAGGTCTCGAGGTCCTGAGAGTTTGCCAAGCAAACCTTCCTGGCATTGAACTGAGAGGCTCTCAGTAGAGCTAACCTTGGACTTGTGAGCATGGTGTTTATGCATGTGACCGCCAAGTAGAAATGGTGTTCCCGCGTTCTCAGCCCCTCAGGGCCACCCCAGCAGCAGGAAGTATTTCACCACAGCCCAGCCTTCATTCCCCTGAGGGACATGTCCATCGTCAGGTCATCTGCCAGCACAAATGACATGCCTAAGTTGAGACAAGGGCCACATAACATTCCTCTATCCTGCGACTTCCTGAACATTTGTGCCTGGAAATATGAGTACAGATGTGAGGCCCTCGGCAGGAAGATGAAGCAATCACATAGCAGAAGAGCGAGTCAGCAGTCTAATCTGCATGAACTGTTTGGGCTTTAATGAGGAATGTCACAAAAATAGATGGGGACACTTACCTAGTATGTGAAAGGGCCCTGGGTTTGATCCCCAGCACTGCAAAACAAAGTAAACTTGCCAGGGGTCGGTGCCAGGCTAGGTCTCACCACTTCTCTCAATGTCTGCCTTCTGCTGGTTAGTTTCCTCAGGCGCAGAGGAACTGGCACAGGTGTGACAGCTTCCTCAGGGAGAACTCCCTCCACTCTCCATGGGCATTTTCATCCAGATGAAAACCCAGCCACAGCAGGTAGCTGAGGGGATTGTGTGGCAACCATCTTCCTTCCTTGCTGCTCTGTGCCGACTCTGGGAAAGTGAGGCAGGCGGGCACAGGGCTGCAGGTACATTCCTTCCCTTCCAGGAAGTCATGGCCCAGGAGAAAGGTGTTAAAGTCAGTCTTGTTGACACTCCACTAAAATGTCCCCACACAAGGCAAGTATTAAGTCAAACACCGAGCATCATGGTCCAGCAGAGCACAGCACAGCAAGGCCTCCTGAGGGGCACTTGAGGCTTCATTCTCAGAGTATGGGCTTGTCTGGAATGTAACTAGATGAAGTAAATCAAAGGATTCCAGAAAGGGGCAGTCAAGTAGTGGATCACCGAGCACCTTGAAGTTCAGCCACAAGATGCTGTGGGTCTTGTCACCAGAGTGGGGAGGGGCCAAAGGAAGAGATCCAGGGTGACAGTAAAAGCTGAGGGTCATTCTTAATTTGAAGCACCTCTCATATGCCTCCTGTACCTGTGGTCTCATGTCAGAGGAGGGTGCCTCACCCACGAACCAACTTCCCCCTCTGGTGAGAGGCCCTACACAGCCATTCTCGTCTCTAAGAGCCAGTTGAGAGGCCCGCACGGAACCTTGGCACCACTGTCAGGGAAAACCTAGCTTTTCTTTCTGCCTAGCTCCTGTGTGTCACCAGGCGACTAGTGTCTCCAGCAAGTAGAGTGGCTCCTTCTACCTTTTTCTAGGGAATGGCTGATGGGAGCAGACCTCACTTCTTGGGAGAACACTCCCAGAAGCAGCTGTACCAGGCTGTAACTTGGAGGCACTCAACTTGTGTGTCTGTCCAAAGATCCCCTGGAGCCATCCAGTGCAGGCTTTCCCACCAGGAAAGCCATGGGTAGGGGACCATGGCTGAAGAGCAGCATGGCTGTTACACAGAGGAAAGAGGGACACACATCTGCTGGAGGTGAACAGAAAACCATTTATCTAAATAGAATAGAAATAAACAAAACCTTTTAAAAACAATCACAAGATTTACAAATAAATTGGTACAAAATAAATAGGTATTGTAAATCTACAACATTGGAATTATAAATGCGTCCATCATGACAGTCAGCTTGTGAAGCCTGTGCACGTGACCTGTGCTTGTTTAGCTTTCCATTGATGCCGCTGCTCAAATGCATGAAATGTATACCATGAAGCAGTGGGTACAGCTAAGGAGGGTGGGACCATCAGACAAAGCTGGGCTGGCTTTTGGCCCAAGGCGGTGTTGGTAACTGGGCCATGACACCAGGAAGAGACATGCTCAGAACCTAAAAGAGCAGGTAGCTTCCATGATCCAGATAGGTTCTGCAATCCTAGGTGAGAAGTAGAGGCCATCATTTTGGGACCAGGAAACATCTGGCTGGGGAGTGATGAGGAAGGAGCCACATCTACCACCACACAGGGAAGAAACCATTTCCACAGGAACTTATGGTTCTGCCTCCACCTACCTCCCAGATACTGGCCGTCAGGAGTGGGTTGGGGTAGGGCAAGGAGAGAAGCTGGAGGAAGAGCAGCAGTGCAGTCTTTTTTTTTCCTTAAAAAAAAAATACCACCCTCTCACCCAATAAGGGACAACAGAACCCTAGGCTCCATGGACGAGGGGCTTCAAAACAGTGTCTTAATCACAGATGGTATACTAACAGTAGAGACATATGTACATAATAAATAATAGAAAACAAAGCATATACATTTGTGGATTTAAAGGACTGCAGAAATAAGAAAAGTCAGTGGATTGATAAGACTGTTCACAGTAGACCGGGCATGGGTGGTATGGGTGGTAGTGAACCGGAAGCTAGGTGGGGCCGTCCAGGGATCACTCGTCCCCACTTCCCTCTGTTCTAGGGGCCCAGCTGTTTGTATGGAAGAAACCAGAGTCTCCAGGAGGAGCAGGCACTCGGGTCTACGAGGTCCCTTTGATAGTTTTCTGTACAGCGATTCTGCAAGAATCCAGCCCTCTAAGTAAATACATGTGGATCAGATATGAGCAACATCAGACGGTGCCTTTCCAAGGGAGGCCAGACAGTACCAAGTCACCCTTGTCTGCTGACCCACAGCTGTGTACACACACCTGGAACCTGACTCTACTTCCATTTTGGTATTGCTTCAAGTACCGCCTGGCATTCCCCATCAAAAAGCATTTAAAACAATCACAGTTGAGATGTCTCAATGGCTCTGGTATAGAAAGGTTGCCTGAGCTGTGTCAGCCACAGGGAACCAAGAAACAGATGCCCTGCTGCCCACTAGCTGCTGTGAAAGACTGCCCCTCTTCCTGACTGGTGGAGAGCAGGACTCCCCAGAGGGAAAGCCAGGAAGTTAGCATTGATTCCAGGAGGAGGAAGGCTGCTCATCCCAGCTTTGAGAGCACTTGGAGCGCTACTCATCCCTCAGGTGGAAGACAGTGAACCTCAAGTTCATCTTCCCCATCAGCCACTCAGACACAAGCAAATGGCCCTGAGGTATAAACATCCACTGAGTACGTTGCTCATTGATAAATTTGTATGGGAAAAACTTCCAAATCCCCCCCCCGTCACTTCCCTAAATTCCTCCTAATTCTGGGCTAGCCTACAACTTACCCAGTTGTCCTTGCGCAGAAGCACAAGCCTAGGCCCAGAATGGAAGGGGCCCAGGAAGGAGCCTGACTCCCCCAGTAAGAAAGGACACACTGGTGCCTCATGCCTAAAACAGCCACCAGTCCCTCACAGGAAAAACACATCTCGGGTCAGCAGGGAGGGGAGTTCTGCCAGGCCACCAGGGAGTTTAGGCTACACGGTGTGTTCTAAGCCGTCAGCACTCTCGGGAACAAGGTGTGTACACTGCACCAGTTAACCTGCCTGGGTTCACCCTTGGGAGACCTCATTCCCTGGGTCCAGGCACAGTGATGACAGATCCCTGGCAGCCGTCAGAAGAGGACAGAGTGCTTGCGTGAGTTTGTAACTAGCCAGGACACAGGCTCAGTCACTCAGCACCTACTTGGTTTGTTCCTTAACCCAAATAACTTGAGAGCAGAAGTTCACGGTCAGTCCCTGCTTAACTTAAAATCCTATTGCTCCATTTCTTAAGGGAAATGCGTTTGGACCTGCCATGTTTTCTTAGACTTGGAAAAGCTAGTCCTTTAGCTGTACAGAACTGGGGATGGCAAGGAGACTTCACAGTTAGTGTTCCTTATCAGTGTGAAGTTGTGCACTGAACGCTGCACACATTTCTTAGACTGACATGAGGAAGTGGTGTGTGGCTCAGCTCCCTTCACGTGAGGTCAGTCACGCCCATACAGAGTATGAAAGAGGAGGCACCTTCAAATTAAGAACCAAAGTTTAATCTAGTTGACTAGCACCCCAATATTCATGTATAAATTTCAGGATTCTGTTTTCTCAAGAGTTTAATTACCAGGGTCTGGACTTGCCCGATAGACAAAGGGCAGCAGAGTGAAGGACCCTCACTCAAAATGAACGTCCTGGCCACATCTGCACACAAGGCTGCCCTGTCCTCTGGCTGGCAGCAGTGGCTCCAGATACCACTGTGGAGCAGGGCTGGGCCTGTAGCAACCCGAGTCTGGCCTGCCTGCCTGCCTGCCCTCCATGTTGCACATACGGCAGCACTACAGGCCAGAGCTACAAGGAAGGAACCCTGTACATGGCCATTCCATTACGTGCCAGTCCGTCTTGATGGGAAGCCCATGGGGTCAGCCACAGATGGTATATATGCATATGCCCGTCCTAGCTGAGACAATTCTGCTGCGCCAGAGGGGCAAAGAGCCACTGTCTCCTTTAGTTGTCTAAGGAGTCTGCGGGAAGGGGGGACCTGAAGTTGGTCACTCAGCGCAAGCAGTTGGAAGGTCGAGACCTCTCCGCAGAGCAGCTGAAACTACAGCCAGTTCACCTTGTGCACTCAGGAACCAGGGAGGAACTAGTCTGAATTCCTGCTCACTAGAACTGAGTAACTACTCCAAGGTAATTAGATCGTTAATGGGAAGTGAACGCAAAGCTGGCTCCTAAGAGAACTCTACAGTTAGCTGCCACACTAGGTGGTGACTACGCTCTCTCAGCTCCCTAGACTCCCCCAACTCTAGGGTCTACAAACAGTGCAGCTCTGAAAAGGAACCAAGCCTGCTTCTCTCCCAGAGGCCCCTTCCAGCAGCAAGGCTGTCTGAGGCAGGTGTGCTGGGCTCCTGGCTCCCCAGGCCTCAGGGAGGGGCCCTGGTCCTGGCCAAACTGAGAGAGTTTGCATCTGTACACATGATGGTCCTTAGTAAATGGATTTTTTTCACTTGGATGTGTTTGAAAGGGGGTGCCATAGTATGGGGTTCCATATGGTAGGAACCCTTGCCCAAAGTGGCAGGCTAGGTACCACTTAGATCCTTTAGAGGCCACTCCAATGACCCTCCACTAAGTGAAGCCAGCCCTTCTCTGTCAGGAATGGCACCTTTTGAGAACACTCCAGGACCACTACCTCTACCCGGGGTTAACACTGTCAGTGGACATGGCACCAGAGGCCCGGACCCAGGTGTAGCTGTCAGGAGTACTTGCCAAGCCCACCCAAGGCCGTGGGTGCCATTCCCAGTGTGTGGCATGTACGTGCGCACACACACACACACCCCTTCCAGAGTCACCAACTATTTACAAAGAGATTAACCCAACACGTTACCCTCCCAGAGCCCAGCCTGGGGTTAGCAGACCTCCTACCTGAGGGAGGAGGCTGATGGTGAGCTTTAGGGTTCCCTCGGCAGGAAACCCGGGCACAGGAAGGCTCTCTTCTCCAGCCATGACCTGGGTAGTGAGAATCCTATGGAACACTATGGTCAGGAGATGATTTCAGTGTATGAGTATCGCCAGCAAACACAGGGAACCACTTAAAACAAACAAACTAGTTAAGGATTCCGTCACCCAAACAGTACCCGCTGGCGTGAATTTCACAACACATGGTAAATTTGGTATTAAAATAAGACAGAGACATACATGAAACGCTCACAACACACATTTGGTTTCTGGATCTGTTTGGGGTCCAACTGACTCTGGCTGTATGACAGCCTCTCTGGCATTGACCACCTCTGAAGCAAGAGGCATCTTTGCTGGACCACTGCCACTTCTGGGCCCTACAGTCCAGGGACACGATTGGAAGGAGGGGTGGGACAGGCAATCCCTTGTCCTTCTATTAAAAACAGGGATCTAGAAATGCCCGAGTACCCACCCCACCCCTGCCTCATTGCAATAACACATAGACCCCCATGGGAAAGAGGCAACTAACGGAGCTGCCATGCCACACGTTCAAGCCCCATGGGAAGTTTCCATCTGGCACCTGTAGCAGCGGCTTGGATTAGCAAGAGTGAGGGCCAAGAGGGTGGCGGGCGGCTCAGCTGATATCCCCAGAGCACCCCAGGTTACAGGACTGTGGATGAAGTCAACTTGCCTCTTGCCAATGATAAACCATAGGTTTAAAATTCATTAACATTCATTTTGGTGATAAAAATTCCTTAGGGTGGGAGCAAAATCACATTCCCAAGCAAATGTTAACCCTTCCTGAGGGAAAGGGACACGATTGAACATAATTTTGAAATACTATATGCAGAGAGGGGTGTCTGCAGCTTCTGCCAACACCCACAGCGACGACAGACTTGGCACGTTCCTCAGTGACATGGTCTTCTTCATTCATCCATCAAGTTCGACAGCGACACCCACCGGCACAAAGAGGAAAGGTATCCTTCCTGGGGACGGCCAAGGAAGGCCACTCAAGGGGCAAGTCCATTCTGTGAGGGTCACATCATGGGATCACAGCAGAGCTAGCTCAGATAGACCAACTTAAAACTCTGCAAAAGACACTTAAAAAACAAAAACATGATCTTTTGAAAAAAATAAATGAAACAATTTTTAAATTCATGCAAATTGAGGAAGGAAAGAAATGGTAAAAGGTACTGAAAAAATAAACATGATTCTATTTGGGCAGAAGAAGTTTGTCTCCGAATTCTTGAAAGCCATGCCCCAGCTGTTGATGTCACGTGTCTAGTTTCCATCCCTACCCATGCTGTCCTCCGCAGCTTGCCGTACGCAGCCTCCAGGCAAGGGGCAAAGTCTTTGGTCTCAGTGCTGTAGGACGCAGCATGGCAGACAAGTTCACACGAGTGAAGTCATGGTCAGACAGGCCAGGAGGCCGGACGAGGGGACCGAGGGACCCTAGATGGCGCCGTCACTGTGCAGGCTGTGGTTGGTCTTGTTGTGCGATACACAGTTCTGTTCGTTGAGCAAGTTGGCCGTCTCGTCTGGCAACCCATCATGCAGCTCCGTAAGAGTCAATTCTATTTTAGTGTTTTCACTGTCTGAAGACTGAGGGGTTTTGTCCATCCGGGATGCCATCAAGGCATTTTGGTATTGCTGTCTGGAGATCTGGGGCCAGAAGAGGACACAGAAAACAAACTGAGACAAGATTTATTTTTAGGTTCTCTTGTCTCCTACACCACATCACACTCTGAACACCCCAGAGCTCTCGGAGAAAATTGTCCTTGAGTAGAAAGCGGGCACCGCTGAAGGTCAAGTTGGTTCTGGCAGTCAAGTCGGTTCTCACCACTGGGACCCTTTCTACATCTTGCCTCAACGCTCAGAGACTACAGAAGTGGGATCAGTGTCCATCAGCTAAGGTCATTACAGGCTCCAATAGATGTCTATTTCAGACTAAGAGAAGACTGTCTCCAGGGCCGAAGGCAACTTCAGAGTGCTTTTCGGGTCAGCCAGAGCCACCAGCTACAGAGAACTCTGAGAATGGCTCTTTCCCTCATCTCCATTCCTGCCCCCTGCCGAGACCGTGTTTGCTTTGACTGCTCAGGGCATGGAACTGAGATCAGTGGGGCCCTAAGAGGGAGGTGGGGTGCTCTGACTGCCAAGGGGAAGCCTGTGGGAAGTGGACAAGCTGTCAGGGATGCAGCTGATACCTGCAGGATCCAGCCAGCCCGCCCTCGCCCGCCCCCGCTCACCTTGACGAACTGTAGGTCGGAGAGGGCTCGCACTGAGTAATCAGGGATGTAGACCTGGAGGAATGAAGAACTGAGCTGGTTGTTGCTGTTCCCCAAGGTTGGTGTCATGGCATCAATCCGGTCGCTTCGACTGAGAGAGTCTGAGTGGTTCAGGCCACAGGGGCGAGGAGGTGACTTATTTTCACCTAGAAGAGGGAGAAGATTCAGCTTTTAAAGCACCGTAGAAATAGCCAATGGGGAGTGATGACTCCAAAGAAACAGCAATTGCACAAGCACACACCATGTCTCTTCCGCAGGCTACGTGGGTCTCAGCTCTGACAGACCCGGTCTGGATAAGAAGGCAAAGAAATCTGCCTCACAGGGGAACATCACTAGATACACAGGTGGGGCTGGGAAAAAGGCCCGGGACATAGAAGCTGCCTGAGATTAATTATCACAGTCCCTCTGCCAGCTCAAGGTGCCTTGGGAATTCAAGAACATGAGGTGATGGCAAACCAGGGACAGGTCTGCCTACAGCGCCTCGGTGCTATGGGCTCCGGTGGTGAGCTCCCTGGAACAAGTGTTCAGGGCAGGAGAAGCTGTGTTCCCGCTGTCAGAGAACGTTCTTCACAGCTTTTTATTATAAATGTTCTGTGCACCGCACGCAGTACCCATGGAGGCCAGAAGAGGTGGTTAGAGGGGACTGGAACCCTTAGAACTGGAGTTAACATTTTTAGCTGCCATTTGGTGCAAAGAATTGAACCTGGGTCTCAGGAAAAGCAACAAGTGTCCTTAATCACTGAGCCATCTTACCAGCCCCCATTTCCGAAGCTTTAGAGATAAACTGTGTGAAAGCTAAAACGTGGTGGCCACGCCTACCTCCCAGCACTCAAGGACAGAGACCCGCCTTCCTACAGAGGAAGTTCCTGGACAGCCAGGGTTACAAGAGAAACCCTGTCTCAAAACACCTAAACAAACAAACAAATCTTACTTTTGCACCAAGGAAGCTGCTTGCGTCACTGCTGTAACAAACCATTGTACAGATATGGCTGCCCATGTTAAATGGGCTCTGGATTGCAAAGTGCCACAGTAGAGGGCACCCGCTCACCCATCTTCCAATGTCCTTAACTGATGCCCCCACAGAAGAGGCAGCCTGTGGCTAGCCCCGCCTGTCAGCTGTGGAAAAGTCTATCACCATGGTCACAGTCTACCTTCTATCTCGAGTGACAGGCGTGTGCAGTGCCACTGAGCAACCTGAAACCGCCCTGAAGGAGCTGAAACACTGGCCCCCCTGAATCTTTCCTCCCTTCACAGTGGTACCAAACCCTCAGCCCACCCCACTTGGTAAACATCCCCTCAGGGCAGAAAATGTCAGTACCAGGACCCCCCAGGCCACAGGCTCCATGTCTACCATCGTGTTCTGTCCCAGCTCACAGGGCCTGGTTTGACTCAGCAGCACCTCCTCCTACCTCCTGAGAGAACACACACATTAATAACCAGTGCTTTAGATTTAGCAGAGGAGAACTTTGAACCTGTAACCCAAATCGGCTGAGCTCCAGCATCCTTATCTGTAAGATGAGTACAGTGTTCCCAGCTCGCGTGGTCTGAGGGTTCAAAGGCAGGCAGAAAGTGCTGAGCATGCTGTGACATCCAGTGAGCGCCAGATAAATGTGCCACACTGACATGCTAGCTTTTCCTAGACCTCGCCACTGTGCCCCTGCCTCAGGATCAAGCCTTTCCACATGACATCACCTGTCCCCACAGACCTTTAAGTTCTTTTGAACAAGGAATTCTGTGGCTGTACCTCCAGGTTTCAGAACAAACCACATGTTCCCACACATAGTTTGAAACGGTGTTTACTTCTATGGGGTCAAGGCGTTAAAGGCAGGTTAAAGGCAGGCTTTCTGCCTCTGGCCAGACCTCCAGAAAGGGGGCGGGGCCCGAATTCTTCCGGGCTTCCTGTTAGTGAGCACTGTTTTCTGGGCGCGTGTGCGTGCGTGTGTGTGTGTGTGTGTGTGTGTGTGTGTGTGTGAAAGAGAGAGCATACGCTTGCTCTGGTGTCTGTGCACGTGTGCGTGATGGACCCCTTGCTTTGCCTGCCGTCATGACCACAGTCTGGAGAAACCACCCAT
Organism: Dicrostonyx torquatus; assembly: GCA_028555095.1. NCBI lineage: Eukaryota > Metazoa > Chordata > Mammalia > Rodentia > Cricetidae > Dicrostonyx > Dicrostonyx torquatus. The sequence continues at coordinate 2,825,422 of JAQHUG010000013.1, read as the reverse complement.
TTCCCCGTACCCATTCCACAGCGCCATGGCCTGACATGATTGTCTGGGAACTTTAATGACACTGACCAGCATCTCACAGACGATAGTAAAATCTTAAGAGCAACATCAATAATCTCATACCACACGGCCAGCAACATTGGCTGCAGCCTCGGCATGAAGGCAGCAGGCCTTGAGAAACCATATCTGCCTACGTTTCCAACAGACTCACATTCAACTTTTGCTCACAAAAAAGTAGCCAGGAAAGTTTAATCATTTTTAAAGTTATCATAAAATTACTGTAAGAGGGGGAGTTGGGTTCCGGTGACAGCTCAGCCATTCCGCAGTGGGGTGGAGGCAGCGGGGAGAGATTTAACTGGAGTTGTTTGCTGCTCTTTGATGGAAGCCGCCTGTTTTCTCAAGAAGCTGCTGGAAGTTTGTCCTCCTGACATAGGCAGGGGTCTGGGGAGTGGGAAGGCAGGACCCGGAGTACACAAAGTGCTCTAAAGTGTCACAGCAGCACAGGCAGGAGCCTTGCCCACTCAATGAGGGTGTGCTTGCCTCCAAGATGGAGTCATTTTGGTCCTAGCTACTCTTGCTAAAAGCACTGTCCTCCTGTTGCGGCTTGATAGGGATGGTGGAGTTCAGCTCAATCACTGTTGCTTTTAATCCTAAAAATTTCACAAAGCCCTTTTCTAGCGGTGTCCAGACTAGAAGCTCTGGATGAGGCCTTCCAATGCGGGTTCCCAACAGAGCAGCAGCCAATTGGGCCATCTGAATTCTGGCTGTTTCCAGAGTCAGGGGCAGTTGGCCAGTTGGCCAGATCAAACCCTCGGATTTCTTGTGAGTGAGCCCAACCCAGCACCCAGGCCACTGCTGCCTGGAAGACGACGTCACTACAATGGATGTCACTTCTGAGAGTGGTCTGTGATGACACGGGTTCTGTCACGGGTGCCCTATGTTCACGTCCCTGTGGCTGACCAGTGAGTGAAATGGAACTGGAAAAAACATGCCAGACTCATCACTCCAGAACCAGAATTTCCTCTCTTATTTCCTTTTTCTTTTTCGAGACAGGATTAGAACTTACTCTATAGAACAGACTGGCCTCAAACTCAGATCTGTCTACCTTTGCCTCCCAAGCGCTGGGATTAAAGGCGAGTGCCACCACCACCTGGCTCAGAACCAGAATTTCATCTGCTATCTTTGAAATGAGCTGAAGCCAGGCCTGTCAGAAAGGCTGCGTAAGCCACCAGGCCAGGAAAATCTGTGATTGCCTTGTTTGTTCTAAATGTCACACACTTCCTTCTTCCACACAGAAGATAAGTGTTTGAGTTAAAAAAAAAAAAGAGCATGTGGGGGGGGGGCACGTGTGCCAGAGGACAGGCTGTGAGGGGCAGTTAGCTCCTTTCACATGTGGTCCAGGTGTCAGGCTCAGCATCAGAGGCCTTCACTCACTGAGCCATCTCTTGGGCCCTACACGAAAGCTTTAGCGACTGTGATGCCATGTTCCTGGATGCAACTTTGTTCCTCCCAGCTTTGTCAAGCAGAAGTAATGGCAGCAAAGCTGGCTAAGAAAACTAAAGAGAAAAATACAAAAGCAAAGTCACATAAGAGATAAATAAAGGGCTACATTTCCAAATGTAGATTGGTCCATATGTGCATTCCATAACACAAGCCCTGTTCTGCAGCCCTGCACCAGCCTGGCAACTCAAACTTAGCTACAGCGAGGCTCAGAGGACCCGAACCCACAAAGAGGGGCAGGAGCAGCCGCCCCACCCAAGTTCACGTTTTGCTGTCAAATTTACATGTTCATGTTTCATGACAGCGCTAAAGATGAGACTTCAGTCTTCCCTGGGCATGGGGACACCTAACCATAATCGTGTGCTCGGGAGGTAAAGTCAGCTCCAAGTCTGAGGCCAGCCTGGGCTACAAGAGACCTCATCTCAAAAAAAAAAACCAAAAAAACAAAAAAACAAAAACAAAAACAAAATCAAGACCTTTTCAAGCTAGGCATGGTTGTGTACCCCTTTAGTCTCAGTACTCAGGACGCAGAGGCAGGTGGATGCCTGTGAGTTTGCGATCTACCTGGTCTGCATAGTGAGTTCCAGGACAGCCAAGGCTAAAACCCTATCTGAAAACCAAGCAAATGACTAAGCCTTTCAGCATTGTTGTGTTTTGTTTTTCTGGCTTTTTGATTTGGTTTATTTTACCCATCCTACCCAGAAACCCTTTGTTTTGGCAGCAAATTAGCAGATACAACAGTGAAACATGCCTTCTTTGCAGCCATAGGTATCTTCTGGAAGGGCTAGATGTCATTGGCTTAGTCTAACACCCACTCGTGAAGTAGCTCTGTGACTGCAATGAGCAGGCCTGTGGGCCAGGACCTTCAAGGCAGGGCTGTTTATACCCGGCCAGATGGAGCAGGCGTAGCAAAGAAATCTCAGATTCTACCGAGAAAAGGGCTTTGACCAAGAGTCATCAACTTCATCCCTCCGACTTTTTAAACAAACAGTAAACATGAACAAATAAAATGAGAGAAAAATATAAATGCATGCGTGTGCTGACTGGTTTGAGTCAGATGGCACTGGGAACATCTTATGCCAAGCTCTAAGAGCAGAGAGAGATGTGTTCATGTATGATGTGTGTATGCGTGTGGAAGCCAGAGGTCAACCTTGGGAGTCCACATTTTTTAAGGCAGCGTCATTCTCCGGGACCTGGGGCCCACTGCTTTGGCTCAGCTGCTGGCCAGTGAGCCCAGGGGTCCTGCTGTCTCCAGCACCCCAGTGCTGGATTAAACATACACTACTAGGCTGCCTTTGGGGACTGGAGAGCAGGTCTTCCTCCTCCTGCAGCAAGCATTGCAGCAACTGAGCTGTCGCTGAAGCCAGGGTTTTACTTTGTGGCCATTCTGACCTCAGACTCACTATGTAGCCCAGGCTGGCCTTGACCATGTGACGATCTGTGCACTTCAGCCTTCTGAATACAGATTAGACGTGTGGGCCACCACAGCTGGCTGGCAGCAGACTGAAGGGAATCTTAATAAATTTCCTTCTGAGGTAAGTGTTGCCTCCTAGAGTACTCCAGAGTTTGGCTGAAGTTAGACTGTACATAAAATTCATCAGTCACATTGACAATGACAAGCTACATGGGGAAAAAGCAACACAGAAAGGTTGCATTTCCCAACAGAGATGCTCAACAATCTTCCTTTCTTTGAGCAGGGTCTCCCTATACACATAGCTTACGTAGCTCACGCTGGTCTTAAACCCTTGACTCTCCTGCCTCAGACTCCTGTGTGCTGGGATTCCAGGTGTTCACCACACTCAGGTAAGGCTAAGCAATTTTAATGAAAGGAAGATTAAAGCCTTTCTTTGCAGCGGATGGGCCCGCTGGGCATGGCCACGCTCTCCTGCAGGGAGATAATCTGTGGCTGGTCAGGAAAAACGGGACACTAAGTCTAAAGCGAAGGTGAGGCCTTGAGCGGCAGGGCCCTCTGCCTGAGGAAGGCAGAAATACACCAGTCAGCTCAGGACAAGGGCCCTCTGGCAGGATGCGTGCAAGCTTTTTCTCACTTGCCAAGAAAACCCATACTCCCCCAAGATTTTTGTCCATATGGATTCCCGGGTAATGGGAGCAGCCGAGAGTTGGGGGCTGTGGCCCTCAGGTCTCACAACATGCTGAAGATGGAGTAAGACCCGGGGCAGATCTGAGGGTCCCAGGCCAGTGCAGGCTGGACAGGCAGAAAGCACTGGACGGTCACCATGGTGACTATCCATGCCTCTGGTCACTGCGGTTCCTAGGCCAGAGTTCCTTTCCAGCCTTCTGTGGCTAATGTTTTCCTGGACAGCCCCCTCTTAGTCAGCAACCTTAGCATTTTTGGGCTGGCAGGAAACAGGAAGTGCTGTGGAAATAGCGTGTGCGGCCCTGGTGGCCAGGCTTTCCCGGGGTTATGAAGAGGAAGCATGCAGAATTACCTGGAGAGCCTGCTGCTAACACCTCTGTCCTGCTGACAGCAAAGGTACGGGACAGGGACAAAGGAACTGAAAATGGAGAAAAAGATAGTGAGATGGCATCGAAAGTCAGAAGGAGAGCTTCACATCCAAGGGACAGGAGTGGACGATGTCTCGCTGCAACGGAAAGGACACAAATGACTTTCCAGGAAGAGCAAGGCAGGGAGTGTGCCACCGTAAGAATCTCATCGTGTGCTCTCTTCTGGAAAGTTCTGAAACCCCCAATACCCAAATGGGGTCCACAGCCCCCAGACAAACCTTTCTCAAGGCCCAAGTCACATTAGCCACATACAACTGCAGGAGCAGCTGGTGCAGGCCCTAAGAAAGGCCGCAGCCTCACCCAGCATTCACCAGGGCACCTAGCGAGCCCTTCCTTGGTTACCCAACTCCCTGCTATTCTTGGTTTCAGAGTTTTGGCCTGGTGTTTGAATTGCTTGGAATGATTTCAGATTTCAAAACAGAGACAAATGTGTAGGATGCCATACCCCGACTGCCTGAGAATGGCAGGCAAAGGTGAGGCTCAGCTGGGAGACCAGC
>JAQHUG010000013.1:2794394-2806801 GCA_028555095.1 Dicrostonyx torquatus | reverse complement strand
CTAGCACACAGTATATATCACTGCACCATACGCTAGCACACAGTATATATCACTGCACCATACGCTAGCACACAGTGTATATCACTGCATTATACACTAGGACACAGTATATATTACTGTGATATATGACCACTTTTATGAATCACATATCAACTGTGGTGATTCATGTCTATATTCCCAATACTTTGGTGATAAAGACAGGCGGGTCAAGAGTTCAAGGTCATCTTTGCCTATAGAGCAAGTGCGAGGCCAGCCTGACAGTACACAATATCCTGCTCGAGAAAAGCAAAACTAATCCTCCAAAAAGAATATTTCTCTAGCTTTTATGTTTGATTATCTCTAAGTCTTAATTTTATTTTACAGGTTACATAATTTTAAATTACTGACTCAGTGCTCTTGGTGTGCTGGTGGGAAAACACTGCCATCATAATTACGTGCCTTGGAGATCCGAAAAGTGACTCAGAAGTAAAGTCACCTGCCATCACACCCGAGGACTATCGTGGGATTGTGAAACCAACATGGTGGAAGAGAACAGACCACCCGCCCCCCACGGGCTATCCTCTGATGTCTATGCTCACCATAGCATGCATACATGGACGGCTGTGCAAGCGGATGTGTGCTCACGGAGGCTAGAGAACAACCTTAGGGGGCAGTGTTCTTTAAGCTATGTCCCGCCTTGTGTTTTAGACAGGGCCTGTCATTGGCCTGGGGCTCACAGATTAGGCTGGGTTGACTGGTCAAAGTGCCTTAGGGACCCAGCTCGTCCCCCCCACTCCCTGGTGCTGGGATTATACACACACTGCCATGTGCTCAACTCTTTACTTGGATTCTGGGGAGGAACTCAGGTCCTCACTCACTAGCCTAGCACTCTGCCACGTTTCTACTTTTAGATGCAAGTTACTAGAAGTTATTTAAGATAAGTAGAGCTGATATAGATTTCATTGTGACTTATTGCGCTCTTATTGCCCTTATCATCTCATTTAATAAAATTCATTAACATTTTAAAAGTCTACTTTTTAAAATAAAACTTGAAGTTTTATTTTTATTCATACATAGTTTATATTTTATTATATGTGACAAATATTCTTTCAGTTAGGTTCAATTAAATCATTTCATTGAATAAGCTTAATTTTATTTAATATGGATTTAAAGCAAAAGATTTAAATGATGGGCAAGGGAGACAGGTCGCGCTTGCCAAGGATGTAGAGGCCCAGGGTTTGGCTTCAGACCCATGCAAACCAGGTGTAGTGGCACAAACATATAATCCCAGGATGCAAAGGCAAAAGATCAGAAGTTCAAGCTCAGGGAAGATGACTTTAAAGGCTGAACACTTGCTGCCCAGCCATGAAGACCACAGAAACCCACCTCAATGCCAGCTGGGTCTCCAGTCTCAGAAGGCAGGCACAGAGCCAGCGGGCCAGCAAGACTAGACTAGCCATATGTGCAAGAGCCCCTGCTGCAGTGGCCAAGGAAGAACAACAGAATTCCCAACATGAACTTGGGCCTCTACAAGCACGTTCATATGTGTGCACAGGCATGCACACACGCAAAAAATGTGCATACCATACACACATTTGAAAAAAGACCAAGGTTGCCTTCAGTTATATAGGAAGCTTGAAGTCAGCCTAGGCTACACAAGAGCCTGTTCCAAACACTATTAAAATGATGTGTTTCTACAGTGTAATTCTAGCTTCCAGATCAATTACTCAAGGAGTTTTCCTAGAGTTGCAGAAGGAAATCCTGCTGCACCCAGGCAGGCAGAGAAGGCAGGCATTGCTGCCTTCCTCTGACTGCATAAAATGCAGAGAGCATGCCCCATAAGCTGGCATGAGTTGTGCTGGGGTGGCAGCATTTTAGGGTGGAATGTACTTGGCAAAGGATGACGGCTATGCCAGATTGACCGAGGGTGGCATGGTATTTTGTCCTGTTATTCTCTGAAGCCTCGGATAATTGGCTAGTTTGCAAGAACATGGCTTGTGCCAACATCTGCAACTTAAGTACCCCCATAGGCTTGTTCATCAACCACACACACTACTTATAAAACCCATGACATCAGCTCAAAAAAGAAGCCATAGTATCTAATATGCAGAGGTATTCAGACATAGGTAGATGTGTCTAAATGACCTATCAAACATGTACCAAATGATTTCCTTATAAATAAAAAGGAGGATAGTTTCTTTTTCAAAAAATGTTAATTTATCTATTTGAGACAGGGTGTCATGCATCCCAGACTGGCCCTCAACTTGCTATGTAACTCAGGATGAGCTCTGTCCTGATCCTCGCTGCCCCACCTCCCTGCTGCTAACATTAGACACCACCATGCCTGCTTTCCGTGCTGCTGGGGATTGAGTTCAGGCGCTTGGACACTCTGGTCACTGAGTCACATCTCCAGCTCCTCCATAAAACTTTTTAGAGATGCATTTGTTTTATACATATGAATGTTTTGTCTTCATGTACATGCATGCACTAAATGCATGCCTGATGCCTGAAGAGATCAGAAGAAGGCATTGACTCCCCAGGGACTGGAATTACAAATGTCTGGGAGTCACCATGTGAGTGCTGGGAACTGAAGCCAGGTCCTCTGCAAAAGCAGCGAGTGCTCTAAACCACTGAGCCATCCCTCCAGCCCCCAAATTCCTATAAAGGTTGTTTTAATAATTCATGATTTGGGGCTTATGAGATGACTCATTGTAAAGGCACCTGCTGAGCAAGTCTGGTGGCCAGAGTCCTTGACCTCTTGTAAAAGTGGAAGGAGAAGCAGACTCCAAAGGTTATCTTTGGCCAAGTGGTGGTGGCACACGCCTTTAATCCCAGCACTATGGAGGCAGAGGCAAGTAGATCTCTGTGAGTTTAAAGCCAGCCTGGTGTACAAGAGCTAGGCCCAGGACAGGCTCCAAAGCTACAGAGAAAGCCTGTCTTGAACACAAAAGTTATATTTGACCTCTACATGTGCATCCCCTGTCATTAACACACATGGAGACAATTTTTTAAAATATTTATTTATTTATTTATTTATTTATTATGTATATAATATTCTGTCTGCGTGTATGTCTGCAGGCCAGAAGAGGGCACCAGACCTCATTACAGATGGTTGTGAGCCACCATGTGGTTGCTGGGAATTGAACTCAGGACCTTTGGAAGAGCAGGCAATGCTCTTAACCTCTGAGCCATCTCTCCAGCCCGGAGACAATTTTTTTAAGGGAGGCACTGAGACAGAGTTTCCCTGTTATAGCCTTGGCTGTCCTGGAACTCACTCTGTAGACTAGGATGGCCGTGAACTCAGAGATCCACCTGCCTCTGCCTTCTCAGTGCTGGGATTAGAAGTGTAGGCCACCACCACTCGGCAACAATATATATATTTTAAGAACTGAAACAAAATTTTAAAAAATCTTTAAGAAGTACTAATTGGATCTGGAAAGATAGCTCTGTGGTTAGCGGCAGGCACTGCTCTCTCTGAGGACCTGAGTGCGGCCCCCAGCTCCCTGATCCACAGCTCACAACTACGGTAACTCCAGCTCAGGGATTCAACACCCTCGCTGCTCTCGCAGGAGACCTGGATTCAGTTCCCAGCACCCACATGGTAGCTCACAAGCCCTGCAATTAGTTTCAGATCTGATGCCCTCTTCTGACTTCTGTAGGCAGCAGGCACACGTGTGGTCCACAGACACACATGCAGGCACAACACGGATACAAAACAAAAATCAATCTTTAAAAAGGTGTCTGAGAGCCTATGAGGCAGTGGCTGTAGGAAGATATCCCAGGAGTCTCTCTCTTCCTGTCACTCATTCTAGACACCAACAGAATCACGTGATCACACACCTCTCTGAGTTCCTGATACCTACACAGTAGGGAGCAACTTTCTTCAGTCACTGAAATAACTGGGGTCTTGCTGAACTCACGTACATTTTAGGGCCTGCCAAGGACTAATTATGCTCTTCTGACACCTCCACTTTAGAAGGTGCAAGCATCCGTGGAAACTGAGGAGCCTTAAACTGTTAGTGTCCTTGTACAAAACGAGCCTAGATTTCCTGGAAAAGTGACTTGCTACTGAAGAGGCACAAAAGCCCACAAATCTAGGGTTTTACTCAGGGTGGCCCAGGGCGGTGCCTGCTACAGGCAACTGTGATATCACAAGTCCTCAAAGAGAGCTAGGAACAATGGCCTCCCCACCACATTTGGGGTTGTGTCACATTAGTGAGAAGGCATTGGCCACTGTTAATCTCCACTACTTTAGGGGACCATTGTTATTACATCCTTATTATAACAAACAGTCTGGGCAATAACTGGCAACATAAAGAATAAACGATGAGGTTTATGTTGTTGCCAGGACAGGTACCAAGATATGGTGACAACAGAAGGCAGCCTATGGGGTCTTGGTCATTGTAAAAGATCAAATCCCAATGAGAGGATAGGGAGAGAACTCAAAGAACCCAGAACAGCACATATCAAATGCCTGCCAAGACCTGGACAGGGACAGGCACATCACCAACACTTCTAAAGTCAGTAACGGCATTCCTCACCTGACTCGGCACAGCGGCAAAGCATCAGCGCCTTTGGGTATCAGGCATGAAATGAGTGGCACTACCTCACACTAGAATCATCACCCAGCAATGTAAGCAGGTCAAATGTCCCCCTTATAAACACACATATGTAAGCTAAGTGGACAACCCCCCATGCCTACACCAGACCTCCTCAGAGCAGAAAGGATGGGTACTCAGAGGGCGAGCAAGCACCGAGCCACTCCTGACCTGCAGGATAAGGACGAAGTAGTCTACGGGCTTGTTGCGCTGGTAGAGGTAGCACTCGGGGCTCTTCTTGTTCTTCTCGTCATACTTCAGCTCCTGGATGACATTGGGGTGCTTTAGCAGCCTTAGGAGGATCTTCTCTGACATCTGGGATGGGCTAAACGCTTCTACTTCTATAGACATAAACACAACTTGACATTACACTTCAAAGAAGGGCAGTTGAGGTGCTCAGATCGGAAGAACACTTGGAGACAATACAACACAGATGAACCAGACTTCCATTTGGTGATCCACTGGGGTCAGATTACCTGGGAGAAATGACAACAGTGGCAAACTCATGTCTGGCCCTTTTTAATCTTTCCTTTCCAACGTGCCATTCATTGGCTTCTGTCTCTTATGAGTGCCCTATATCTCTGATTGATGGGAATGAAATTCAGTCACCAGCAGACTCCCTCCTTGAGTGCCAGGATACCCTTAAACACAAGCCACAACAGCCTGACTGTTCGCCAACAGCCAAGGGAGGAACCATGGTCAGGAAGCATTGAGGGCGGGGTGGGGTGGGGGTTAGTGCCAGTGCATAGACCTGGGCTCCACCTGCTCTCCCACACGGCTCTCCTGGCTCTCCTGAGGAATTCCAGGGACTGCCGAGGGAGAGAATCAGTATAAAAGCAAGGCCTTGCACACATCAACATGCACTCCGACTGGCCAACAGAGAAGGAAACGGTGGTTGGCACTGACAAAAACAGTTACTTCATTTAAAACAACAGAAAACTCAAAGCCGCTGGCTCCAGTGCGATCATAAATGTGGACTTGGTGGTCTCTAGAGGCAGAGTAGGGTAACACAGAGTTTTAAGTGTGGTTCTTCCACAATGAACAACAACAGTACCAGAATAGGAAGAGAATAATCGCAAAATATTGTTTACCTTATTTTTTGAATCAGATGCTATAAACAAAAGCTACAAATTCTGGATTCACGTTTGTGACTTTTTCATAGTTAAGACAGTACATTGCAGGGAATTTGGAAAATTATAGGAAAATAAAAAAAATAAAAGTCCTCTGTAAGTTGACTGCTTAGATAGCCATTCCGAGCAATTTGGTGAGTATTTCTTTCTAGTGCTTTGCCTAGGCACATGTGTCTGCGTACGTATGTGTATGTGTACACACAGAGCCACAAGTGTGGTCTAGACAGACACACACTCCAATATCTAGGGGATTTCTACTAAACAAGAAGTCATGGACACTTTCCCATGTCATAAACATGAACAGTGAGCACGTCCATGTATCTGACAGCAGGTGACATCCTGCCACGTGTCACTGCTGACCTTTTAGGGCACTTGTATAAACATATTGCACGTGGTTGAAACTTATTGGCCCATCTTGGAAACAGATGTCTTCAGCAAGCCACTGGGAGCTTCCAGATTTTTCTCACACTTTCCTTGGCCAACAGAGCTCACCCTTCACCTTAGAGGGCCATTTAAGGATGTGAGAGAATTAGTCTCTTAGGTCTTTCAACCTTGACCACTTGGAAGCAGTCAGTGCCTGGCTGGACGGTGGCTTTAACCACGTGAACACTTGCCTCTGGATGGGGCCCAATTAACAATCTGACTTGAAGAAGCCACCAAGACATTCAGGCCAAGCTCGTAAAATCTTTCATTTCATCAAAACCGTAAAAGATAAGGATTTAATTCTGCATGTCTGTTTTCTTCTTTGAGTCTTAGCGCCTGCATTACCACTGGTGTCCAACTGTTCTTCCAAGGCAAGCTGAAGAGAGAATTACTCAACTGTCCAATCAAACAAGGTGGCGCCTGGTTTGCACTGTCAGCCTACTCCGCCAGCTGGCTCACGCGTGGGGCTGAGCTGGCAGGAGATCACCTGGCCTACCGTACACATGCAGTGTGGCACTAACATTCATCCTTACCTTTCAGACCAATTTTAAGTTACTGGTCCACCCCTGGCAAATGTCTCAGAGGGTTCATGCCGACACTGAACACAGGAGAGGAGAGAATTTAAAGAGAACAAAACAAAACAGAACAAAAACAAAAAAACAAAACACAAAGTGGCATTACTTGTCACCCCATTTCCCAGCCCCCACTCCCAGCCCCCCAGTCAGCTTGGTGAGGAAGGCTCCAGGGCCTGCAGATCTCACACTGTGATAAGCGCACTTGCCTGTTGCTAGGAAACGGTGCATGGCCAGGAGAAGCTGCGGTGATATTTTAACCTTCATCTCGCTGTCCGTCTGCTTAAAGGCAGAGAAATCTTGCTTTCTTTCACGGTGGGCCACTTTCTTTTTCGTTCTGTTGTCAGCTGAGAGGGGAATGAGTAAAGAAAAAAACAAAATCAGGGCTCTTTATCGATGAAAGACACAAAACACACTGTTTTGATCTCTCCAGGGACCAGCGGACTGGGCAGAGAGCACAGCCACTCCTGGGTCCGCAATAAGTCACAGCAGGAGAATGGACTGCCTTAGAGAGCACCCATGAGACACAACTGAGCAGACAGGACGAACCCCAGAAGCAGTACACAGAATCACATAGCAGCAGACTGGCCTCAAGTGCTACCAAAAACCACTCCAGGGGAAGAACTGCCACAAGCTACCCCTGAGGGAAGCTGTCTGTGCTTCTCTCAGAGAGGGCCTCTCAGTCTCCTCAGTCCCAGGTGAAAGACAATCAATGCACAGGAGATTTCTCCAGAAGAACAAGTCTCCTTCTAGGAGTGCCCTGCTTCATTCCTGCCCCAGACTATGAGATGGTCAAGGTCAGGCAACCACGGGGGTGACCTGGGAGGAACGAACCAGCCTCCTCCGGAAAAGGCCAGAGGAGATACTCAGGCTTCGGCTTTTGTTGCCAACTCCACTACGCTTTTCTGCAAAAGCAGCTGTGGGTAAATGAACCCACACAGCCACGCTACACAGAAACTTCACTTTTTGTTTAATTTCTACATGTCACAAAGTAATTATTCTTCTGTTGTGGTTTTTCCCCCCCCTTCAGTCATTAAACATCATGAAAAGCCATTCTTGCCTTGTTAGGTCATGAGAAGTCAGGTGGCAGACTGTGGTTTGCCAGTCCCTGATCTAGAAGGGATCTCCTACAAAGCTGTTTTTCTTTGTTTTTGTTTTTGTTTTTTTTTTAAAGAATAAAGTGCTGATAAAGAAAAACCCAATGTAACAAGACCCCAGCCGTGTATATTGGCACTTACCTGCAATTTAAGCACTCAGAAGGCTAAGGAGAATTATATGGTCAAAGCGAGCCTAGGCTAGAGTATGAAACTCCATCTCAAACGCCACTACCACCACTTCAGAAAAAAAAAGGGGGGGGGGGAGGAAGAGAAAAGAAACGAGAAAAATAAATGAAGGACAGGTCCCAACTGCTGTCTCTGCCTCTTGTCCAGGGTAAACGCCAATGACTAGGCCTTTTGTGAGGCTTCTAACATTTCTACCTCAAGGTATTTTGAAAATCGTAAAGTATAAATCATTATGAAGCTTAAAGATGCTCTCTAATGGCAGCTAGCTGTTATCAGGCCTGACCTGTCACCTAGACAAATAACCCTAGAGGCACGAGTTCAGCGTTTCATACCAACAGGTCATGCAACCCTTCTCCACGGAAGGAGTCCCTCACTGGGGGTTTAGTAACATTTCCATAACAAAGTATCTAAGATTTCATAACCACTTATATTGTCTTCCCAGTGGTAAGTGCTACCCCAGGGAAAACAGAATATACAGATATACATTAGATCTGAACGAAGAGGGGCTGGTGACATGGCTCAGTGGGTAAAGTCCCAAAGCTTAGCAAACTGAGTTGGAGCTCGGAACCCATGTAAGGCAGGGATAGGAAAGCCACCCCACGCCTGCGCTCTGCGAACTTGACACATGCGCTGCTGCACTTGTGGGCTCACTTACATTGTACAGGATCGTAAAGGGCTGAAAAGACCACGGACAAACACCAGCATTCTCCACTAGGAAGCCTCTGACTGTCTTCCAATGTAAAAACATAGACAAGAATGCTTTACACAGATGTGAGGGAGACAGGACACATTTTTCAGAGACAAATCTTAGCAATTTAAAAGTCTTCCTTTCATTAGGTGCTACAAAACCTTGGCGATTTGAAAATGTGCAATGTTCCCTTGTAAAAAGACTAGACAAAATCACTACACAGTGATAAAAAATAATGACATCCTGAAAATTGCCGGCAAATGGATGGATCTAGAAAACATCATATTGAGTGAAGTAACCCACACCCAGAAAGACAAATTTCACATGTACTCACTCATAAGTGGCTTTTAGACATAAAGCAAAGAAAAACCAGCCTACAATTCACAATCCCAGAGAACCTAGACAACAATGAGGACCCCATGAGAGACAACCATGGATCTAATCTACATGGGAAGTAGAAAAAGACAAGATCTCCTGAGTAAACTGGGAGTGTGGGAATCAGGGAGAGGGGAGCAGAGAAAAATGTATAGCTCAATAAAAACAACCAAAAAAACCCCACTCTCTTTTTGAGCAAGGCAAGTTTTTCCTGGGTGCTGCAAGGCACCAGGATAGCCCAAGTCCTATGGGTTCTGTTTCAAAACTGAGAGGATACACAGGGTCCAGGTACTCCAGGCCTACCCAGCTCCCAGGAGCTTTGTGTCCTCCTTGGCATTCTTAACTTCTCAAAGAGTCCCATATGGGGTTAGAGAGATGCCTCAGAGGTTAAGAGCACTGGCCGCTCTTCCAGAGGACCTGGGTTCAATTCCCAGCACCAACATGGCAGCTCACAACTGTCTGAAGATCCAGTCCCAGAGGGTCTGATGCCCTCTTCTGGCATTCTTGGATACTGCATGCCTGTGATACATGTGTGCAGGTGCCCATATACAAAATAAACAAATTTAAAAAAAGAAAAGCCTCATATGATAAAAGTGGGGCTGAGGGCAGAGCCTGAAGTTCCTTGGTGTAGGAGCGTGTTGTATACACCAATGAGATAAGCTGCAGGTCCAATACTCGGGGCAAGATCACACCTGGGTCTGCCCCCCCGACCTAAATACTCAGCATTCCCACCTGCCCTTCAGAAGAAAGCCATGAAGCAGACAACAAGAAAACAATATTCTCCGTGTGTATTGAGGGGGGTGTGTGCCTGTGCATGCATCTATGGAGGGCAGAAGTCAGCATTTGAATGCTGCCTGTCTTATTGGTATCTTCCTGACCCTACAGCTCACCAACTGGCTTAAGGAGTCACCCCCTCCCCCATGACACTATTTTCGAGTCTCTGCCTCCCAGCACTGGAATCATTGGGGCACAACCACCCCCAGCTTTTATGTGGGTACTCAGCTTGCGCGGCCCTCATCCCACCACCGGCGCCATCTCCACACTGTATTCTCCCTGCACACTGCTGCATGCCACTCCTGTGTCACACCCGGCGTTACTGTCCCAGCCAGCTATCCTTGCTCTACGTCCCCGCTCCTGACCCGTAAGTGCTGGGACAAGGAAATATAACCAGCTGCCACCTATCAATTTAACTAAACAAATTCTCTTGTTAAATATATGAATCACAAACTTAAGGAGAAACAAATTTATTTGAAAGCACTTTGCCTATCTGTGTAACATCCAGCACAGAAGGGTGTACAGTTGCCTGAAAGCCGAGAGCAGAGTTTCTGTCTTGGGTATGGACTCGCGGCCGGGAGAAGTTGCCTCCGGAAGAGAAGCTCCACTCAGTGCCACTGAATCTGCCTCTTCTTCCACTTTGGTAAAAGCACTAGGCGACTCTAAGAGGCTGCACGAACTGGCACGCACGCCGTATAATTAAAACAGAGGGCCCAACACTGGGGAGTGTGTCAACAGCAGCCGGAAGCAAAGGTCTGGGAACACACACACGCGCGCGCGCGCACACACAGTTACTTACTGTACAGGTCTGTCTCATCCAAGATTTCAGATTTGATGATTTCTTCAATCACATCTTCTAAGGTGACAATTCCCAGAACTTCGTAAAACGGGTCCCCTTCACCCTCATTGTTCACTCGCTGCACAATGGCCAGGTGCGATTTACCTTTAAAGGCAGAAGACAAAGTGGCAGAGGTCACTTTCCAGTTCCTTAGCAGGCTCCTTGGACGCCTTAGAAAGGGCCACAAAGTTTCTTCTCTTTCTGTGCGGGGAGCAAACTTGGGCCTTGTTTGCCCCACCGCTCTGCCGGGTCAAACATCAGTTGTCTTCCTCACCGCTCCCCACATTATTTTTGACACAGCTTCTCTAGCTGATTCTCCAGGTTGGCTGACCAGTGACGGACCCTGGACCTTCCCAGTGCTGGGGTTAGAAAGCACACGTTGCTGTACCTGGCATTCTCTTTCATTTGTATGTGTACGTATGTATGATGTGTATATGTGTGCCTGCTTGCATGTGTGTGGGCACATACGTGTGTGGAGACCTGAAGCTGACATCAGGTAGCCATCACCCCTCACTTTACTGTGGCAACAAGGTCTCCAGTAAGGCCTGACCTCACAGAATCTGGCTCATCTAGACAGCCAGCTTACCCCGGAGTTCCTGTCTGCCTCTGGAGGCCACCATGCCTGCCCAACTTTTAGATAAGCTCTGAGGATCTGAGCTCCAGTCTTCATGATGATGTAGCAAACACTTCATCTACTCGGCCATCTCCCTAGCCCTTGTGCTTTTTACATGGGTGCTGGGGGTTCAAACTCAGACCCTAGTGTTTCTGTGGAGCTCTCTTGTACAGCACCCTGGAAGCATTTTTTTTTTTGCAGTAAAATTAGATAATGGGTTATAAAAGTCTATGTTTCAGCTTTTTTTTGGGGGGGGGGTTTCGAGACAGGGTTTCTCTGTGGCTTTGGAGCCTGTGCTTGAACTAGTTCTTGTAGACCAGGCTGGTCTCGAACTCACAGAGATCCGCCTGCCTCCCGAGTGCTGGGATTAAAGGCCTGCGCCACCACCGCCCAGCAGTTTCAGCATTTTTAACATGTCAGTCTGACAACCAAATGGATGAGGCTTCTGAGCCATTAACGCAGGGATTCTGAGAAGTGCCACTGTCCACGGACTGCCCTGTACCTAGCTCTTTGCTTCCTAATGGACGAGACATTAGACACCATCAGCTCTTCCTCTGTGACACATTAACAGTTTTCTCAAAAGGAGTGAGAACGCCATGGACCTCCAGGGAGGTCCAAGACAAGATCCTTGAGGCAGTGCCGTGTCCCCCAAGTTCTAAAATGTGAATGGCCTTCCTACGGTGCTGATTGTGGAGCACAGTGCAAAGACCCCTCTCGTCTCAGAATGCCACCACGGAAACAGCAGCCATCACTACCCATCGGCATACCCACAGTAGGGGAGACCCCGGTCTCTAAGAACGTCCTCACCACAGCAGCACAAAGTAGATCCTTACACCAAGTGGGACCTGAGACACACAGCGCAGTCTAATGTGACGATCGCTGTCTTGAGAGAAAAGCAATTATGGGGCTTCCTGTGAGATGCCTTCAACACACGTTACCTCTGTGGTGCTGGGAAGGAACCCAGGACCTCAGACATGCCAGGCGAAGGCGTTACCACTGAGCATGCATCCATCCAGGCCAAGCTGACAGAACGACGGCATGCAAACTGCAGCTTAGACGTGGCTATCTCTGCAAACTGCAGCTTAGACGTGGCTATCTCTGCAAACTGCAGCTTAGACGTGGCTATCTCTGCAA
>JAQHUG010000013.1:2733230-2783606 GCA_028555095.1 Dicrostonyx torquatus | reverse complement strand
TGTGTGTGTGTGATGTGTATACTACATGTATTCAAGTGTCCTCCAAGCCAGACAAGAGGGTCAGAGTCCTTGGATCTGGAGTTACTGGTGGTCGTGAGCCACCCAAGTTTCTTGGAAATCAAATTCAAGTTCTCTGGATGAACAGAAAGCACTCTCCACCACTGGCACATGCCTCGGCCCCAAGAGCATGGACTCTTTAAGCAACATCTTGTCCTGAGCCCTCTCTTCTTGCTCTCTCTGTGCTTCTGTTGACAGTGAGATGAGCCCCTGCTATGTTAGCCCAGGGGCAATGGGGTCAAGTAACCCCAGGCAGACCCTGAAAACTCGGGCCACAGAAAACCTTTCCTGTTCCAAATGGAACAAATGGATTGAGAGGCGTCAGCTCTCTCCATCCCAGGCTGTCAGAGTTGAACCTGAGTGCTTTGGCCATCTGAGCCATCTCCTCAGCCCATTCAATTTAAAAAGATAAATTATTTGCTTATGTGTAGTATGTGCATGTGTGTGTGTTCCTGTGCATGAGTACAGGTGAGCACATCCCACAGCATACATGTGAAGGTCAGAAAACAACCCAGAGTGCAGTCCTCACCCCTCACCAAGGAAGCTTCTCTTTGCAACAGATGGAGATCATTACAGAAATCATAACTGACGAAAACGCAGAGTTGTGGAGCCCAGTTCCAACCCATGCATCTAAAACACAACCCTCATACCCAGGGCTAGAGGATCATGGTGGCAGAGAAGTGGAATAAGATTGTACAAGTCAAAGGAACAGGAGGCCTGCTGGGAGATGTCTCCTGGAAATGTCAGAGGAGCTGCACCCATGAAGTCTCACCAACATGCTTGATTAAACAAGATCTGAACTTGGATGCCACCAACAGATACAACACACTCACTGTACACACTGCACACACCATACTCACCGCACAAACCACACACAGCACACACTGCACACACCACACACTACATACACACAGCACACACTGCACACACCATACTCACAGCACACACCGCACACAGCACACACTGCACACACTGCACACAGCACACACTGCACACACCACACACACCGCACACACCACGCACTACATACACCACAAACTCAGTACACACTGCACACTGCACACAGCACACACTGCACACACCGCACACTGCACACACTGCACACACCACACACACAGCACACACCGCACAAGCAAACACTGCACACATCATACACACACTACACACCGCACACAGCGCACACTGCACACACCATACACACAGCACACACTGCACACATCGCACATACCGCACACACTGCACACACCACACACACAGCACACACCACGCACTACACACACCACACACACAGCACACACCACGCACTACACACACCACAAACTCAGTACACACTGCACACAGCACACACTGCACACACTGTACACACTACACACCGCACACAGCACACACTGTACACACCGCACACACTGCACACACCGCACACAGCACACACTGCACACACCGCACACACAGCACACACTGCACACACCGCACACACTGCACACACCACACACCTTGCACTTGGGCATGGATTTGCTCCGCACTCATCAAACCCCACAAGTAGACATCATCTCAGTTGACAGACAACTCAGTGTGCCTCCCACTTCCTGTCTTGGGATTTCTCTTGAAACTCTGCATTTATGCATTTGAGCCCAGAAATAGGGCAGAACTAACATCCGTGGGAGGAACACGCCCCTCCGGTACTCAAGCAGCAGTTCTGAGAGCATCAGCAGCCGCCTGGCAATCTGCACACCTGTTGCCTGGAACCAAGGCACCGTTGTCTTCAGTCTTCTCTGCCTGTCACTTTGCTTCCCAGCTCTCCAGGATCGAGTTTCACAGGAAGACTTCTGCATACACCTTTCTGTCAGGCTGATGCTCAAGCTGACTTCAAGCCAAGTTGAATTTTTTTCTTCTTAGCTTAGCATATGTTACGCTCTTCTTCTTGAATGGTTCCAGTACCAGAGGCCTTGGACACACCCACGTTCCTTTATGTCACACACCACAAGGGATGGCTCGATGGCAGGCCCACTTTTGGATGTCATTTCTATTCTGACCTGACTAGCAAGACCCATACATTTGGGGTGACTGCAGACAGGGGCAGACCACATTTAGCCTATACCAGGTACATCCCAGCTTAATCTGCCTTATAGCTGGATCCTCAGAATGCCTAGAATCCCTACAACAGCAGCACACACAAAAGGAGAAAGAAGGAAACTTGGGGTGAGAATAGTTGTGATCAACTGTTAAAGTGTCTAGGCTTTTGGGTTCTGTAAAGACACAATTGCATAAACACATCCGACAGAGCACTTCCCTGGGCCCTAGAGTGGCTCAAGCCACTAAGTGTCACGTGAGCTCTGCTTATTGCCTAGGAAAGATGCTTCTGATGTGTCCTAATTAAATAGCTGCAGTAAAGGCAGATACAGCACAGGCTGGAGTCTGAAACCTATGCATTACCATCTGCAATCCAATCTTTCAAACTTCAGGCATAAATATATTCCATCCACAAATCTGGTATAGTGACACACGCTTATAGTTCTAGCACTCAGGAGATGAAGGCAAGAGGATCAGGAGTTCAAGGTTATCCCCAGGTACATATTAAACCAATTTGGGATACATGAACCCCACCCTCAAGCCATTAAGCCAGGCATGGTGACTTATGCCTATAATCCCAGCACTTGGGGTGCCAGTCTAGGCTACCTAGGTAAAGCCCTACCCAAAAAATGAATAGATTAAAAACAAAGTCTTTCTGCTCAGTCATCTTTAATTGCCCCATGAGGATTCCAAACCCAACATGTTCAAAACTGAATCTATCATCTTGACCACATCCATTCCTCCACTTCTAGTCCATCGCTCTGCGTCATGTGTGAGTTGGGGCTGCTCAATTTAATTCCGCCCTTCCCTCTCTATCCTCCTTCCTCTATCCTGCCATAACTTACTACCCCACACACTGTACTGTGTTCTGACGTTAGAGTAACTGCCTCCAATGTACATCTGACTTCACAGTCCCCTTTTGGGAACCAGCCCGCTCTGGTCCTGAGACTCCACACTCTCCTCTTCCTAGCAGCCATAGCCCTTTTGGAAAAGCTTTCAAACCTCAGGTCATCTCCTCAAAGCCGTCTCTTGGCTGCCACAGTAGCTGTCCTGAAAAGAAGAATGGATGATCCCCTCATCTATTCTACCATGGCTGCCCACTCCCTTAGGATTCCAATGCTTCATGGGACCCATAACACCTGTCGAGACGAGAGACTGCTCTGGCCACATGTCTTAGACTCCTCTTCCCACCCCAAGGCACATTTCTTGCCACTCCTGAAACTAGAAGCAGTATTCCCTTTGTGGCAAGCATGGGCCTCCTCTTGGCTCCCTTACACCTCAGTCTTCCTCAAAGACACAGTTCATAAACCTTGTCCTCCTGGATGGCTCCCTTACCTCACCCACACCACCAGTGGGTTATAACAGCCTGCTTTCTGCAGCATTCTTTGCCCTGAATGGACACCTCTCTCCTCTGGGGGAAGCTCTCAAGTCTCTGAGACTCTTATGGACAGGGTTCGCTCTCACAGCTCAAGCCTCAGAGACTAGCAGAGGGCCTGGTGCATTGTCTCCGTGCGTGTTGAATGACAAGCGCAAATCAACGTCAAGACATGGAAGGTGTGTCATCAAGCTTCAAAGAAAAGGTGGCATTCACTTCTGTAAGACCTTGTCATAAGAATAGACTTTTTCTTCTTGGAGCACAATGCTATAAATGAGGCCAGTGATTGTCAATTGACTATAATTTTAGCCACTGTTTCCCAGAAGAGTGGCCGATTGTTGCCTAATCTAAGGTTTTGTATATAAACAGGCATTCATTTCCTAATTTAATTGTACTGGTTTTATCATTTTTAACTCCTACTGGCACCAAATTCTAGACAAGTTACAATAGCATTTGTCCCCGGATGGAGGCGGTTTGGAAAACAAGTAGAAATCAAACTGTAGGCTCCTTCCTGTTGAGGTTGAGAATATCTTCAAAGAATTTCATTGTCTTCTTAAATACACAACATGAATTTAGCCTGGACTTCAAGACTCTACTATTCAAATAGGATGGGCTGTCAAGCAAAAAAAAAAAAAAAAAAAAAGTGCCTTTACTTTAGCAAACGAATGGACAAAGGAACGAGTGAACGGTCAAAGAATTCAACATTCATTTTATAAAATCCTTGAAAAAGACATCTGCCCTGCTCAAGACCACCACCTGCCACAAGCCTTAGCGAAATAGGCCCAGGACATCACCCTGGCTCCTGGGCTACCATCCAGAAGATCAAGGATGTCATTCGTCACTGATCCCACACCAAAAAAGTCACAGTTTTTAAGGGTTCAAATATGTGTGACAGGCCCCCAGAGAACACCATCTATGATGACAAGCTGAAACTCTAAAATTAGACAGGGCTGGGTGTGGATCCAAACTGAGCAACCGAGAGCAAGTCATTTACCCTCCCACGGCCTCTCGTTTCAGTCATCTGTGGAATGGAGACAAATCCCCTTTACTCTGAAAACAGTGAGGCGTCGACACAGTGCCTGCACACAGGACGAGCTCCACAAACGATAATGACCAGATTACTGATGCACTTTTTCAGGGCCTGAAAGCCAAGAGTTACCTTCAATGTACATGACAGCTTACCAGGATGTATAGACGCAAAACACTGGCTTGGATGATTCAGCCACAAGTAGCTCCTTTACAAATGACAAGTGTCAGGATCCATGGCCCCAACAGAGAAACCAGGCCACGGACCCTGACAAGCTTCCACCCAAGCATTCCTTCCGAATGTGGAAAGTGTTTCTGAGGTTGTCTCGGCTAGCAACTCCATGGTTCCTTCACTGTTTCTCAGAACCACAGCTCCGCAGCTAGGTGGATCCCACAGGTGATGGAGGATGTCCTCCCCAACTTCTCACCTCCAGAAAGTAGTTGTTCCCACTTACTGGATGAGGCTGTGGGGAGGGTGGCTATGAAGGATGCCTGTATGGCCATTGCCTTGGTCAAGTTTCCGCTGTGAAGAAACAGAAGACTCCGGTTCCAGTTGGCTAAATTCTGGAGCAGCCAGGGAAGGCAGTGCTGTAGTGTCCTGTGAATCATATCCGTGTGCCCTGATGGTACAGGGCACCATCTCAACACTGCTGCACACCTGCTTCTGTGTCGCTGTCACAAAACTAGATGATGGCTGCACAGTTGACTTGAAATACACAGGGCAGACAGGAAAGTTGGCACAGAGCGGAGAAAGACTCAAAGACCAAGGAATTCAAAGAGGAAAATATCTATGAGAGGATCAATAACACACAGTGACTGCACCAACCCGGACATTCGCAAAGATATTGCTTGAGGTGGCTATGGCCTCAGGTGCCCGTCACAGAGCCACTCTACAGCTGTTTCTATTGGGTGCTATCTGCCAAGCACTGCATGAGGAGTAAAGAAAGCCCTAAGACAGAAATAAGACTCATCTCGCTAAGGAACTGCACGCTCTAGAGGAGAGCCAGAAGACTAGTGCAGCCATGGTAGGCTCCTAACTGCTTCTGTGTAGCAACCAGCAAATTAAGGACATACTCCAACCTCCCTGACGTCAGCCCAGCTGGGCATCTCAGTCACTCACCGAGCACCTAGTCACTTCTCCCCTAGAGGAAGCAGACTGTTTCCTCAGCGCTGGTGATTCTTGTCATTTCTACCTCCTTATGACATCTGTACCTGATGCTGCTCTCATGTAATGGTACAGACACATTAGAGAAGAAGTTGCATCAGGTGGTGGTGGCGCACGCTTTTACTCACAGCACTTGGGAGGCAGAGGCAGGCAGATATCCGAGTTCGAGGCCAGCCTGGTCTACAAGAGCTAGTTCCGGGACAGGCTCCAAAACAACACAGAGAAACCAGGTCTAGAAAAAACAGAGAGAGAAGTTGCTTCTATTTAACGGCACATCCTCTACAAAGAGAGAGAGAGAGAGAGAGAGAGAGAGAGAGAGAGAGAGAGAGAGAGAGAGAGATGTTGCTTCTCTTTAGCGGCACATCCTCTACAAAGATTTGGTAAAAAGCCGCTAAAGAACACAAATATGAACCAATGGATGAGGAATAAAAGAGCCATGAAAACTGAAGAAAAATCAATGAAGAATATGTATTTGTCTTGCTTCAGAAATATTAAGGTTATATTACTTATATCATTGGAGAAGAAAATCCACAGGTGGTGCACCCCTAGCATGTGGGAGATGAAAACAAGAGGACCTGCTGAGGCCTCCTAGGACATATGAAACCTTGCTCCATCCTCCCCTCACCCAAAAAATATCAGGGCTGGAGTGATGGCTCAGTGGTTAAGAGCACTAGTTGCTCTTCTGGAGGTCCTGAGTTCAATTCCCAACACCCACAAGGCAGCTAACAACTGCCCACAACTGTAATCCCATGAGATCTGATGCCATCTTCTGGAGTATAGACAAAACAGCCATATATATAAAATAAGTATGAATATTTTAAAAAAATTTTTAAAAAATCACACATGTACACATGTAAATGCCATCAGTTTAAAGAAACAGATAAGAGTTTATTTCACTTTGTTTGCATTTTTTAATATTTTCATAATCAAAGCCTTTTAAGTTTGTCATAGAACTAGAAATCTGCTTTATCCCACTGTACTATTTGAGATATATACTTTGGCTCTTGGCTGTTTACTAAGAGTCAGAGGGAGACACCCTGACAGTGGTGTGGTGTGCTGGGCAATGCCTACCCACCAGAGTCTCAGAGAAAAAGCCTTGGTTTGTAGCACAGGTCAACTCATGGTGTAAACGTTTCTACCATTGCTTAATCCTAGCCATGACGTCACCTAACAGTCAGGAAGGATGGGCCAGCAGAAGCCAGTTCATAAGAGAAGGTCACTTCCGGTAGCACAGGAAGATGACCTTAAAAGACTTCCAGTCTGGCCTCTGACACGTCTTCACATAGGGGCAATATTTTTCAGGTTGAAATGACCACTAACGCACATGTGCACCAAACATTTACTCTTAAAAGAAGCTGAATTTTCTCACGTTTTTACTAGAGGACACTTTGCTGGGTGGGTTCCATTTTGAATCCATGAATTAGAGCAGCATTCTTCTGGGGTAAAAGAAATCCCATTAGAGAAGGATGTCACCAGCAATGATGCCTAGATGATGAACAGCGATGAGTCAACTCCCTGCAGGACTCTGTGCCCCAGCAGCAAGAGTCCAGTGAGGCAGCTGAGATCAAGGGTGATGATGGGTGGAGTTATGACTCTCCCCTGCTGCTCTCATCCATCATCCAGGCCTGCGGAGCCCAGACTTGGCAAGCCCACTCCTGTGCCTCCCCTTCACACTCAGCCTTTGCCACTGTCTGCCTTGGAGCCAGCAAGACTAATCCCATTTCTCTACCTTCAAGAAGCCCAGAACTGTGAACTCTGTTCCTGGCTTTCCCACCAGACTGCAGCTTCCCCACAAACATGCTTGATGAAGACAGAGGCCAGAGGGTCTCTAGAGCTCCCCTCTTCTAGAGTTCTCTGAATTCCAGCAGCACTGGCCTCCCTGAATCCTCAACCCTGTTCACCATGAAATCTAGGTGCCTTTCCATGCACAGGACCTGAGCAGTAGGCTGGCGGCTCGCAAAGAACACCTGGGATGGCCTTTTCTCCCACACTGCCTGCTGGCTCCTGTCGGTAAAGACATTTTAGGAAAGAATAAATCTGGGCCACGACCCCTACTCTCCCTGAGAAAGCATGTTTTCTATTTTTATACTACTGTTTCAGGTCTATCTAGAGCAGAAGCCCCATGGGGACAGGGTCCCCAACTCTGCGCTCACTCTACTCCTCCTGTGGAAGAGACTCATCAGATATGTGTTGGTTGAATTAAAAAACCCTATTGTTCAAAGAAAGAACCCAAATGAAAATACAGGGAAAGTGACTAGCGTGTCCAGAACTGAGCGCTCGATGCAGAGAGTGCTTGAAATGAGAAAACACATTCTTTGTCTTCCTTCCTTCCTTCTTCCTTCCTTCCCTTTTGCTACTTACTTATTGAAACTGAACCTCATGTAGCCCAGGCTAGCCCAGAACTTGCTATATAAACAAGGATGATCCTCTTGCCCCTTCCCCTCAAGTGGTGGGAAGACAGGTACCTGCCACTGATGTCCAACTTACAAAAAGGCCTTTCCACTAAGTCTGGAAAATGCTTCTATTATCAGCCAACAAGGAACCTTATGATGACTTGTTTGGAGATGGGGGTCTTACTATGTTGTACAGATGGGCTTCGACTTCCTGAGTCCAAAGCGATTTTCCTGCTTCAGCCTTCCTGGAAACTGAGACTGAATGCACACGGCCCTTTTGATGATTTTCAGTGGCTGCATAGTAGTCCAAAAGAGCGTCACGGAGGGACGCGAGGGCAAGCTGCCCCACCCTCTCTTTGCTGCTTTCCTGCCCAGTGCTTCCAGGACTTGTACTAAGAGACTGAGCTACTGCCATCTTTGTAAACAGGAACTGTCTCCAGAACTGGCTCTAGCTCTGTTAGCACTGCACTAAATCTCGGCAGCCCAAGGTTCCTCCAACATCTACTTTCCCATCGTCCTGCCAAATGGAAGCACTGGTAAAGACCTCAGGGACCGCTTATTTTGCCACAATGACCTGTCCCTGCCCTTGACTATCTTCTAACGCCAACTCTAATTCTGTCATAGTGTCAGGGCCTCTTCTTACTGACCACTCTATCTTGGTCCCCTTTTCTGCTCTCCTCATGCCCCTGACTGCTAGAAAGCAGAGTTCTCTTTGTCCCTTCCCTTGGTTCCCTTCTCTCTACACTTACTCTCCTGGGCATGCTCAGACCATCTCTGTTTATGTCACCATCCAGAATTCCCTTCCAAGTTCACATTTAAATAACCATCTGCCAGCCTAACATCATCTCTACCAGGTTTTTTTCTTTTACCATGCATAGTAACCCTTATGTTTTTGTGGCATCTGTCTCTCCTCATGGAGAGGGGGGCAGATGCACCCACATTCATCCACCCACATCTCATTTTAAACTTTTCTCTTTTTTAATCCAAAACAGATTTTCTCGCCACCCCCAACATTGCTTCCTCGGTCCAAGTCAACACTCTTTCCCCTGAGTCACAACAGCTGAGCTTACAAACTGACCCCTGCCTTACTTTTGCTCTCTACGATGAATTCTCTAGAGGAAGAACAACCCTTCCTAAAACTAACTAGGTTTACCACTTCATTTTCAAAAACCCTCAGTGGTTATAAGGACCTCCTTATAATACCTGAACTACAAGCAACACCCGGGACAGGGTCGGAAATGGTTTGATGTCAAAGATTATTTATCAAGGACACTCAAGGTCATTGGCTAGATCCCAAGTACTGCAGAAACAAAACATGTGTGCAGCATCACCGACCGTCACTGGTAAGGGGCTGCTGGTCTCTGCTCACGCTTACACCATCTTCTACCTCTCTTGGCCTCGTGTGCTTATCTACAGGTATTTCCTGCTGAACCTGGAATACAACAAACGCACTCCTGCTCCTCCTGTCCCTACGTTTGTGGATCACTTTTCTCTAGTCCCCCACTTCATTCAGGTTTCTGCTTAAGCATCATCTCTGAGACCTTCCCTGACTATTCCAGCTGGAAGAGCTCCTCTGATCCCCTGCCAGCTATGCCTTCTTGCTGGGCCCACATACACTGCATGACAGTACCTGACATTTTTTTTTAAACACAAGGTAATCCTTCAGACCCGGAACTTGCTACACAGATCAAGCCGGACATGAACTCAGACATTTGCCTGCCTCTGCCTTCCGAGTGCTGGGAATAAAGATGTGTATGGCCACACCCAGTGTGACATCGTATCTTGCATGTATTAGTCTGTTTTATTCTCAGATACAGAATCCACGAAGGAAGAGACATGACCTCAGACATGCCCTTTCCACTGAGGTTTGACTAGCATGTAGCAGGAACTACGTCCTTATGTATGTGCACACACAAAAGCACTCACAGTGCTGGGTAACCACAATATTAAAAAGCAAATATGGCAAGAAAGAACTTGTTGTGGGGAACCTTGTTGTGGGGACTTAGCCAAGTAAGACCAAGTCTGGCATAATGGCCCAGTGCTAAACATTAACATTGCTAATGCCTTCGTGTGCTAAGCAAGTTGTAACCCTAAATGAATAAAAAGCAGAGATATTTTTCTAAATACCCAAAGTAATGAGTTTTATTAAAGGCATTTTGATACATATGAGAAAACACGAGACCTAGGTTTTGGGAGACCTTGCCTCAAAGGAATAGATAGAGAGTGACAGGAAGGATACCAAAAACCCTGATCCTTGAAGCATGTACTAGCACACACACATGCATGCATGCAGACAGACAGGCACACACACACACACACACACATGCATATGCACACAGGCAGGCAGGCAGTCACACATGCACACACACATGTATGCACTCAGGCAGGTAGGCAGACACACACGCACACATGCACGCAGGCAGGCAGGCAGTCACACACGCACACACACACATGCACGCAGGCAGACAGGCACACATGCGCGCGCACACACACATGCACGCACGCACACACACATGCATACACTCAGGCAGGCAGGCACACACGCACGCATACACACACACATGCACATGCACACAGGCAGGCAGGCACACACACGTGCGCACACACACACACACACACACACATGCACATGCACACAGGCAGGCAGGCACACACGCACAAACCCCTTTACCCCTTTACATATTTTCTTTTGCTCACAGTTCTGAGGGTCTTTTGCTAAGGCTGCTTGCCCCTATCAGCTCAGGTCTGCACTAAGGCAGGACATCATGGTGCACACGGTGTAGTGAAGCATGGCTGCTCAGGGTGCCTGGGAGGCAGACAGACAGAAGGGGCTAGGGTCAAGAAAGTGGCACCAGCGAGGAACCAAGAATTTTGGAGGACAATATATATATTTATAACATAATACCACTTATAATATGGAATAACAGCATCTCCCTCCCCAGAGTCCTCATGAGGACTGACTTAGTATACAGAAAATCACCAAGACAGTAACAGAGCAAATTACCAATGTTCTATGAGTGGTACCCATAATTATCTGTAGCATTGTTATTCATCCTTACGATCTGTCAAGGCTACAAACTCCTTGAGGACAAGAAGAGCATCTTGCCTGTATTCCCAACTGTTAGCATATCGCTTGGGATCCAGAAGGTATTGCCTGACTTTAACAGCCTACTCTCAACTAAAACAGGTTTCAAGTTATAATATATAAAGGGAAAAAAACAAGATAATTAGCAGAGGGTCAATGGGAAAAAAAAGAAAAGAGAAAGAAAAAAGATCCCACAATTTTACAGCATCAAAACCTGCTTCTTGTAATGGCTTTATAGGGAGACTCAATATACACCCTGCATTATGGGAATTTGTTGGCTTCCTGTGGCAACAGTGGATCTAATCTCAGCCCTTGATCTAGAATTACAGATTTAATACGAAATCTGAGATGCCCCCAATAAATTTCATCTAGCAGTTTACACCAGAATTAATTACCTGAACTTTTTCCAGCCACTAAAACAAGTGCGAGACAGCCTTAACTCGTTCACTGCAGGCCCCTTTTCTATTTTCCATTGCTTTTACAATTTATCTGGGGCAATTACGCGTCCTCCAGATGGAAACTTTCCCTGGTAGGTTGTTCCACTCATGGCCATTTAGAAAGCACTGCTTGCGTCAGGCTCTGCTTGCTGGTTGGATAAAGGGGCTGTTACTTCAAAGCCCATTTTTCTCGGCATCCCATTGCCACGCCTCACCGAGTGCACAGAGCACATGCCTTCTAATGACCTTTCAAAGCCAAGTGCTTTCTGTAGCCCACCAGGTCAGTGGGGTTGCCTTTCCTCGGAGTCCAGACGGAGTCCAAAAGGCTTCACCTCCCTCAGACCTCCAATCATGGCCACAACAGTAACAAGATGCACAATACCGGGGATGCTGTGTACTCACAGAATGATTGCTGGAGCCTCGTGATGAAAAGACTATCATTAAAATTCCATTTTATTGTCAGAATACTGAGATTTTAAAAGGTAACTAACATTTCTGAGTCTCTCCTCTCTTCCGTCCTTCAAAGGACTCTAACAAATCAGTCAAAACAGTTCCTTCATATAAAATAAAGTGCTCTAACTACCACCCTCATTTTATAAAATCAGGGAAAGAGGGAACAGCTGAGCTGTGCAGGTCTGGCATACTTCATGTCCAAAGTTCTATTCTCAGCAACCCCCCTCTCACACACATGTTCACACATGCACACACGCACACACATTCAAGAAATATATGGCTAAGAAGTAAACAGAATTAGAACTCAGGTTCGAGTCCTAATCTATCCCATTGCTTCGTCTGACTGCCCTAGTTAGTCATTTAACAAGGCTTTTCACTGAACCCTCCCCTTCCACTCTGGACTACAGAGAAACCTGCATACTTCTTGTTTACGATTGAAGATAGGAAAAGTAAGAGGAGACAGAAAAGTCCAGGCAAACTGTCTCTCTAAACGGCCTTACATCCCTTTTCTCAACAGACTATACCAAACTGTCCCAGAGTCACAGAGTTAAGTATTGAATCTTTTCTAGAAGATTCTCTAGTGCTTTCAGATCTTTGAAATTTGATTGCCACTGAGTAATTCCAGCCTGTCCTTTTCCAATTCAAGACTGGTTTTTTTTTTTTTTGTTTTGTTTTGTTTTTTTTTTCGAGACAGGGTTTCTCTGTAGCTTTAGTACCTGTCCTGGAACTAGCTCTTGTAGACCAGGTTGGCCTCAAACTCACAGAGATCCACCTGCTTCTGCCTCCTGAGTGCTGGGATTAAAGGCGTGCGCCACCACCGCCCAGCCAATTCAAGACTTTTTAAAACGTGTGCGTGTGCACCGTCGTTTTCCTCAGAGTTGGTTCCCACAGGTTACTCTACTAGACACGGCAGTATATGTGGCATGTTAATGTTATTTTCCTTGGAGCCAGTTTCTCACAGGTTACTCTACTACACGCACCACACCGTGCTCTGCCCCACTCAGAATGTGCAGTTTGAAATGAGGTCTATGTTGCTGAGGCTGGCCGTGAACTTCTGAGCTCAAGCAAGCCTCCTGCATCAGCTTCCTGAGAGGTTGGAGCATGCTCCACCATGCCAGGCACTCAGCTTAGTTTCAGTGAAATTTCACTCATCCTTACAGATGTTTATTCTAAAATTCTCACTAGTAAGAATTATTTTCAGCCAGGCAGTGGTGGCACACGCCTTTAATCCCAGCACTTGGGAGGCAGAGGCAGGCGGATCTCTGTGAGTTCGAGACCAGCCTGGTCTACAAGAGCTAGTTCCAGCGCAGGCTCCAAAGCCACAGAGAAACCCTGTCTCGAAAAACCAAAAAAAAAAGAATTATTTTCAAATGTACACCTAGTGTCCAATGCTGTTTCACTCACTTAAAAGAGATTCACTTATGCCAGATTGTTTTATTTTTATTTTCTCCTTATTTTTATTTTCTGTCTATGAGTATTTACCTGCATGTATGTCTGTGCACCACATGTGTGCAGTGCCCCTGAAGGCCAAAAGAGTGCATCAATCCCCTGGGACTAGAGTTGAGAGATTCACAAGCCAGCTACCACATGAGTATTGTGAATTGAACCCAGGTCCCATGGAAGAGACATTTCTCAAGCCCCCCAGATTTTCTCTCGTCCCCTTCCCCCTGAGATAGGATTTCTCTGTGTAGCCCTGGCTGTCCTGGAACTCTATAAACCAAGCTGGCCTTGAACTCTGAAATTCACCTGCTTCTGCCCACTGAGTGCTGGAATTAAATGTGTGTGCCACTTCCTGCTGGCGCTAGACTACCTAATTATGGCATCTCTACGTGTCTCTTAATCTTTTTAAAAAAAAGAACCTGATTTTAAACACATTTCAAGGAATATTTATATATTCAGAAATCAAAATCTCAAGTTCACTAAAGCATATCAACTAAAAATTGTACTAAGTGTGCCTGACCTGGAACTTAAACGATACATTTCAATATTACAGTAAAAGGTATATCACCATCTAGTGCACGGCTTAGTATGATGGGAAACTAAGCTCCGCTCGTGCCCTAATTGCAGAAACACATTCCTCCCTAATTCAGGAAATAACTGGGACAAATTTATTCTTACCAAGTAAATCATCTATTAAGAATTTCAAAAAATAAACCTACCACAAATCTGCTGAAAACAGTTGTCAGTTTAGAGCTGAACATGCCTGTACCTGCTCCGCAGAGTCATGAGTACAAAACCAGGCATATTTTCCCACGACTTCAATATTCCATAGATTCTGCCCATCTTCACACTTAAAGGGGTATATAAAATACGACATACTGTTTTACTGGCAAGCCTCCAGTTATTAGGAAGATTTAATAGTCTCACGTTAATTGGCCACCGGTATTTCCTCTTTTATATATAGCTTATATCTTTACTGATATATGTTTAAAGATATTTAATTTATAAGCCCTTTGTAAATTAAAGACTCTGTGTTATCATTTATTTTGCAAATATTTATTCTGATCTGTGGTTGCCTTTTAACATAGCTTATGAATTACAGCCAAACCTGTCACTCTTTCCTTTCATGAAAAACGGATTTTTTTTAACCCTTACTAATTGAGATTATAGTAATATATTCTCCTATAAATGACCCATCTGGGTTTCATTCCAGTATAAGTGGGTACCTGTTCTTTTGAATGTTCTATGTAGCACCATGTTCCAAAACTCTTAAGATGATCTACCTGTTCATAAGAAAGCTTACGTGCCGGGTGGTGGTGCACGCCTTTAATCCCAGCACTTGGCAGGATCCAAAGCTACACAGAGAAACCTTGTCTTGAAAAACCAAGGAAGGAAGGAAGGAAGGAAAGAAGGAAGCTCATGTGTGGTACTCATGATTTTATAAACTTAATTGTTTCATCCTCATAAGTTTTCATTTGTCTTTCCAAAAGGAAACTTTAGGCCAAGTCATCCTTTACCTATCCAATCATCTCCCCACCCATATTACATATGCATGGCAAATACCAGCTTTTCAGATATAACAACTGTCTTGGACAGTGTTCTATTGCTTTGAGGAGACACCATGACCAAAGCAATGCTGATAAAAGAAAGCATTTAATTGGAGCTGGTTCATAGTTGCAGAGGTTTTAGTCCATTATTCTCATGGCGGGGAGCATGGCAACACACAGACAGACATGGTGCTGAGTTTTACATCCAGATCCACAAGCGTCAGGAAGAAAGACTCTGGGCTTGGCATGGGCTTTTGAAACCTCAAAGTCTACCCACAGTGACACACTTCCGCCAACAAGGCCACACCTCCTATTCCTTTCAAGTAGTGCCACTCTTGAATGCTGGTGAGCAAGCATTCAAATCTATGAGCCTAAGGAGGGCACTGTTATTCAAACCACCACAACGATATAAAGATGCTAAGGCAAGGCATACCGTCAGGTTTCCCCTTCCTTCACAATGCTCAAGACTGCAGTCACTAAACTACAATGAATCCTAGCGCTCAGTCTTTTAACCGAGGTATATACTTTATCCTTGCCCATAATGTTGTCCATTGTTATATAGACAGCATGGTTAAACAATCAGCAATCATATCTCAGAAATTATAACTTCTATACATTGCCATAACATATTCGATAATTACCGTAATTACCGTAACATTATCGAAGGGCAATTGGACCCAATCTACCAAATTGTTGATAGAAGTTTAGATCTGGAATGGTCCACAAAGGCTCATGTGTTGGAGGG
Organism: Dicrostonyx torquatus; assembly: GCA_028555095.1. Taxonomy (NCBI): domain Eukaryota; kingdom Metazoa; phylum Chordata; class Mammalia; order Rodentia; family Cricetidae; genus Dicrostonyx; species Dicrostonyx torquatus. Next base: position 2,767,813 of record JAQHUG010000013.1, on the reverse strand, counting down.
TTGCTGGCAGAGTGCTGGTCATGCATGCACAGTGCCCTGAGTTCAATCCCCAGTAACACAAGTTTTGAAAAGCCAGACGGGTTTATTGCTACTCCTTTTTAGTGTATACATATGTGCATGACTGCATGTGAGCACATGCATGCCACGACACTCATGTGAAGGGCAGACGCCAACCCCAGGGGTCAGTCTGCCTTCTACCCTGTTTGAGGTAGGGTCTTTGTGCACCCCAAGAGCTTACAGGGAAATCAACAACCACTTCGAATCTCACCACAGATGTACTGTATTACAGGTGAGCAATACTGCACCCAGCTTCAGGGGGTTCTAGGGACCCAAACTCAGGTCCTCATCTATGCTCAGTATGTGCATTAACCATTGAGCCGTCTCCTGAGTCCCCACTGGAAGGTTTGAGGGTGACTGAGGGCATGCCCTTGAAGGGACTGTGGGACCCCAGGCTTTCCCTGGCTTTGCAGCCATGAGGTAAACATTCCAACTGTGAGGTGTGTGACTTTGCCCTGTCACAGGCTCCTGTCATGCTGCTGCTCCCTCAGACACAAAACCCACAGGGCTAACTTGATGAACAAAAGGCTCCAAAACAGCGTCAAAGTAAACTCCTCTTCTTTACAAGTTGATTATCTCAGGTTTTCATTACAGTTACACAAAGCTAACAAAATTGCAAACAGGTACATCTTGTTTGAAAAACTACTTCTGGGATGGGTTACATAGCAGATAAAGAATTTTTGAACAAGGAAATTATTTGCTACATTGTTAACAGTATAAGTAGTTTGGAAACAATGTAAATATTCCAAGACCTGTTAAGTTGATGCTGATACATCTGTACTGAAAACACTAAGCAGCCACAATAGAGAATACAAATGAAGTTGGTCTTTAAATTTCAGTAATTATCTCTATGGCTCTGTAGTTAAGAGCACTGGCCGCTCTTCCAGAGGACCCAGGTTCAATTCCCATCACTGATATGGTAGCTCACAGCTGTCTGTAGCTCCAGTCCCAGGGGATCAGACACTCTCACACAGATATACATGCAGAAAAAAAAAAAAAGAGAGAGAGAAACTATCTCGAAAAAACGGTGTAGGAAGGTGGTTAAGGCACAGAGAGGAACATGTAGTATGATATATGCATGGAGGCACACGTAGTAGAATGGAGTATAATGACATATGTATGATAATGCTATCAAGGAGCTCATTACTTTTTTTTTGTTTTTGTTTTTCAAGACAGGGTTTCTCTGTAGCTTTGGAGCCTGTCCTGGAACTAGCTCTTGTAGACCAGGCTGGTCTTGAACTCACAAAGATCCGCCTGTCTCTGCCTCCCGAGTGCTGGAATTAAAGGCGTGCCCCACCACCACCCGGCCGAGCTCATTACTTTCTATGAGAACTTAAAATTATATTCTAAAAATGACAAGGCCAGGGAGATGGGTCAGCCAGTAAAAGTAACTTCTGTACAAGTCCAATAACCTGAGTTTTACCCCCAGAATCTAAGAAAGCAAGATGCAAGGGGGAACACTTGAAAGCTCAGTGGAGGAGGGCTTCCTGGACACCCACAGGACAGCCAGCCTAGAATACTCAGCAGCAGAAACAAGAGACCAGGTAGCAGGCAAGAATGACTCTTCACCTCCACATGGGCAGCAAAGCTCATGTACACTCACATTTACCCCCATGTCATACTCTCTTCCCCCCCCTGCCCCTCCCTCTCTCTTCTTCCCTACCCCCCTCACACACACAAATTAAGGAATTTAAGAAATGGCATATATAACAAAGGGAGGGAAATAGTAATTACATATATAATTTGCTATTGCGCTTCTAAGGATGTATAAGAATTAGTAACACATTTTCATCCAGGAAGAGAGTGCTGGAATGGTCAAGAGTCTTTGCTATAAATCATTCTATACTCTCAAAAACATGTGTACAAATTCAGGTACAGCAGTACAAAACTATTATCCCACTGCTGGAGAAGCAGTGGTAGGAAGATTCCAAGTTCAAGACCAACCTGGTCAACACAGGCAGTCCAACTTACACACTGAGACCCTGTCTCAAAAACAGAAATGACCTTCTCACACTGTGAAAATACTGCCTACGCAGAAAAAAAAATCTCTAAAGTTTCTACCGGGTGTCTCTGACTTTTCTAACTTATTTCTACACAGCTTCGCTACAACCAAGACAAAGGTCAGCACAGACCGTATGAGGCCGCCTCTGGGACGGCACGGCATGCCGTTCACAGGAGAATTCCTGCAGGTAGGAATGTACTGTAATGATGAAAAGTAACACACAAACCAGGAAATCCCTTATTGTCGGCTGAAATAGCTGCATGCGATACATTCGTACATTGGTGTAATGAATTTGTCCATGCCCAGCATTATCCCACCGGAATGACACATTGCACTACGGATGACAGACAGGTGCAATGCCACAAGACAGCAGGGATTGGTACTTTCCGCTATCATCCTTGTGACTACTGTTGTGTATGTAGCCCTTCCTTAACCAAAGCCACATAGCAGATGACTAGTTTCTCTCGTCAAGAACAAGGAATATAGGCTAATCGTTTAATTAAAAAAATAAACCTAATGAAAACAAAAATCATATTTAATTCCCCTAACCAAAAGACAGTTATTTTTTACCTTTATGTATTTATTTTTTTTTTACTTTTATGTATTTATTTGTATGGTTGGGGTTTGTTTTGTTTTTGTTTCTTTTATTTATTTTTTTAATGGCTGATGGTAGGTTGCCCATGCTATGGTGGAGGGCCCACAGCCACGTATATGCTGGCAGCATTAACTGATTACGGTCTTGAAGGTGTGAGGGGGACTTGGTGTGTGAGTCGGGGAGTGAGAGGAGATTTAGGACGGATAAAGATGCGCCGGATACATGTATGAACCTGTCACAGAATAAATATTTTAAAGAGAGAGATCTTTATTCCAACGTCAGCCAGACACAAGTGATTTCTACATATTCCTCATTTATCCACTTCCTGCTGACTCTGTTCCTCCTAATCCTTTTGACTCAGGTCCTTAGCATTTTCCATGTATGAGATCATGGCCTCTCTATGTAAGGTTAGCTTCACGGCTTCCTTTCCAGTACAGGTGTTTTCTCCCTTAAGAGCTATGCATTATTCGTTCTACTATAATCACACTGGCAACTTCAAAAACCTACACGGCTTAAGGCAAACCAGTGTTTCTCAAGTTTCTTAAGTTAACCCTAAGCAAACTTAGATAGCAGGCATGCATGTGACGGCTGGGCAAAGTGGGAAGTCCCTAGCCTGTCAGTTATACATATTGATGTGGTGAGCTAGGCCATTCTAATCTCCTTTGTCATCTATCCAATAAAGCCCAGAGGGACTTCCTGGCCCTAGATGCAGGAGACTGGCTGGCAAGTGAAAGGAACTGCTTCAAGTCCTAATTGTACAGGAACAACCATAAACAAGGCTTGGGGGAACTGAAAGGCTAACCCTGCTTTTACCAACAGAGACACAAGTGTCCCTGAAAACTTCCTACTGCCTGCCTGGGTGGGGGAACATAATGTGACATTAGAATACATTTTACAGACTGACTTTAGAAACAAATGAAAGTGTCTGACTATGGACATGAGGCATGGCTATGGTGTATATCCAGGTCAATGAAAGCCATGTCACACATGGCAGTTTTTGGTGTGGGGGTTGGTTCTCTCCTTCCACCATGAGGGTTCCAGGGAACCAATGCAGGTTTACCAGGCTCAGTAGCAGATACCTTTAACCTTCTGAGCTGTCTCCCTAGCCCAAACCTCCTTTTCGTGTAAAAAAAAAAAAAAAAGACTTTATAAACACCTCAGATTTAAACAGTTTACAGCACGTGACCTCTACATTTTAGACAGCTGCTCTAGATATTAAACTCAAGAAGCCAGGCGCACATTTGTTTATGAATACTAAACAACAGGACTGAGAGAGAACATGAACTCACAAAGACTGAGGCAGCGTGCTCAGGGCCTACACAGGTCTGAGCCAGCTGAGGTTCAGTGCTGAGAGGGGAAGTAGACACCATCCCCATTCCTACCCCAGAAGCTGTCTCTGACTGATGATCGCTTGCAAAGGAAAACTTAATTTTCTCTAACACAGTCTCACTGGGTGCACAAACCATGTTAAAGGTAGGTTCCACGGCCAGCAGTGGATGGCCAACACACAACAGATTCAATGGTATTTTTTGCCTCACAATGCTGTTTTTTTTTTTAACCTTACAGATCTTTTGCTTATTGTGGTGGTTGAATAAGAGTGACCCCTAATATATATACACATAAACATGCAAACACTCATACACATAAAACAAAAATAAATATTTTAAGTGATCCATCTGTTCATATTATGTTTGTATCTTTTCCCCTTCTTCCACAAGTAGGTTCCAGTATAAGAAACTGCTCAGGAACCAGGACTTGCTGCATGGCTTTATGAAATCTAAGTGTTCCGATGCTGAGGGAGCAGGGTGGGTTTTGGGGAGGAAGGGTGGTATTTGAAATAGGGCCTCATGTAGCTGAGGCTGGCTCAGACTCTCTATGCAGCAGAGGATGGTCTCAGACTCTTGATCACAGGTGCACACCAACAGCAGCAGACGAAAAGTGCTCCCAGGCAGGGTCTAAACCAGTGTTGTGCTTTCTTCTCTATCATGGAGAAGAGTCCAGTTCCTTCCCTGTACTCTGAGCCTGCCCTGCTGGCTTTGCTAGTAGCCAGCACAATGGCAGCAGTGATGTCACACCTCCACCTTATCTCTCAGTTCACTGACCTTTGGGTGCCCAAGCTCCAAAAGCTTTGCCTAGCATCTCCTCTCAGGGTCCAGCCAATATACTACAGGTGCCCGGGTTATATGCAGGGTCTTAGTGGAGGTCCTCTGATGACTCACAGGTTGAGTCCAGCCTTCAAGACTTTCAGCCCAGTCACATGTAACAAGAAGTCTCCAGACGATCCCATCCCCAGCTGCTTGACTCCTTCCCAGCTCTTCAGGTTTTCACAGCTGAGTCCCCAGACTCAAGGGTATGGAATGAACCATCTATGGGGTGCCCTGTTTTAAGTACACAGAATCTTCCAGCAAAATGGATGTTTATAAACCACTAATTTTCGGGGTACACTGTTACATAGGAACCAATAATTATGGCCGAGTTCCAATAGCCAACCGTGTGTTCCAGAAAGGTATGGGGTAGGAGGACATTCGTCTTCCAGCTACAGCTGCTTCCCAATCACCAGCACAAGTCAGAAATCTTTAAGACACATTGGTAAATCCTCAACGTACCAAGCACAGGGGTCAAGCTATACAGTGAGACCTGACTGAAAAGGAAATGAGAGAGGATTCTGTAGACAGAAGTTTCTGTCCTACACAGTCCCACAGCCATTCAGTCCCAAATAAACACACAGAGACCTATATTAATTATAACCCATTTGGCCTGTTGTTCAGGTTCATTACTAACTAGCTCTTATGACTTAAATTTACCCATAATTCTTGTCTGTGTTTAGCCATGTGGCTTGGTATCTCTTCTCAGTAAGGCATTCTCATCTTGCTTCCTCTGCTTCTGGATGAGAACTGTGTCTCTACCTTTCCTCTTCCCAGAATTCTCCTAGTCTGGTTGCCCCACCTATACTTCCTGCCAAGCTACTGGCCAATCAGCATTTTATTAAACACTTGTACACTTTACAGTGTACAAGAGCATTATCCCACAACAGGATTCTTTTACTTTCTCTACATCTTTCCTTAGGGTGTTCCATCAGAATCACAGGGTATAAGAAGAAAGGAGAGGACCTGTTAGCCAAAAGACAGTCCAGGAACACGGCCATGGGAAACTGCAGGACAACAGCTCTGAGAGGGTCTGTGGAGAAGGCAGGCCAGTTTGGAACAGCAATAGGCTCTAAGAATCAGGTTTGAGGGGGCTGGGGATTAACTCAGGGGTAGAGCACTTGCCTAGCAAAAGCAAGACCCTGGGTTCAGTCCTTAGCTGGGCAAGGTGGGGGGAGTTTGAGGGTAGGAGGTAATAGACTATGTTATAATACAGTAGAGAATACCAAAGTAATTACAGACATAAACATACAAATACTTCAAGGGGGGAAAAGCAATTGAGAAAAATGCTGTGTAAGAAAGGGAATGCAATCAATCTTACTTTTTAACTTTGAGAGAGGTTCTCGTTAAGTTGATGGCACCGGCCTTCAACTCATGCTGTAGCCAGGTGTGCCTTGAACTTGTGGGCCTCCTGAGTATCTGCTGTGCATGTCTGTGCTACCAGGTCCACAGAATAACAACATGAGTGGTTCTAACTGTTATATTCAATCTTTACACAAAGCAAGACATTCTTAACCACAACAGATTATAGAATAAAATTTCATCAACTCTGATAATTTTCAAAAATCCCCTGAGAAGTAAAAAGAAATATGCTAGAACTGAGAAAGAAAGAGGAGACATGAGATAAACAGAAAGGACGCAAGGGTGCTCTGGCTGTGGCATCTGTCACCACACCGAGTGTCGGGTTGGCTCTACTGGGCCAGCTGACTAGGTTGGTACCCTGGTTTCCAGTACCCCATGCACATCCCCATCAGAGCTGGGTATGAGATGGCAACGTCCGACCCCGGGGGGCTGTTCTTCCACTATTCTTCTATCAGAAGTGTTGCAGAATATTCCTTTACACTGTGTGAAGACTTGTCACTGTGGCTGGTTTAATAAAGAGCTTCATGGCCAATAGCTAGGCAGGAAGAGGTTAGGCAGGACTTCTGGGGACAGAGAGGACTCAGAGAGGAAGAAAGGCACAGTCACCAGTCACACTTGGAGAAATCATCATTAGTGGTATGAGATAACAAGTCATGTGACAGGACATAGGTTAAAATAAATGGGTTAGGGGGCTGGAGAGATGGCTCAGAGNTGTGCATGGGAAACTTATACTATGCCACTGAGCTATTCCCAAACCCCTACTGACTTAGGCCAATACATTTTTATTTTCCTTTTCAAGAAATGACGTCTTACTTTGTGACCAGTCTGATTAAAACAGTCCTACTGGTTCAGCCTCTTGAATCATTGGGGCTGTTGGCAGACATCACTGTGTATAACCACAAATCATTATTTTTGTGTGTATGTAGTTTGTAACTTTGACTGCAAATAATGCCTTTCTTCCCATTGCTTTTGCTCTGTTGTGCTCTTTTGTTAATGTGCTTTGGCACTACTTAGCAAAAGTGCATTTATTTTAGATCATTTAGTATTAACTTTATCTGTCTGATTCATTCTCTTCCTTTTGTTATGAACTAATTACACTACTGATCTCTTTGTGTTAAGTGTGTTATCATTAACTTAGTGCCACCTAGTATGTTTTCCATTGTGACTGTTGACCACTGAATACTTGACTGTCAAGATGTCAAATTAAGATATATCTTGTAGGTCTGGAGAGATGGCTTAGTGGTTAAGAGCACTGGCTGCTCTTCCAGAGGTCCTGAGTTCAATTCCCAGCAACCACATGGTGGCTCACAACCATCTGTAATGAGATCTAGTGCCCTCTTCTGGACTGCAGGCATACATGCAGGCAGAATACTGTATACATAATAAATAAATCTTTAAAAAATAAATAAATAAATAGGTTAATTTAAGTTATAAGAGCTAGTGGAACAAGCCTAAGCTAAGGCCACATTTTCATAATTAATAAGTCTCCGTGTCATTATTTGGGAGCTGGTGGTACAGAGAAAGACTTGCTAAATGGAAGTATACAAGTAGTGATGTTCCTGCTAGAACCCCAAACAGTAGAGGAATTAATTACTCTTCTCTGTGTTTTTCGTTTCTAATAGTTAAGGAAAAAAATGAAGTCAAACTTTGGATTTCTAAAAAATGTCAAATTGAAAAGTCTTTAGAAAGACTAACAGAAAGAGACATAATACAAATTATACTGTCAAAAACACAAGAAGTGCAATGACAGGCCCCAGACACCAGGAGGACCAGACAGTTACCACAATCAATCCTACACGCAACAATTGTCAAGCCAGACAATTGTTTGGGGGGGCTTTAGATCTTTTTATTTTGGTGTGTTTGTTACCCAGACTGGCCTCAAACCTGCAGTGATTCTTGGCCTTCTCCACCTCTCCTGGGATTACAGGATGAACCACCATGCCCAAGTGGTTGAGCTTTAAGTTTTAAAGAAATGATGTATCAAAATGCATTTGAGAGGAATGAAATTTGCAACATGAGCTATATTAATAATAATTTAACTGTAGTTAAAAGCCATTTCAGGGCGCGGGGGGGGGGGGATTCCAGGCCCAGATGGTTATACTGGTAAATTTTACCAAGTGTTTTAATTTTTTTAATGAGACAGGATCTATGTACCCCAGGTAGTCCTGAAGTTTATATGTAGACTAGAACTCAGAGATACGCCTGCTTCTTTCCTGGGTGCTGGGATTAAAGGTGGGTACTACCATGCCCATTCACCAAATGCTTTTAAAGAACTAACATCAATTAAACAATCTCTCTAGGAAATAGAAGGTTCCCAACCTCTGAGGTCAGCACTAACCTGATACCTAGTCAGACCAAACACAAGACTACTACACAACAAAATGAGAAAACAAAAAACAGACTCTAGTCTTGCCTATCAACATGTGCACAAAATACCTCCACACAGGTATTAGCAAACTAAAGCCAGCAATATGTGCAGGCAACATACTATGACTCAGTGGAATTGGCCTGAAGAATACAGGTCTGGTTCAAGATTCCCAGGATGTCAATAATCTAAAGAAACCCCACATGATCGTACGGCTGATAAAAACCAAAACATCCTAGACATAAAAAAAAAAAAAAAAAAAGCCGCAGCCAACTGAGAAGAATCTGCTCCCCTGCCTCGGGTATTCATTAAAACCTTTTAAGGAACATCTAGCTTCACGTGGCTGAATGCATCCCCTAGAGACTGGAAAGACAGCAAGGGTGTTCACCAATACTTCCTGCTTACTGTTGAAGAATGTCTTCAATTCAGTATGAAAAAAGAGGAAAAACCCACGCAGCTTGGAAGGACAAAACAAGTTGTCCTTATGCACAAGAACTATCTACAGAGAACCCATGAAAACAAGCAGCACAGACTACAGAGGGTAGACTGACTGCAAGGGCTAGCCAGAGGCAGTGCCAAACAACAAACAAAGAAGCCAGGCTAGTGATGCTCACCTTTAAACCCAGCACTCAAGAGGCAGAGACAGGCAGATCTCTGAGTTTAAGGCCAGCCTGGTCTACTTAGTGAGTTCCAGGACAGCCAGGGCTACATAGGGGGACCTTTGTCTCTAAAAAACAAAACAACAAAACCAAAACATTCATAGTGCAGCAAATAGAGTCAGTTTGACTGCATGCTAAATAAATAAATTATATCCTTTGAATAGCCCGTCATCCAAGCATGCTGTCCGAAAGAAGTCAGTACACAAAATTATATTCTAAAACCCTGAAGTCGATGTAATGACATCATCCTTCCACAATCCCTGTCCCTGGCAAGTGTAACACACTTCTAACTAAGGAAAATGATACAGTTAATTAAAAAGGTACATCAAAATCTGATAGGATATGGCCTACATGCCCTGAAATTGTGATTCTATATGGACGCTAGCCAGATGTGACAGTCCATGTGTGTAATCCAGCACGCGGGGGACAGGAGGAACAGAAACTGAAAGTCATCCAGTGGTGACCACGATGGGCTGCAAGAGACCTCGTTTCAAAAAAAAAAAAAATTAAATTAAAGTAAATTTAAATAGTTTCAACATTACCTAAGTTATATTGGCAAAAAGGAGGAAATCTGGGGCCAGAGGAGCAGAGGAGGTGTGCAGAGCCTTTCGGAGCCGTAGCAAGAGCCTCACCTGCCACAGGGAGTTAAATACAGATGAGGAAGGAAGCAGGGTGTGGGGCGCAGGCCACTGCCATCCAGACCCATCCCACTCACTCCTGAGGTAGGCTGGGAAGTCAACAGCCAGATTTGGGGGCTGGGGAGATAACTCAGTCTGTAGAGTGTTTGCCTTAAACACACGATGTCAAGGCCCAGGTCCCATGGGTGGGGGGAAGGTTGAGTGGACGTGGTGGGACACTTGGAACCCCAGCACTGTGAAGGCAGAGACAGTCATATCCCTGGAGCCTGCTGGCTAGCCAGCCTAACCTATGAGGTGAATTCCAGGCCAGGGAAAGATCCTGTCTCAAAATTAAAAAAAAAAAAAAATTCAAGGTAGATGGCACTGAAGACTAACACCCAGGGCTGTCCTCCACTGTCCACATGGACATCCACATATGTGCACACACCCACACAGAGACACAAAAGTTCCATTTCTCGACCCTACTGGAGCTAAGAGCTAAAGTTCTTGGTGTGGTTAGGCCCACCAATCCCATGTGTGGTATGAAGGAAATCAAAGGCCAGCTTCTGCTGCTTGGGCAGACGGGCACAGCCACGTTATTGGATGCTTCTGCAGAATCATTAGAGCAATATGCGGTGTCTAGGAACTAGTTCCGTGTCAAGATGTGTGCGGTATGACCTCGATGTGATTCAAGACAGATGAGCATGATTCCCAAACTCAGGGTGTTGGAGGGAGTATGGGATCCTAGAGATGAAGCTCTTCTGGGGACAGGGTACATGGGGAAGCAAGCGATTCTGCAACCCAGACCACAGCAAATACAACAGACCAAACAAAGACACCAAACTCCGGAGTTATCAGACAGCAGGACTCTTTGGAAGAAAGCAGAACAAAAGCTATAGCAGTCTAAAACCATTTCAACAGTTAAAGGTTGAAATGGGATCAACTAGCCCTGCTAACATACAACTAAGAACAAAGGTCTTAAGCTTTTTCCCAGAAAAGGTCACACTCAGAAAATCAGATAGCAATCCAAAGGAAGTCTGGAAACACTCAGCAGCCAAACTAGATCAATAATCACTGTCAGCACTGGATATACACCAGACACTGTGCTCTGAGAAAACCTAATGTCACCATCTCAAAGAGGCGATGCACCAGCTACTCATCAAGTGAAATTTTCTGAGTTTCAAGATCTAGAAACCAATTCAAATAAACACAACAAGGACAAGAGACTACAAGAGAGCGAAGAAACAACTCTATGGTATTCTCTTGGCCAAAGGGCTCTGCTCAGAAGGACCCACGGAAGGAGAACAAAGTCATCTACCCATGCTGCAAGGCAAGAATCCATTTGCCTCCTGGCATGTGCTCACCCTGGTGAGGCTGTAATTATGGCCCCATTTTCTAGAGGAACATAAGCTGGGAGAGATTAACTTGATTTACTCACAGCTGCAGAATGATGGAGCCAAGGCTCAATTTCCAAGGCTTTTACGGGCAAAGGTACACACGTGGCAGGCTGCAGAACTGGAGATGGCCATGGAATCACAGTCCCACTCACAGACAGGCAGGCATGCACAACTCAACCTCCCAGCAGAGTTAGCTCCCAGGAAGATTGGTGCCCCCACCCCCACCTCCACCCGGTACAGTACCTGAGCAATCTTTAGCAAACGCATTTACTTTGGGAGCAAGGAAACGATGCCCAAGAAGGAAATTTCTGCCTCTGAAAGCTTCATCTGCTTTAGATGCAAAGATTATTTGCTCAAACTGCCCACAATCATTTGCTCAGGAAATATGCTATAGATGCACTTGTAAATAAGTGTGCATAAGAGATAACAGTGGTATATTTATACATTCAGGCAGAGAGAAAAGCTGAGTTAAATTTACCTTTAATCTATGGAGAAAATGGCTTGCTAATAACAGAGTTCAACCATCCCTTTAAAATTAAGGGTTGCTGATGCCATCTGTGGTGGCAGATGCTTCCACCCTCAACATCAGGAGTCTAAGGAGAGAGGGTCCAGAGTTTAAGGCAGCTGACACAGTGACACCCTCTCTAGAAAAGCTGGGGAGACCATATTGCCAGTTAAGCAGTTAAGAACTTTTTCTGGCTAGGCAGTCGTGGCACACACCTTCAATCCCAGCACTTGGGAGGCAGATGCAGGCAGATCTCTAAGTTCAAGACCAGCCTGGTCTACAGAGCTAGTTCTAAAACAGCCAGGGCTATCCAGAGAAACCCTGTCTCAAAAAACCTCATGATAAAAATAATAATTATTATGAAAAGAAAAATTGAACTTCTTCTAAGTAGCCCCAAGTACTTGGATCAAAATGGGGCCGCATATTGCTCTCTCCTGTCCCTCACATTGAGTGCTCTCTCTACTTGGAAGCTTAATGGAAATAGAAGGTGCCATCAGGATTGTCAGTGATAAACGACACTGGTCCTATGGTCACTAGTCACCACAAAGCACCAGAAACTTCATAGTGAAATGGGTGACAAGGACATTAAAGCCAATGCTTCAGGCTTGAGAGATGGCTCAGAGGTTAAAAGCACTTACTGCGGACACAGAGGACCAAATGGCAGCTTTCAATGGCCTGTACCTCTAGCCCCAGGAGATCTGATGTCTTTCTCTAACCTCAGCAGGTTTCTGCATGCACGTGGTGCACATACATATACCCTTTATACTCAGGCACACACACATACAATTTTTTTAATTACATTGTTTATTCTTTTATACTTTGGTTTTTGAAAGGACAGGAGTCAGTTTATCTATATTGGTTCATTGGTAATTGGAAATAATATTTTTCTTTTTTAAAATGAATGTATTTTATTTGACCACTACATATATTTTTAAATTTTTATTTATTCTTTGCTTATACAATACATTCCAACCGCAGCTTCCATTTCTCCTAGTTCCCCCCACATCCCCTTTCCTCCAGATCTATTCCCCATACAACCCCCATCCCTCCCCCTTCTTCCCCCAGAAAAGAACAGTCCTCTCAGGTATATCAACCCAAAACAGCACAATAAGGTACAATAAGACCAGGCACAAACTCTCACATCAAGGCTGGGTGAGGTATCCCAGTAGGAGGAAACAGGATCCCAAGAGCAGGCAAAAGAGTCAGAGAGACACACCATCCCCATTATCAGAAGTCACCCTAAACCACAGGATAACAAGAACACATGCAGATGACCTAGCACAGACCCATGCAGGCTCTGTGATTGCCACTCCAGTTTCTATAAGCTCTTTGTGAGCCCTGCTTAGTGGATTCCATAGCCAGTAAGCTCTTCCTATGTCCTCAACACCTCTTGATCCCACAGTTCCTCCTCCCCCTCCTCCTTGGGGTTCACCAAGCTCCAAGAAGAGGGACCCAATGGAGACCTCCAACCTGGGGGCACTCTCTCCTCTCTCTCTCTTCCCCCAACATGAGCGATAATACAAGTAAAGAGGTCAAGACCATGGTGGGGATACCCACAGAAACAGTTGACCTGAGCTAGTGGGAGCTCACTGACTCTGGACTGACAAGACGGGGGAGAATGGGATGGGACACCTGCATAGGACCAAACTAGGTCCTCTGAATGTGGGTGACAGTTGTATGGCTGGGGCAGTCTGTGGGGCCACTGGCAGTGGGACCAGGATTTATCCCTACTACTTGAACTGGCTTTCTGGAGTCCATTCTCTTTGGAGAGATATCTTGCTCAGCCTTGGTCCTGTCTCAAAGTGAAGTGCCAGACTTTGTTGGCTCCCCATGGGAAGCCTTACCCTCTCTGAGGAGTGGATGGGGATGGGGAATGTGGGGGGAGCGGGGGAAGGGGAGGGAGGAGGAGCTGGAATTGGTATGTAAAATGAGAAAAGATGGTTTGAAAAAAAAGAAAGAAAAGAAATGGCAATAAAAAAAAATCAAAGCATCAAAAAGACACAAATAGTCCTATAGGAGTGATGGGTGCAATGCCAATATTAAGGCCGAAGGAGTAGATTAATTCTTTGAATAAATGCAAATATAGCCAGAGGCATTATGAACATCATGGCAAACAGAAACTTCTCTGGTGCCAGTTATCTGAAATGTGCCACCCCAGATAACAGTTCCAAGTTGCCTGAGTGATTGAAAAGTTGAGTCCATTTGTGAAAATGATACCTTAAAAACATAGTGGTTAGGATAGTTCAGAAACCTAGGGTAGAATCAGATGCGACTGACAAAACAAACAAACATCGAAATAATTCCTAAGGATGTTCTGCTATACTCAGATTGGTGCCTAGTTCAGTCTTCACTGGAGAGGCTGCCTCCAGCAGTCGACAGAAGCAAACTCAGCATACAACTTTTATTAATCCCAATACTTATGCGAACAATTCTTTAAGCAGAGTTAGTCATAATTCACTCCAAGAATCAATATAAATCAAGAATCTTTTCAAACATACAAAGGACCAAATAAACCTTTATTTACTGAAGTAATCCTCCCTCCTGCCTCACCAACCCCCTGCAAAAAAAAAAAAAAATGACAAAAAGCTAACCACATTAAAGTGTTTAGAAAAGAGCACAGTTACTTGCCAAAGAGTAATCCAGCCTTTAGTAGTTACCGCTCAAAGACAATGCTTTCTGAACTATTTGAACTACTGGGATGGCCAAGAAGGTAATGGAAGGTTCCCCTGCTCCTCCTGACCTACTTGCCAGGGCACAGGAGCAGAGGCCTGATTACACACATGGGCAAAAGCTGCTTGTGAAAGAAGGCAGACTCGCTCCTATCCACCGAGTGGAATATGGTATCCAGAATTTAAATTGGGCCTGTCTTGTACACTCAGGAAGCCAAGAAAATAAGAAGAGCCAATCTTACTACAAAAGCCATTGTCACCTGACATCTGGAGTTGATATTGGGTGCTCACTCTGCATTGTATACCTAATATTCCTGATCTGCTTAACTTTTAGAACTCAAAACCTTCCCTTTTGAAAATAACCATTCACAAGTGACTTCTGGAGCAGTTGAGGAGAAAGAAAGCTGCTGGCCAGTGTTACTAAGTCTTGATTCCTAGGAATCAAGCTCACTGACCAATACACCATCATGGCTTCCAAACTGGACTGAATGCTCTTACCCTCGATTATGGATGGAATAGTTAAATGTTGGTTTTAAGTACAGTAACGGCAAAGAGAAAAGGTGCATTTTATAAGTTGGGTGTTTTAACCTAATTCACCTTTGTGAAGTTAGCAGCGAATCACTAGGTAAGCCCACTAGGTGCTCCGTCTGTGCTGCAGAACCTGGATAGCTCCTAAACTGTGGCCAGCGCATCTGTGTGTGCACAAGACTGCATTTGTCGTCAAGGAAAACTACATGTTTTGTTTAAGAGTCTCAAAATAATATGTAAACAGCGGGGGCTAGAGAGAAGCCTCGGTGATTAAGAGCACTGGCAGCTCTTCCAAGGATTCCAGGTTCGATTCCCAGCACCCACATGGCAGTTCATAACTGTCTGCAACTCCAGTTCCAGGGATGCAGCTCTGGCTTCTGGTCTCCATAGGCACTACTCTGCTCAAATGTGGTACGGAGACTACACACAGACTCCCATATACATAAAATAAAATTTAATGCTATTGAAACAAAACTTGTCTTAAACCACAGACTTAGGCAGGGATGTCCAATCTTGGGACATTGTGATATGACAGTGTCATCTACAATGTATCTGGTGGGCCACATTCACAGCTGTACTGGGACACCTATGGGCCACCCGCCACAGGTTGGAAATGACTGATGAGGATTTCCTTATGGCCAAATGAAGCCACTTTTGGAACATGTATGTTAATTTCCATTAGATCAGGTTTATGTGCAAGTTTATCAACGACTGATTATGTAATTTCCACATCAAATAAGGTAATATATGCAGGAGCTCCCAGAATCACCCAAGGCCATGCTGCTAGCCTGCATCCCGAGGCCTAGGAGAAGACAGTGTGCCCCGACGCCTGCTTCACTCTCTTTGAACCTTCCGTTTCCTGTTGTCTGAGAATAGTATCTGTCCCACATTTCATGCAAGTATTGGCAGTGACAATGCTGAACCAAAGCAGCTAACATTTGTGAGGTACTGGGCCATCTTAGTGCCATTCTCAGCACAGTGACAAAGAGTATCAGTGCCCCCCAAACAAAACACCAGGGGCTGGTGAGATGGCTCAATTCATAAAAGCACTTGCTACATTAGCATGAGGATTTGAGTTCTGATCCCAGCACTATGTAAAAGGATGGGTGTGGCCGCACACTGTATCCCCAGCACTGTGGGAGTGGAAACAGTGGCTGTGGCTTACAGGCCACCAGCCTAGCCCCAGGTTCAGTGAGAGACCCTGTCTCAACTGAATAAGGCAGAGTGATAGAGCAGGACACCCAGTGTCCCCCTCTGACCTCCACATATACCTGTACATGTACAGAGGTAGATAGATAATGACAGAGATAGATCGATAGATAGATGACAGATAGATTGAGATAGATAGATAGATAGATAGATAGATAGATAGATAGACAGACAGACAGACAGACAGAAAACTGAAAATAAAGCCCACAAGGCCTTTAATCCCAGGAACTCTGTGAGTCCCGCCTGGTCTACATAGAGAGTTCCAGGATAGTCAGATGTTGGAGGAAGGCTGCTTGTTTGTTCCCAGCTACTCAGACACGAAATAATCACACAGAAATTTTATTAATTAAATCACTGCTTGGCCCATTAGCTCTAGCTTCTTATTGGCTAACACTTACATCTTAAGTCAGAGATATAGAGAGAAACCCTGTCTCATAAAACCAAAAGCCAAATAAAGCTAGCATCTTACAGGAGGAGTCATGGGGAATAAATAGCAAAAGAGCACACAATACACACAGTGCAGGGCACTGGGGCCTTGAAATTCTCATACATCAGCACCCCAGGAACCCCACACATCTCAGTGTTAACGCCTTAATTTCTTCCCACGGGCTGACCCTAGCTAATTTGCTTCCCCTCTCTCTCTCTCTCTCTCTCTCTCTCTCTCTCTCTCCCTCCCTCCCTCCCTCCCTCCCTCCTCTAAGTCTTTTTTTCCCTAGTAAGCTCAGCTAATGATTTCAACCGCTCTCCTCCTCAGGCTCATTTAACACAAACAGAGCAGACACCCTGTGTCTAAAGAGGGAGGCAAGCTATTATCGCACACTGCGACTTTGTGTCCTTTTTCAGTTACATGTATATAGCTTTCAAACCATCACATATAATAACATCACATTTTTAATTAACTCTGGAACCCTAATACTGATTGGGCAGCCTTCCACTGAGACTCTCATTACTGCAAAATTATTTTGCACCAAACAACCAGAAACTCACTCAAATGCGGTTTTTGTCACATTCCACATTGGAGCTATGACTACACTCCATAGTTGGCTAACTTCAAGACTCACCACCCTCATGGGGCATGCCTGCGTTCATCTTTGCCTAGCCATTTCTTCGGGGCAGACTTGCCCTCGGTCACATTACCCTCACTCAGCCCGTCTGTAGATGTGAATGTCGAGGCTGCGTCTCCTCCTTTTCCTATCTTCCAGGCCTTGTTACTTCCACAGAGACCTGGCTTTCCTCTCTGAAGTGGGTCTCTCTAGCGCATCTTAGCACGTGACTCAGACTGGCGCTCAAGGTCTGCCAGTGCACAGATGGTGTCTAGTCTCCTGAGATGCCGGGTAAAAGGTTTTGCTCTTTGACAAGCTCTGGCATCAGACTCGATTATTTCTAAGCCTTCTCTGGCTGACCTCAGCTATACCAATCCCTCAGCGGCCACTACAGCCTCTCCACCTGGCCATTCTCTCTGTCACCCCAACTCCTCTCCTGGCCGCTGGGTCTCTAAACTACTCTGATTTTCTCCTCGGAATCTTCTCCAGCAGCTCTACGTCCTGCTCCCATTTTAAACATAACTCACATTTGCCCCTCGGCTCTCAGGCGTGCTCCCTCTTAGAATACCATTTGCATCCCCGCCCGACCTTTACCCCAAACCTCCCATGCTCGTGCTCTGCCCTGGCTGCAGTCTCAATGTCCCCCACAAGCTTGTGTTTTGAATGCTTGTTGCCCAGCTGGCACCGTTGTGGCTGTGGAGCCTTTAGAAGGTGGATCTCTCTGGCAAGCTAGGTCTTTCAAGGTTATAGCTGCCTCTGCTAGCAGTTGTACTGTGCCTTCTGGTCCACTGCCATGTCTCTCCCACATTTTCCCAACACCTTAGTCTAAAACTGCCTGCCATGCCTTCCCCAGCAAGATAATAAAAACCTTCCAACTATGAACAAAATAAATTCTCCCCCATAAGTTCATTAAGACAGTTTGGTCCCAGCAATGTGAAAGCAACCAGTGTTTTCTCTGTCTACAATTCCTAGACATTTTACATGTGATTGAAAAGCTGTCTGTTGTATATACACAGAGCCTACCTTATTCCCCCTTCAATGTCCACACAAAATCACTGCTAATTTCTTGGCCAGCTTCTACCAAATCACTTTCTACCCACTTGGGAACAACACAGAACATTTCCAAGTTACATTGTGGAAACTGAGCTCTCACTAACTCCTATAGCAGTTTAGTTGACTGCTAATGGGGGGTGGCCCACAAAGTGCCCCAAGCCCCCTCATACACAAGGCTAAACCAAGGCACTAGTCTTTGTACTCTGGGAAATTTTAGTGGCAAAGCAGGTGTGGACACTGGGACAAGCTTGCTCTCTGTGGACCGAGATGGCCCTGAACACCATGGCACATCAGGCCAGGAGACGCTGCTGCCTAGCGGTGAGACACATCAGGGGGCGAGTATGTACAAAGGACTGTAGTCTCCAAGCTGACCTCTGACACTCTGAGCCTGAGTGTACCAACAATCAGGGGAGCCCACAGGGGGCAGGACCTGTTTGCTCTCTGGCTAGAAGACTCATGAGGCCCTCTGTGCTGGAGAGACGGTTTAGTGTTAAGAGCACTTGTTTTTGCACAGGTTCCCAGCACCCACATGGTGGCTCACAACCCCCTGTAATTCCAGTTCAAGGGATCTGATGCTCTCTCCTGAGCTCCATAAAAAACAGCACACATGGTGTAGTGATATTTCACTGTATTTTAATAAATAAAGCTTGCCTGAAGATCAGAAAGTAAAACAGCCACACTGATCAGTCATATAGACGAGGCAGTGGTGGCACACACCTTTAATCCCAGTACCACACTAATTAGCCATAGAGGCCGGGCAGTAGTGGTACATGCCTTTAATCCCAACACTAGAGAGGAATATAAAATGGGAGGAGGCAGGTCTCACGCTCAGTCTCAATCTGAGGATTCGTGGAGGCAGGATCACCATTTCAGTCTGAGGTAGAGGGAAGAGCCAGTGGCTGGTTGCTTTGCTTTTCTGATCTTCAGGTTGAACTAGTGTCTGTCTCTGGGTTTTAATTATTTGTGCTACAATGTGGTGAACAGACATACATGCAAAAACACACACACACACACACAAAAATAAACAATAGCTGGGTGGTGGTGGCACACACACACACACATGGGAGGCAGAGGCAAATGGATCTCTGAGTTCGAGGCTAGCCTGATCTACAGAATGAGTTTCAGGACAGTTGGGTAATTTAGAGAAACACTGTATTGAAAAAAACAAAACAAAAATAATAATAAAGTAATTAATCAAATATAAACAAGGGAGAGAAACCTAGTTCTTTCCAAGTTCTTTCTTTTGGTGTTTTTTTAATGATTTATTTATTAACTTTATTAATGTTAATTTTCCAAACATCCCAAGGTCTATTCTGTAATATAAATTTACTGAATATAAATTCAAGCCACAGTGCAGGAATAAGCTTAAGCTGTATTCCCTAAACACTGCAAGTGCTGCCATCTAGTTCCGAACACAAACGCTCACATACACAAGAAGAATCCCTTGTGTCCAGCTGCTCAATTATCTCAAGAGTCAAAAATCAATACACTGATGAAAACAGCTGGCTAAAAAGCCCTGGAGTCGGCCATCCAGCTCCTAACCAAAGCTTTAGTTCTGGTGGCACTTGGGGAAGGCAGCCAGACCTCCAGGGGAGCTGCTCCCTTCCTGAAAACTGGCAGTGGTAGGTACTTTTCCTTCCCTCCACCACATCTCTATGGGAATTTGCTTGCCATACAAAGCCCAATAAAAATCTTTCATCTTCTGGAGATGGAATCATGGCAGCTTTCCTGTGACAAGCATTTATTGTGTGGTTACTACAGGCTTCAGGCTAACCGGTAGAACAGATATGGTTCTTGTCCTCTGTAGAACTTACAGCCTAGTGAGATGAACCGATAACAGACAACGGCAATCAGTGCGTTAGGAAAGACAAGCAGCAGGCTGCTAACAGAGGAGACTCAGGGAGGGCCTACCACAGTAAAGGACCTAGGACAGTGGCATCTAAAGGGACATATGAAGGACACAGCAACTCTGAAGTTTTTTTTCTTTTACCTATACATTTGCACAGATAATTGATTTTTGGTCAAAAGCTCCAAACTGGAATGTTCTTTAGTATGTAGCTGGCATGTTGAATATAAGAAAAACATATGCATTTCCATTTGCCCTTTATCTTCCAGTGAGGTTGCCCCCAAGACAAAGCAAAGCCGGGTGACCTCTATTCTTTTCTAGTCCAGGGATGGTAAAAGGTTTGTTGTGTGATTTGTCTTCCAAGTCTTCAGGTATGAAGACAACAGCCTACTAAGCCCCACTGTCCTTAACACAACAATGACAATAGTGTGCCTGCCACTGACCCAAATGGCAGAGCTCTAGGGCCTGCAATCATGTATATTATATCAATATTTCAACATTATTGAGATGAACACAATTTTTCTTCACAAGGAAACTCAAAGATCCTTAGAGGAAGTCATCAAACCATAACAGAGCTACAGTCTGAGGACAAACTATGCCCAGTTGACATACTAATATCCACAAGAGAGTAGCTAATGAGAGCTGGGTATACTGCAGCCATCTGATGTGCTACACTCTAGTCAGGTGGGAGCAGCTCCTCGGGGAACTGTGGTTAGAGCTCAGTCCTCCATTCTTAATCTTAGGATGGAGAACAGAACAAGAGCCTCTCTCTACACCCACTCCGAAGACATAATCAATCAAAAGCATGCAGGGCTAAGACTGGAACTCAATTAGTAGAGGGCATGCTGAGCCAGCATCAGTGGTTCTCAACCTGTGGGTCATGACCCCATAGGGATTGCGTATCAGATATTTATGATTCATAGCAGTAGCAAAATTACAGTTATGAAGTTACTACAAAATAATTTTATGGGTGAAGGGGTCACCGCAGCATGAGGAACTGCATTGAAGGATCGTAGCATCAGGAGGGTTGAGAACCACTGCCTAGCATGCATGAAGCCCCAGAGTCAATCCCTAACACAGCATGAACCAGGTGTGATGGTGCATGTCTGTAATCCCAGCATTCTGGAGCTAGAGGAAGGAGAATCAGAAGTTCACAATCATCCTCGGCTACATACGAAGTTCAAGGCCAGTCTGGAACACAAGAACATACATGAGGTTGTCTTTTAAAAAAAAAAGTGAAAATTTAATTAATAGCCTGGTAAGTTTTAAGATGAGGTTCCCAACAATACCTCAAAATGCCAAAACACAGCAGTAGCACAGTGTAAGAGAAGGCCAGGTTCCCATTTAGTCTTCCAACAAACTCTTAGGATACTTCCAACATGGAGTCAGAGAGACAAACTGCCTCCCTGGAGCTTACAGAAGAGGGCTTGAAAACCATCACCACTACGCACTAAAACACACACTGTAGCAAGGTTCCAAGGTGGACACCTATCCCACACTTGAGGGTTTGTAGGAATCTGCCTGTCTTCAGTCCTGCATGAATCTACAAGGTTCTTCCTGATCTCAGCTTTCTGTTTACTTTACACCCCCCCCCCTTAATCCACTGTCTTTCTGATGATCGTGCAGCATGCTTTTGCCTATTTGGGGATCAGATTGCTTCAGTATCCTTCTCAGCCCCCTAAAGACTCCATCTGCAAATGACTTGATGTCAACCATTCTGTTCTCAGTGATCACTCTTCTGAATCTCCCTCCTCTCAAGAATGTCAATAGTTCAGAGGGATTCTTTCAGAAAAGTGGAATTTAAGGCTAAAACTGGCCCATGGTGCCACCGGAGAGGTGCCAGGAGTCTCTTCTCTCCCACAGTGAAAATATATTGCACACTGGTGACTTGGTCATAATTATCATCCTCAAAGCAGGGGCTAAATTCCAGAGGGACCAATTCCAATCCACTAGATGTTCTCATCATTTCAACTGGCCATACTTTGCTTCTCTTACTCCATAATCCTAAACTACAGCGAGTTATTTCTTACAAGATGGCACACCAAAGACTTTCACAGCGGGAAGAAGCACTGCAGACCAGTCACTGGGTGCAGGGTTTGCAGACCGCGATCCAGGAGTGCCAATACAAAGCACTCAGATTTAAGTCATGAAGACTTTAGCAGAGAGTTCCTCCTGCTTTCTAAGTGCTTGCCCTTTTTAGTCACTGTGCTGTCACTCTGTGAAGGGCCTGTTTTGTTTTGTTTTTAATTTTATTTATTTTTTTATTTTATGTGCACTGGTGTTTTGCCTGCATGTATGTCTGTGTGAGTGTGTCGTGTGTCAGGTCCCCTGGAACTGGAGTTACATGGGAGTTACCATGTGGGTGCTAGGAATTGAACCTGGGTCCTCTGTCAGAGCAGTCAGTGCTCCTAACCACTGAGCCATCTCCCCAGCCTGGAACTGCCGTTTTAATTGCAGCTCACAGCGTCCACTGGGGCAAACCTGCTCCAGTAAGTGCACTGCAAGGTCATAACCAGCATCCTGCCCAGTTCAACGCCAAGCGCGGCTGAAGCGCATTTACCCGTTCAGGCTCAAACAGGATTACACTCAGCTGCGCAATGACAAACTTGAAAGCATGTCTCTGTCAATATGGTATGTTAAAATCTGAGAGCCAATTTAAAGAGTTTCTTGCTTTTTTGTTTGAGGAAAATAGACAGATATTAGTCCCCTACCCCTGACTACCATTGTGTGTTCAACTAAGGGCTGCATCCCTCCAGCGACAGGAAATTCAGCATCTTCCATGCTGTCTTAAGACTTCCATGGCCAGCTGTGTCTTAACTGAACAAATGCATACACGCATGCACGCATTCACGCACACATGCATGCACAGTGGCTTCCATCCACAGGGCACAAATCTTTCTTTACAACTCTTTGACAGCTTGACTCTGTCCTCGTTCAGGCCCTGGGATCTCCACAGCAAACACTTTGTTCGCCCTCAAGTGGCTACCTCTAGACACATGTCAAAATCCCTGTCCTGGAACTGGTCTCAATCCTATGGCTGTCTCCACCTCAGCGTAGACCAGCGCAGAACTGCAGGCCCCTCCCACTCTAGGTGCAGTGAGATGTAATTTTGTTGTTGTTGACACAGCATGACTGACACACGTTTGGTTGGGGACCAACACCCCCAATGCTACTTCTAAGCCGCATACCTCGCAGCAGCATCTAGTGCTTACTTAGGCCGTAGGCTCTATGACCAAAACTTAACTCAAAGTTAACTAATTAAAACTAACTTTATAGTAACTAGTCCATCATTTTGGTCTGACCAAAATATAACTGCGTTCCAGTTTAGACGTGGAGCTGTCCTCTGGGTCTCCATTTGTCACACGCACCCCACTGCCTGCATCCAGAGAAAAAGCCTCATCAGGCTTTCTGCGTGGGGCCACAAACTCTACCACACATTTCAGCTCCTCTATCCAAGTCACAGAAAACCATCTAACACATACTCCTCTAGAATTCAGTTCTTCTCCAAAGCGCCAATGATGAGGTAGCTCACACCCACCTGCAACTCCATCTTCAAGTGATCTAACGCCCTCTTCCAACCTCCATGTGTGGCAGGTGCGAACATAATGCACAAACATGCATGCAGGCAACACACTCATACATACCAAATAAAGCAATAATAAGTCTTTGGAAATTATTTTTTAAAAGTTATCTCACAGAGGTTTAATCATAAACACCATTTGGAAGATTAACCTGGCATCAACCAGAAAGAAAAGTTAGGAAAACAGAAATGGAAACACACTCAGGACTGTAAAGGCTTCTCCTTCGTTGTGCTGAGGTACAAACATGAGGTGCAAATTACCCATGTTTTACTGACTCCGAGATGACAAGATGAACCCCTACCACGAAGGCACTCAGATTGCTGCCCCCCACATAAGCCAGGGCCAGCCCCTCCATTCCACAGACGTGAGAAGTGCAGCTCTGACCACCAACAGAACATTGCAGCAGCATTGAGCCTAACACGACTTCAAGCCAGGCAGGGCTGTTTGGGGGGGCACAAAACACAGCAGCTTCCTGACCAACTACGCCACATTTCTCCAGCTCTCTCCACCTGCAATGTGGTCTCACATGCTCCTCATGGTCTCGAAGAAAAAAGAAATCACAGCTCCAACTGGAAAGCAGCAATGGAATCTGCTTTATTCGTGTGCTATAATTTTTAAACAGGTTTTTCATTCTGTTTTCTTTCTCGCTATCTATGTAGAAACTCACAGATTATCTGCCTGCCTCTGCCTTCAGCGTGCCGGGGCTCAGTCAGAGTTTTAGTCAGAATCAATAGAAGTTGTTATTTCTCCTTTCAAAATATTCAGCAGGTCTTAAGATGAGAGACTGTAACCCTGGTAGTGAGGGTGCTGAGGCAGAGAGCGGCAAGTCTGCGGCCAGCCTGGACTGCACGTGGTACTGAAACTAAAGCATCCACTTTAAGTCGTCCTGATGCCTCCGTGATAAAGGGTCACTGAGTTAGGAAATGCATGCACGCAAAGCATGGACACCCAAGGTCGAGAGCTAGAAATGTCAGATCTGATAACACAAAATGTAAAACTTCTGTGAGGAAAATACTGTAAACGTGAAAACCGTGTACATGAGGAGGAGACACACAGTGTCAGAGAGAAGACAGCAGCAACCCAAAAGAAAATGAGCAACCACACAAAACACTGAAACGTAACAACAACCAATACATGGTCACTCTCACAGAAGAAGCAACAATGATGACAACGAGTGTTTTTCCTTTGTCAAATGGACAAAAATGGCAAAGATGACACCAACTGGAGCACATGCGCATCACCGAAGAGTCTGCAGCAGCCGCAGCCGTGAGCACAACGGAGGCAAATCTGCATGTGTGCACCTCCATAGACCTGCCTCACGATCTAGGGCATACACACTTCCATTTTTGAAAAAAATTAACCACACACTGAATGTAGGGCTGTGCATATTTGCAAAGAAAAGGGTGTGAAATCAGACTAACTCCTTAACAGTGACAGCCACAGCCAGCATCTACAGGTAGAGTGGGGGCAGCCTCGACTGTACCAGAATCCGTTTCCATTTCTATAGGAGTGCTTCATTACAACAAGTGTGAAGTATGTTGTCCAGTGTCACTTTCCACACTTAACACAAACAGCTGACAAGCCACCTTGTCTGGGAAAGGTGTGTTTCCCTCCCCTTTTCTTCCGAGAGCTTTTCCTGGAAGGTCCCAGGAACCAGCTAATTCTTCCCCCTTCTAACTGGAGCCACCAGAGGACTGACTTCACAAGAACCCCTCCACTTCAGCCTCTTCACTTCCAGGGGACACTTTACAAAAACAGAACTGAAGGGCTAGCCCGCTAGTATTCCTTTTTAGAGTCAAGACCACACCAGGCATCCCTGGGAGTAAAAGAGGGCACACGGTTTCTGTAAGGGTCCAGGTAGCAAATAACTTTCTCTTTGAGGACCACACTGTCTCTGTCAAAACCACCCACCCTTTGACTATCACAATATGAAAACAGCCACAGATAAATGTGGACATGTGGGTGCTGCGTTCTGATAATTCAAGCGCATAAAGTTTTATCTGCACCTAAATAGTCCTCTTTGATCTCTTTTTCACCATTTGAAAAATAACACTGTTTGGTTTTGTTTTATTGGCAATGAGAATACACCTCAGAGCCTCACACGTGACAGGTAAACTACTCCTCAAAAAACGTCTTGTGGGAAGAAGACACTCGTTATACCTGAGAAACATGAAAGCAGGTGACAAGCCCAGATGCCCACCAACAGGATGGAAACACTGTGGGACATAACACAATGGAACTTCATTCAGCTGTAAACAACATTAATGATGTTATTCAGATGAAACTACTAATCATGGTAAGTGAAGCAAGCCAGATTCAGAAAGACAAATTCATGTTTTCTCTTTGTGAAATCTAGATTTAAATATATATATACATATAAATATTGTCAACTAATATAATACCATGATAATATATGCCATATAACATTTCACATCACAAATACATATACATATATACACATTGTATGTGTGTATGTATACATTTTATATATATATATATATACACATATATATAAAATGAAGATTGAAGGGGACTATTGGAGGAAGAAGAGATACAAAAGCAGAGAGAGGGCAACAAGATGATAGTGAGGGACGAAAGTGAAAATCCTGCATGTTTTCTCTCATGCAGGATCTAAATATAAATATAACGCCATAAAAGCAAAGAGACTATGGGGGTGGAAAGGAATCTAAAGGAGACGGGAGGAGGAAACACGAGGATAAAGGAAGACAACCATGCTTCTCTCATGCCCAGAACCTAAACCACACACAGACACACACCACATAGCCTAAAAGGAGGAGGACTACTACTTGGAGGGAAGAAGGGGGCCAAAGGAGTGGTAGGAAAAGGTAGCCAGGATGTGAACATGACATGTGTAAAATGTCATATCCACGTGTGGTGGTGCACACTTTTAATCCTGGCACTCTGAAGGCAGAGGCAGGGGGGGTCTCTAAGCTTAGGACCACCTGGTCTACACAGTGAGTTCCAGGCCAGCAAGGATTACATGATGAGATCCTGTCTCAATAAATGAGTAAATACATCATACTAAAGCCATTAGTTTGCAAGCTAACTAAAAGTAATTTAAGCTAAGAAAAATAAAAACAGGTGGGCAGATCTTAGGCAGTTTTCACGGGAGGATAACTTTGAAAATAAGGGAACAAAGGCTAACAGACTACTACCTGGGTCCTTTCACACAGACGTCAAGGATAGCCAGTCCCAGCAGCAACTGGAACTATTACAGAGGGCTTTCTTGAAAACACCTCATAAAATTTACAACACTAATTCCAGCACTTGGGAGGTGGAGGTTAGATCAAGGGGTTCAAGGTCATATGTGGCTACACAGTGAGTTTGAACCCAGCTGGGTTACTTGAGACCCTGACTCAAAGGGGAAAAAAGATTCTACAGTTTTAAAATGAATCCCCAGGTGCCGAGAGTGTGGCTGAGTGGCACAGCACCTGCTTAGGATTAGGAAACTCTGGATTCAGCCTCCAGGACTGGGGACAGGCAGGGATTCCGAGTCACTGGAGAAATGGTAAGCTGCAATATGACAGCACTGTACTCCCATCAGGACGGCCATAAAGGAAAAGTTGTTGACAAGGAGGGAAAACCAGAGCTCTGCAGCACTGCTGGACTGTAAAATGGCACAGGCACTTAGGAGAACAGCTTGCTTCCCAAAAACGTTAAATACAGACATCCTGTAAGACCTACAATTTTACCCCTGACATCTTCCCGAGAGATGAAAACATCTACCCCAACATTTATGCAAATGTCCACAGGAGCATTCTGCAAAACAGCTCCCAACCTGGAAACAATACCAATCCCACCAACTAGCAAATGGGTAAGTGGAAAGAGCCTGATCCACAGGACAGAACCGGTCAGGGAAATAACCACTGATGCTTCCTAAGCCCCAGACTTTAGGCCCAGACCACCGCACTAGTGCAGAGAGCCAGACAGAAAGACTGCATCTCCAGGAAGCTTCTACATAGTGCATCTATAGAAACAGCTGACCAATCAGCTTGGGGCTGGAAATGCAAGCAGTTGGCTGTAAACCAAGAGGAGGGGACTTCCAGGAACACAGCAAATGCTCCCAAGCAGGGTTGGTGGGATAGTTGCACAATTCTATAATTTACTATAAATTGGATAATGAAAAGGGATGGATTTTATAGTATGTAAGTACCAGTTCAATTTGAAGAGAGGAGGGGACTCCAAGGACTGGGCAGTCTGAAGTTCACAGTCCCTTGTATTCTGCAGGCACTTCCTTGATTCTGGGACCTTGTCCCACCAGAGAGAAGACAACTTCCTTGGCCAGTCACCTCCTAGAGCTTCCCCAGGCACAGCTGGTTCTGCTTCCCGGCCTCTCAAGGTAAAGATGCTAACCTTTGAAGTTTCTAGGACTATGTGCATAGGTGTCTTGAGCTCCTTTACTCCTAACCTGATTAATCGCCTGATGAATTCCTTGGAGGGACAAGAATTATGGTAATAGCAGTCTCTTCTTTACCCCACATGCAAAACTTCTGTAATACTGTAAGACTTCATCAGGGTCCTACCGCTGGGATGAAGCACTGTGACCAAAGCAGGTTGGGGAGGAAAGGGTTTATTTACTTCCACATCGGTGTTCATCACCAAAGGAAGTCAGGACATTAACCTGGAGGCAGGAGCTGATGCAGAGGCCATGGAGGAGTGCTGCTTGTTCCTCATGGCCTGCTCAGTCTGCTTTCTTACAGCACCGATGACATGGACCAGGCCCTCCCCCATCATCACTAATTAAGAAAATGCTCTATAGGCTTATTTACAGCCTGATCTTACTGAGGCGTTTTTTTCAATCAAGGTTCCCTCCTCTCAGACGACTATACCTTGGCTCAAGTTGACATAAAACTAGCAGCACAAATACTAGGTCACAAAAACTCTACAGAAAGGTACCATTTAAACAAGATTCAACTCCATGTTAGCAAGAACAATGGCAAAAATGCATACTTTGAAAATCCCCAGGGCTAGCAGAGGGCAAAGGCACCTGTGAAGCTTGAAGACCTAAGTCCAATCCTCAGGTCCCACAGGAAAGAACTGGCTCCCACAAGTTGCTCCTTAACCTGCACGTGCATAAATGCATATACAAAATGAAATGTAATTTTTAAAAAAGGAAGTCCTACTTCCCTCCTATCCTCTCATCCAAATAATTATCTAATTCCCCTGCAAATTTTCAGAAAACATTTTAGTTTATTAATTTCAGAGGTTCCCCTCAATTCAGACAGGTAGGTACAGAAGTCACATGCCATATTTTAATGCTAAACATAAACATTTGACATGTGAACACAAAACCTTTAAGCTGACTGGAATTTAATGAGGCACAAGAATATATAACTCCATACACCTCAAGCCAATTCCTAATTTAAATCAACACAAAAACCCCAGGTGGAAATATAATCTCAAGAGGGCCTTCTCGTGGGCCTCAGTTTAGAACGAGGCCTTCTGCTGTGACCATGGCGCTCGTCTCTCAATGTCACCAGTGCTTGTTCATCCTCCATGACAGACTGCAATTTATCTTCAAACCAAAATGACTCAGAGATAGAACATATCAAGGCGCACCATAAAGCTGCCGACTGTCACTTTGGGAAAACAAGTTTCAGGACCTCAGACCCAAAGCTACAGGGAAGTCGATGCCATCCAGAAGCCATCGCTAATGAAGTAGACACTAAGACTGACAAGCTTGGTTGAGGAGGACAGCAGGTATTAATTATTAAAACAATGAAGGAGGTACACAGAAACAGGGGGAAGGGGACTGATTTACTACTCTTCTTCTGATTTAAACAATATGAAATGTGTGTAATTTTATTAAATATAAGCCTTTCCATCTTGACAGTAAGAGGCCCACCCTAGAGAAGAAAAGGTGGTGTGCTTTCATTTTTAAAGGCTACTCCTTGGGGTGGGCAGGAGGAGGAGGGTGGAGTAGGGCAGGAAACACCTCTGTAGCTGAGAACTACACAGCTCTGCACACATCTTGGTCTGTACTACTGTAATGGAATAGCTAGCAATTTAGAAAGAACAAAAACTTACTATGGTTCTAGAAGCCATGGTGTCCAAGCTGAAGGCTGCAGCAAGTTCCAGATCCAGCAAAAGCCGCAGACTCCACTCGGAGCCAATCAATGTATCCAAGAAGGAGGGTGACTGGGCCTCACGTGGCAGAAGGAAAGATAGGAGGCAGCTGGCGAAGGCCCTTATGAGAGCGTGCGTCCCACGAGCAAACCCCGTGCACTAATGATCTCTTAAAAGGCGCCCCTTCTTATAGTCCCAGACAACCTTCACGTTCCATTACCTGGATTTTGAAGGTGGCATATTTAAACCTTGGCAACACAGAACAACCTCATTTCATGCTAACAAAAATCCTACTAGGCATTTAAAAGGTGGGAAGACTAGAAACAGAAAAGAAAGTAAAGGTAACCTGACTCAAAACTACTAACAGACAAACTTGCTAATTCTACCACTTTCCATCTCCTGGGTTGAGTTTGTCAAATTAACTAGCCCCAGCAAATGGTCAATTACAGGACACCTGGCAAAAGACTACTGTCATTTCTCAATTAACATCTAATTAGCCCTTATTAACTGGATATGTCAAGTAATTTTAATGTAACATTATGTTGTTTACAAAATTACCCTTCATTAAAGTTGGCAAAACTGTAAAGCCCTTGAGGGCAGACTCAAACCCTAGCAGAATACTGTTGAAAAGATTGGAACTTTGACATTCACCACTTGCAAGAAAGATTGATAAACATTTGCCTTTTTCTGTCATTGAAAGGAAAGTAAAGCAAGATTTTTGAGACCACTCCCTGAACAGAAATAGCTGTCCTCTGAGTTCCACATCTGTCCCTGTCCCCGTAAGCCTTTGTATTTAAAACTCGTGTGTGCTACATCTTCTCCGCACGAAGGAACTGTATAATGCTTCTAAGCATCCAGTATAGATGCCACAGAAAGTTTAATTGATAAAATGGCCTCTTTTCCCGACATTTCTGCCATACAGATGCTCAAAATCAATTTGGCTAATTAAAAAAATAAAAGAAAGAAATACAAATGTCTGCAATAAGAATAAGATTCTCCGGCCACAATCAGCCTTGAATCAAAGAAGACTTCTGTCATCAGGTTCTAATTAAGAACGGCAGATAAAGCAGATGGAGGACAGCTTTAATCCTCACGCTAAGTTGATACTGCTCCGGTGAAAACACAGAAAATTTGTTTGGACAAGCCAACTGAACAAACACGATATTGGATGTCTAGAGGAAAGCCGTTCTTAAAGAGTCTACTTTCCAGTAGGCGGCTATCTGGACTTGGACTGATAATGGCTGAAGGGGAAGGGATCACAATGTTGCTGACATTCCAGCCAGGCTGGAGCGGGGTGAGGGGGGTGGGGGCCAGGGGGAGGGGTGTGCTGTGCTCTCCCACCCCTCCTTCAAAAAATATTTTCTTATTTTATGTGTATGGGTGTTTTGGCTGCACTTGTGTATGTGCACCACATGCATGCCTGGTGCCCACAGAGGCCAGAGGACAGCGTTTGGTTCCCTGGAGCTGGGGTTACAGACAGGTGAGAGCTGTCCTGTGAGTACTAAGGCTCCAACCCAGGTCCTCTGCGAGAGTAGCCAGTGCTCTTAACCTCCAGACCTCGGTTAAAAGGTTTCTTCTTTTGAAACTGCTTAGTCTTCAGCCCATTTCACTTACTCTTAGCATTTACTCTACAATATACAGAAACTTCCATAGAAAATTGTTATACACAGACACACAAGCAAGCACACATCCGTGCACCCACTAAATAAATATAATAATAAATAAGTAAAGAAAGTAATAAAATATTTGAAGTTTCAGTGTTTGAATAGCAATGCTCAATCAGTAAACTCTATATAAATATTTCAAAATCTGAGAAACTTCAAAACCTGAACTTCTCCTGCTCCCAAGCATTTTGGATAAGGGAGACCCAATCTACAATGTTCCATGTAGCACCTTAAGCTGTACCAAATCAACACAACAGTGTCTTAAAAAAGAGGGTTTTCTTCGGTTAGCGCCTAATTCCTCCGACGTGTAAGAAGTCCCGCAGCAAAGGAAGGCTAGCAAGAGCTGATGGTGGTGAGAAGAAAAGCCACACAATTCCCAAAACAATAGTTTGCTGACACGTGATAGCAATGTAACTGAACATAACACAGTCAGAGTCACTGCCTACTGATGCCATGCAAGTGTTAATGGAAAAATATCTCCCAGTGCACAAAGGTCAAAGTTCAAACTACAGGCCCTAGCACTCAGAACCTTCCCTTTGTGGATCTGTCTGGCTTTCTGGTCTTCTCCAAATTCTCTCACCACTTTGGCTTTGCTCACTCATTTCAGAAGAAAGGAAACCGAAGCTTTATCACCAAGCAGAAGCCATGGCCATCCTTCGAGCCAGCCTCAGAAACTGACTTCTCTCTACAGTCCAACCCCACAGTGTTCTCTGTCTCAAAATGCCAGCGTGGCCAGTAAAACCTGGCAGGTTCTTCGTCCTACAGATGAAGACAATGCTGCCAATTCCTGACGCACACGGGATCAGGGGCTCCTTGTCTCTGTCTGATCTCAGATATTGTCACAGCACAACTGCACATTGCGCACAGAAGGTGAGCAGGCACCTCGAGGAACAGCGCTGCGGCACGAGGTGAAGATGATGCCGCATCGTGTCCCTTGCTACCCTACAGGCTTTTGTTAATGGATTCACAAACTTAAAGAACACGTTCATTAAAGATTACTGCAAACACTGGTGATAGTTTGCTGCATGGCTGCAATCCCAGGCATGGGCAAACAGATCTCTGTGAGTTCGAGACCAGCCTGGTCTACACAGCAGGTTCCAGGCCAGCCAGGGCTACATAGTAAGACCCTATTAACATCAACATCAACAGAACTGCAGAAGGGGTAGGTGTCCCCTCCAACGCTGCACCTCGCTGAGTAACCTGGAAGAGCGACTTGGTCTTTGTAGCTTCAGTCTCCTGACTAAACCAGGACTAGCAGGGACTACTCCATAGGACTTCTGTCAAGTCAAGTGAAATAACAGGAAAAATTTCATTAAAAGGAGCTTAGTACCTAGCAGCTCTTCCCTTTCACCGGTTAGAAGCTGTGAGTGACAGCTGAAGTAGCACTGAAGCTAATGTTGGTCTTCACTGAGAAACCTCACGCCTCAGCCCAGAACTGCTAGGTGGAACAGCGACATTTGAAAGCGTGTGTGCTTTCTCCTTCGCCTGGCAGCAGCGCTCAGGGACGCCAACTGTGATGTCCAGTTTCCATGTAATACAGCTATCAACCTGGCCATGGCATCACCATCGTATTACCAGCCCCTCCTGGCGAACCTTATAGACTTCCAGCTGAGCTCCTGTCCAGAAGCAGAATGACATTAGTCACAGTTGTACTAGAGACCAGGGGCTCCTGCCAGAGTCCACACATGCTATGTCACCTTAGACACGGTGCCTTGGACAACCAGCGCTCTTGTTCCCCAGTGATACATCACAGAATCCCAGCAGGCTTACTGAAAAGGATCCCATTGAGCATTTTAAAAAATATTAAACTTTATTTTTATTTTGTTTGGTTTTCTTGGAGGCAGGGTTTCTCTGTAGCTTTGGAACCTGTCCTGGAACTAGCTCTTGTAGACCAGGCTGGCCTTAAACTCACAGAGATCCGCCTGCCTCTGCTTAAAATTTATTTGTAAGAAGTTTGGATAAATAACCACAGAACGTAACAAAATAGGAAGTTTACCAAACATGCTCAAAGGTCACAGACTGGCCCCAGAAGCACGCCACCGCCCCAGAAGCACGCCACCGCCCCAGAAGCACGCCACTGCCCCAAGAGAAACTAGTATGAATGATGCAGAAGAGGAAAAGCATACAAAAAAAATTTAGAACACGACACTAAAAGGTGTATTCTAAGAAGTTTCCGTGACAACCAAAGACTGAGAAGTGACGTGTCTGATGCAATGCCCGAGTTATAATTGGTGGGCTGAAAAAAACAACAGTTTCCTTTGCGTTAGAGTTGAGTTGCCCACGTGACTGTCAGAAGAATGCACTAGCTTTCTGACAAATATTAGTAGCACACCAGTAATCACATGGTGCTAATGTAGAAGACAAGTGCCAGGCTGAGCAGGGTGAAGCTGGTTCCGCGGTTCCTGGGAGGCGGGGCTTGAGGCAACTTAGCTGATTTATCAACCGGAAACATCGATGCTTATGAATTTTTCATCCTTACCTGAGTACTTTCCTTCTACCAAATTAATGAACAACCGAGTACGCTCTAGACACCTTTGCCCAGCAACAGCTCTAGTTCCCTTAGTCATAATATATTACCACATAATGACTGAAATGCCACCGTCTACTTAGAACAACAGCCTAATGCTCTCGCAGGGGCTCTGCCAGCATCCTGCAGGTACCCCCCACTAAAGTCACCACCAAAAGTGTCTCAAGAATGCATGCTCCATGAGACAGTAAGTTCTTCATGGTCACACCTCAGGCACCTCTGGCACTAAGACACTGACCGGACAGAATATGCTCAAACCCACCACTACAAGCAGACTGGTAACTGTGACCTTACTCACAGGCCTATCCTCAGGCAGATGGGATGGAGACATCAAGTGACTAAAATGGCGTCTAGGGAGCCAGACGAGGTGTGTTCATTGTCAGATATGACTTGTCTATATTCAGCGCTAATGCACAAGAGCTGGGCACTCTA
Source organism: Dicrostonyx torquatus (assembly GCA_028555095.1). NCBI lineage: Eukaryota > Metazoa > Chordata > Mammalia > Rodentia > Cricetidae > Dicrostonyx > Dicrostonyx torquatus. Next base: position 2,733,471 of record JAQHUG010000013.1, on the reverse strand, counting down.
CTTGGCAGGCGTAAGCAGCCAGAGTTAACTGAGTTCTCCAGACTGACACCCTGGCTCCTAGAAAGACGGTGTACCATACATGTGCATAATATTGTCATACATCCACATACTAATGCCATATATCTGCACACTAGTGCTATACACCTATACACTAGTTCCATACGTCTGCACACTAGTGCCCTGTGTTTGCACACCAGTGCCATGTGTCTGCAGACCAGTGCCCTGTGTCTGCACACCAGTG